>JANZLP010000046.1:16414028-16427469 GCA_026930925.1 Chelictinia riocourii | reverse complement strand
AATGACTATGTGTGAATTCTTAGAAAATACCAGGTACAATGTGTCAGTTTATACCTCAATGGGAAAGTTGTAAGTTAATGGGCCTTTACCTCATATTTGCTATGATCTAGGAATGCACAAACAATTACTTACTGTGGCTCATCTGAGTCCTGGTAATTTGTTATGCTTGTAAACTCAGCTACTTCTGTGAACTCACAGGCACTAGTGAAATTCACAACCTGCCTTATTCTGTGTATTTCTTTTTTTTTATTTTAACTGATTTGACACCTCTCTGTTAAATGTCTATGTTTTCTAGGTTAGTAAGAAGACTTTGCAGTTGGGTCAGCTATTTTCAAAGAATATTATTTTTCTTAGATAATTGCTGAACCCAGGGAAGGAGTCTGCTTTTTCTACTGGGCATAAATAATAGCTGGTTTCACTACTGCTTACATGAAGGAGCCACATTTCATGGGAAGTACTGGTGTTTCTGGAGTCTGAACGGCGAAGAGAGAGGTCTTAGTCCCTGTGTATTTGCACAACACTGGATTTCCAAGGGCGTTTCTTTTTGTTAGTGCTTTTTGCCCGTTCTTTTCAAATGAACAAGAATGGAAGTATTAGCAAATGAAATCCAGCACAGAATTCACCAACAGCCACTCGATAGTGTGAGACAGAGGAGCAGTAAGGAAGTTTGCTCACAAGCATGCCGGGGGATCAGCTGAAGGATGACAGGCTTTCAGTATTCTGCCTGAGTGTCAAGTCTGCAAATGGGATTACAAACCAGTAACAACTGTGATGGCTGGTATTATGTGGACACCTGTTTGCCCAATGCTGGATGCAGGCTAGCATCCACATAGGATGCTGAACAGTCACCAGATGGTAATGGCTTTCAGTTACTACGCATTTTTTCTGGATTTGATCCAGCAATTTAGACAAGATGCTCTTTGCTAGCAAAACAGCACTAGAAGGGACATGGAGCTCTCAAAGGGGTTAAAATAAAAAGGGTTGTTAATGAACCACAAAACTCCCTGTGTGGAATGAGTTTAGATTACTGTCACTGAAGTTTAACTAAGTGCCAGAGTCTAAAGTAGCCACTTAATAACGAATGGTTCTACCATCCAGTCATTAATGAGACCTGCTGCATAACACAGAAACTTAGGTCAGTAAAGGTAGGACCAAAGTGCTGCTAATGCCCAAAAACCTTTCAGTAGGTCAGTACATCTGTTTCGGGTTGAAAGTCTCAGTGTGGATATGAAGGTATGCTGTGGGGGTACACCCTGTGGGATGCTTATGTGTATACTAATTGAGGAATCAAATAAATGATTTGGCTACCACACTTGACCTGTTTACAGTGCTGGCACTGCAGGATTTTTATGCTTTGTGGTATAACTTACTTTTTGAACAAGTGAGTTTTGATATTCACTGTGAGGTTCTATATGTCATATCAAGGACAAAAACTCTTTTGGTGATTGGATTTCCTTTTTGTGCTTGGAAGGCTGCTGAACCTTGGTAATGAAGCTCCTTGTGGCTGGCACAGGTTCAGTACAAAGTGAGCCAGCTCTCCTGTGAACTTGAATAAACCCACCTCCAGTCATACTAATGTGCTTCAGATACAGAATATGGAAAACCTACTAGGTAATGGAAAGTTGCATGTTGCTAAATAGTCATTGCTGGCATTCGAGGAACCAGTTTATGTGTCTGATGGGGAAACCACCTGCATATTTCACTTACCATGTAGCAGCCATTCTTGTTTGCCACTGTTGCGGTTAAACTCACAGAAATGTCTATGATATTAGGACATGTACTAGTTTGAGTAAAGACCAGTATCACCTATTAGTAAATTATTAAAAGACCTCCCTTTACAGCAACATACAAATTAAAGGCTCGTTCATCAGCTTTGCTGTGTTGTGCTTGTTTCCCTAGTATCTTCTGGTTCCCTCTCTGAGAGCTGGAAGTAATTGGGAAACTGCACTGGCTGTAATTTGTTCCTTCATGCTGGTGGATATCTTTGAGAGGATAAAATTAGATCAGCAGGAGAAACTCCTTGCATTCGTTGCTGAGCCTTAGAGAAAAGCTGAGGGATGGAAGCCTCCACAAATGTGAATATTGGCTGCACTGTATCTGAAATTCATATTTAAAGCCATTGCACATTCTTTACTGTTCTTTTTATAAATCTTTTGGCAGGAAGCCTAAGCAAATGGCCCAGCTGGAGTTACTGACTGTAGCTCCCAGAAGCCATATTTGTTGAGATCCAGCACCTGCTGCTTGCCTTGCATTGCTCAGTTAGACAACTCTTCCCCCCTCCTCCCTCCTTGGTCCTTGCTAAGTCCTTACTTGCGTTCTAGCAGCCGCCACCAGCAGTGCTTCTGTGGAACATGAATCCTGGACAAGTCTGACATTTGAGAATGAGTAAGCTCTGCAGTGTGGTCTGTGATGGGATTCTCTGTGAACAACTGAGGGGACAACCTCTGAAAAGTGGAAGAATGGAGCTCATTTGACTCCATACAATTCAGTACACTTCTGCAAACACTTCGCTATAGACTATTTTCTTCTATAGCGAAGAAAATGCTATATGGCATACTGAGACTCCAAAAAAACCTTGGCTTGTTTAGATATACCTAGCTCTGTGCCAGTTAGAGCTTATTCTATGTGTATGCCCAATCTGGTTCACCTCCAGCCCTGTTACAACACATCCTCAACACCCAAATGATTGCAATTTCTCATTTGCATTAGGTGCACACGTTCTTGCCTTGTTTTTCTTTGGGCTTTTCCCATGTCTTGCGCCAAAAGCAGATTTCTGTTCTGGCTAAGCTTCTAATGCTTCAGCGTAGCACTAAACCACGTTCTTTCTGTCTCTTTACAGAAATCAAATTCCCAGCTCTGCTTACCCACAGATGCTAGCAGCACAACTGAAAGCTTTCTCATGTACAATCTACAGGTAGTTAATTTATTAGTGTTTGGAAGCCTTTTACTTTGATGCTTTTCAAGAGGGTGGGCTTGTCCTAGAAGCAGCAGGCCACAGAGTTGTTTTCCTCGCTCTTGGCAAAAGTGAGGTGAGAGGCAGAGGAAGATTTGGAGAGGAGGGGTCTTTTTCTGTCGCTAACACAAACCTGTGTCCATTGAGTAGAAAGAAAAGACATGCTTTATTGTCTCTAAACTGCAACAATACAAGGAAATACACACTTCTAATTCCAAATGATGGCCAGGGTCATAACTTTCAAAGAGACCATGCATCTTGTCTTCTTAAAGTGGTCTTGCAAATTCCTGCTCTGTCTAATCTAGACAAGACTTCTCAAATTATTCTGCTTGTCACCTGTCTGTAACAGCTGCAAGTGCCCATTTCAGATATTTCAGAGGTACAGAAGTTGTTCTTTCCTTCTGAGGACAGCTGTCTGGCAGATCAAAACAGAAAGGAAATGACCAAAAGCAGAGACACTGAAGATTGGGTCATTATAATGGAACATTCTTCCCTCTAATTTTTTGGTTCTTGGGTTAACTCCTGGCTCTTGCTTTGTGTCTGACATCCTGTTGGTTAGGCCATAGCATCTCAGCTGTAGCGAGTGCAACTTTCCAATTTTTTTTGTGCTCAAACACACAGCTCCTGGGTTATCTTCACTCGTTCTTTGTCAGCAGAGTCTGTAAGCATTTGTTGCTTGGAGAGAACGTGTATCAAGATCAGCTGTCTTTCTATTGCATGTACTATAATTAGCTTTTAATTCTTTTGATGAAAGAATGAATGTGGCTCCATGAATTAACTCATGTAGTATACAAAGCTGCTTCTCCCTACTCAGTGTGCCTCCATTACTAATCTCTTCCAACCAGGAGCCTGCAGCCATTACAGGGCAACTCTGGACTCCTAGTTGAAAGCAAACATTGTTCCTTTCCTGGAGGAGGATTTGTTGCATTCTGTAGCTGGTTATTTCCTCCCTCCCTACTTGAGTTCAAGTGTAACATGTATCTGATCATGTCACTTTTGAATGGATTGAAAGTTCCACCTCAAGCCCAACTTTTATGGCTAGTGGAAAATAATATTCTGTGTGTTAAGTAATAATTTCACTAACTTAACCAGCTAAATATATTTCCAGCTTCAATTCTGGATGGAGTTTGCTTTCCACTAAAGTTCTGGTTTCGAAATGTCTACGGATAGGAAGTTTGTTTTCAGCAGTCCAGAGCTTCATCCCATTTTACCAATTCCTGAAGATGTGATAGGTATGTGATACATATGATATAACACAGATATGACAGTGTCATTTTAGGCCCTTAAAACACTTGATCTTCCAGACTGTAAACTGATGATTATGTTTAGATCTTGAAGTAAAATATCTTTTTCTGAGAAGTCACAGGACAGTGGTTGCAAGATCTGATATCCTTGGATGCTCTGTACTAGATCTGTGCATAATATTCAGGTGGGAATGGGAGGGATTGTAAATAGCCAAGAAGAAGAGAGGGAAATTTTAATGTCTGTTTCTAGACTCAGTGGTTAATTAAGTGCTGGTTAATAGTTAATGAAGACACTCTTCTCAAAAGTGATGTTTGAAATAGAGTTCTAGAAGTCTAATGTATGGTATGTCATAAGGGACTCCTAAATAAAACAGGAGCAAGAATTTGTTGCTGGCTCAGATCATTACTGCTGTGTGGTTGTGAACCTCCAATTTTTATGTAGTGGTGCAAAAGGGTGAAAGTTTTTGATGGAAGCTAGTGACTGGTTTTGAAAGGTATCTCTCTGTTGTGCTTCTCAGTTTTTTTATTTTTTATTTTTTAATAAAGTTGCAGTACAGGAGGAAAACTGAGAGCAGAGGGAATGTAAGATAGATGTATCTTTGTACACAGGTCGCCTTCCTTCTATGTGAAAATCTTTCATGCATTTAGTGGTGTTTTACACTTAGCTTTTCAGATCAATTAACTTCATTACAGCCTGCTCTCCTGAAATGTTAAGCACCAAGTTGCTTCTTTCAAATGAAGATGTTATTATGAATTCTAAATTATTTTTTTTTCCTAAGGCAAATTATCAGTACTTTTTTTTTCCCCTCCATCTATAGACATAGAGAAATAAAACCACCTGCTATCTCCACAGAGGAAAATGGAAAATGAAAGGATTTAAAGAATTGCTAAGTGCCATAATTTGGTTGCAGGCATTGAATTTTTTTATGACAGGGTTCTAGCTTTAGAGACTGGAGTAGGGTTTTCTTATTCTTTTATATTTGACATTTGTAACTAAAAATTGTTCCTAAAATAGGGAGAATTTATTCCCTTCTGAGACCAGAAATCAGAATCTGCTGGGAAGAAAAGGGCAAAAATTGAGAAATAAATCCAGTTGTGCACCTTTAAGAGGAATCATTTAAGCAATTATTTCTGTTACTTAGCTTCAAAAGGGAAAAGATGTAGTGGTAAAGTTAGGAGAATTATAATATCTGTGTTTTGCAGTGTGTTCTGTTCAGTTTTGTGAGATATTACTTAATCCTTCTTTGTCTCTTGTTCCTCTGAAACATTAAGAATGCGTTCTGATCACTGCAAAAAGTTTTATCAGCTGCAAAAAAACTTGAGGTGATGCAAAAAAAATTGCATTGAGACAAAAATGCAGGGGTGGACCTTAGTTCCCTTAAGGCTGTACAAGAACTCCTAGAACTCGAGATCCAAATGTATTTACATACAAAGCTACACCAACAATACAGACTTGGTTGCAAATGAGCTTAAGGACTGCTGGAAAATAAAGCTCCTCTTAGACTTTCCTCCATTTGAGGAAGTTGAAAAGTTGGTAGGTGCAGTCTGAGCAGAGATGAGATCCTACAAGGCAGCAATGGCCATGGTCCAGAAGTGAGTGGGACTACTTAGGCTCAGCTGGAGCAGAGCTGCAACCAAAGCTCATGAAATCACACTGAGCGAGGGATGCCATACAGACCTAGTGAGAAAAATGTTGGCTGGGCTAGGCTTTTCCCCTCTGCAGAGGAAGACGCTGACATCTATTGCTTATTGAATACCCTGGGGTGGGACACATCCACGTACTCTAGTGCAACAGATAACTAGGAATGAAGCAACAGTAGGTTGATCGTGTTAAGAAGGAAGGACGGGGTATTTACCAGGAAGCCAGTATCATCAGGACAGGCAGAAGTTGGTTTTGCAGTGGATGTGGAGTGGATACCAGTTGGGGGCAAGTCAGGGACTGGGAGGAATTTCGGAGCTGAGGGTTCTTTTGTCACCTGCCTCCAGGGCCTGGCCCTCACTGGGCCCAAGGCAGACTGCAGCTGCTGCGAGGGGCAGACAGCTGGGCTGCGCACACAGCCAGAGCCCCTCGCTCAGCCTCGGGGGCAGGAGGCTTTGCAAGTGGGATGCCCGTCCCCTTGCAGCTGCTGGGACAGGCAGCACAGGCAAAGTGAAGCAGTCGGTTTCCCTCCTTGCACCTCTTTTGTGCCGTTGAAACAGTTGTGAGTTGGTCTTTGCATATAGTTAAGTTTGTAACGTTGCTATCTTTGACTCAGTAGCTGGGCAGTTGAGTGTAGTTTTGTTTTCTAAATTTTCTGTTCACCTTTTCTCTGTACTGCACTCTGTCTGCACTGATCATCTACAGCGGTTTGAACCAGTGCTGCAAAGGGAAATTATCTTTCTTTTAAGAAAATGGAAACTCATCGCTTAAATCTCATTTATCATTCGTCTTATCCTCAAAACTGCAGACATTCAGTTACTAAACACAGAAGGAGCATGAGCATCCTTAACATCTTAAAATCCAATCAGGAAGGTATTTTGAAGACTGACATTTGGACTACATTTAGCAAGGGGAAAGAGCTGTCACTCGGCGCAGATCTGTTTATAAATACTGCTCTCCAGAAGACAACTGACAATTGTAATGGGGCTAATTCTTCTAGCAGCATTGCCGTAACAGCATCAGGGCTGTCTGGCACTGCACAGGATATTTCTTCAATGAAAGAAAACTAATTCTAAGCTTTAGGTTTTAGTGTGAGTTATGTTCCTTAAAGTGCTATTACAGCAAGTAAAACAAGTGGCATCATTTCTCAGTGTTTTGAAATAAGCTACCCTGAAATCAATATGGATTTATTCCTTGTTTCTTCCCACAGTATCCAGAAGGATCTTTCCATTCCTCTTTAAGACAAAAATGTATCTTCATTTAATGTACATTATATATTGCACCTGCTGTAAAACAGAATGTATGTCTGATTGACTGTCTTGAAAAAAGTATTTATTTTATCACAAGGCATTGTGTTTAATTTTTTTGGTAGTGGTACTCAGACACATTATTTTTCAGTGAACATCACATAAAATTTTTGATGCATTTTCCAATAAATGTTTAAAACAAGACTGAGCTACTTAATTAGAAATAATTGTCTATTACAGACATCAAGCCAGGTTCATATAATTTGATTGTTTCATCCAAAGAAGTAATTCAAAAATTAAGATAGTACATTTCAGTTTTCTCTATAACTGGGAACAAGATCTGGCTTACTCTTATGATTCCACTGACTGTCCTGCATTTCTGGAATAACAGAGATTTACTGAACTTGTCGAAAATATGTACACTTGCAGCAAACTTATGAAGACTGATTCTTCACTAACCAAACCTGATATAAATCAGGAGTAACTCTGCTGAAATCAATGGACTTAAAATAACTGTAGACCAGCATAAGCAGCTTCTGTCTGTCAGATTTCATACTGCTTTCCACATGACTGACTATATGAATGGCCCTATGAAAACCCAGTGAAGTTATTAAAATTGCCTAGAGCCACTGAATATGAATGGAAATTATTCTTTGGTTCTTTCAATTATGATAAATAACCTGGTGCCACTGTATTTTTACAGCATTTCAGTTGCTTTCAAAATTCTAAGTATGAAAAAGCCCTTCCCCTGAAATTGCAAAAAAAACCACTCACATACATGGCTTGCTTTTTCCTACTTCTTGTTTTATGTCTGCACATGCCCAAATGCTGTAGCAAATTGCAAGCTCTCACTGCATACTTTGATAGTAAAACTACCTTGGTTTTCCAAGCAATTTAACGAAGTTTAGGCTGCTAAAATTAGTCTGGCTTCATGACAAGCAGTGTCTGGAGGAACTGGGATTATGGGAATGGCAGATAGGGTATTCTACTTCTATATGAGTTAGTATGGACCACTGGCGGCAGAGTCACTAAGCGAGACCTTTTCCCTCAACACTGTACTGCATCACTTGTAACTAAATCCTCTTGCTGCCCACAGGGAACCCTTCCAGTAACATACACAGCATTTGTGGGGGTTTTCTTTAGTAAAAACTTAGCCCTGAGCTCTGCTCACTTACATAATGCTGTGCTTCTTGCAATTCTTCATTCCAGAGTAAATTTCACTCACTAAGAGGGGTGGGTTTCATCTCTATCCTAATGAAGTTATGTCTGAGAAGGAACACGGGACGCAGGAACTGAGAGAAACACAAGAAAAGATGTTGAGATGGAAATATATTCTCCATCTCTCTCTCTTTCTCAAATCAAGAGCTATATTACCTCATTCCAGCAATAATACATTAAAACATCATATGTGATGCATGTCTTTCTTTTAAAGAATGAGCACATTTAATGAGCTGAATCAATAATATCAATTATCGTTAGTACCACAAGTTTGAAAGAGGCAAGCTGAGTTCTGTTACATTAACTCTGGAAATATACAGCTGGTGAACGTTTTTCTACATGTTTAAAATAAATTGGTAATCTTTGTAGTTCAGAAGAGGAAGGAAGACACAATGACCAGTTCAAAGAAGGATACCCCAAGAACATTTATGTTCTCAAAGCATGATGAAGTTATGTATATACGCATTACTGTTTAAGGATTTAATTCTATACAACATTCCAGAGTAGATTTAGAAGAGTAATTAGGCATCAGAAAATGTAGGTAGGTTCAGTTCTCACTAAACTCAGAAAAATATATGACTGTTAACACAATCCCATATTAAATCTGCAGATAAATTTTCATTTTGAAAATCTATGGACTTAAAACATCTAATTCAGGTTTTCCTGAATTGAAACTGGTCTGGACCAGTTCTGTGGGTGGACAGACAGAATAAGCACTTGACTGTGATGACAGACTTCCCAGACAGCAAAGCAGCCGTTGTCTTTCTGCCTACTTTACCTGTACTTTCACCCCTGAGAGCTGGGCTTGTTACAGCCTTCTTGGGGCTGCATCAGTTGGTAACTAGTAAGAGGAGAGAGAGGAAATATGATCCCTCCACTGAAAGCACTTTTCTGTCATCTGTCTGTGCTGGTCACAGCAGGAACAGCAAGCCTGGTGGTCTGAAGTTCTGTCTCTGCTTCTCTGTCCCTTGCATGATTCCTGTAACCTCCTCTCCTTTCTGCGGCAGGTGGGACCTAGACCTGGTCAGGCCCCATCCCTTCATCTGGGGTAGCATCATAAACTGCTGAAAGCTTTTAAAACCTCCCTATTGTAGCTAGTCTGCATATTTTAATGCCTAAATATCTATACACATGTCGCTGTAGGACTTCCCATTTTATTTGTTACAGTTTTTAGACTATTTCCATTGTAGTTGATCTGAAGATTTTTTTCCATTCATCTGTACACTAATAATTTTTTGTGAAGATAGGATACATTTACCTCATACCTGTTCAGTGGATTAAGTTGTTTGTTCAATATATTTATCTCACTGAAATTCAGCAGATTTAAGGCACCTCACTCTTTTTTGAGAAAGTACTTGGCTTTTCTTATCAATCTGTAATTTTCAGCTTGAAGAAACACTTGCACCTTCAGGGAGCAATGTATTCTCTTCTCCCAGTGGCTTTTAATTTTGTTTACTTTCTCAAGTACCAACAAGAATATGCTGTAGTATTGTAACAGTCTCTTGTCAGATCCAAAGAATATATTTTTACCAGGCAAGAGCTTCAGTTTGCTATGGAAATACAATATGGTATAATTGATCTAATCTATGCTCCAAATCTCAGTAACATTATAGAAACAATCTCCCTCAGAAAAAAAGAAAAATAAAGTAGAATTGCAATAAACTGTTCTCCATATGTTTGAACTCTGAAAAGTCTCTTTTAGATCACCTAATATATCCAGGACCAACCATATCTTCATTTGCTCATTAGGTACTCAGTTTAAAAGAAAAAAAAAATCAATACTTGTTCCTGTCTCATTTCTGAAGAATGGCACTGAGCCATTTGAGGTCTGGAATGCCTTCAAGTGAGTGACATGCTCAGACAAAGTTCAAAACCTCAATATCACCTCGGCTCATTTTGAACATCAGTCACAGGATTCTGATTTTTGATGGAATCAGAATTAAAGCAGAGGGAGAGAGGGAAGCACACACTATGTCAGCAGAAGAATAGATACTGTTTGGAGAAGGCGGAAAAAATATTCTTGCCATTTTTTAGAAAAATTCTATCACAAAATAAGAATCTTTATTGTCCTTAGAGTTCATTTTTACTCCTATAGCTATTTGGAAGGTGTTAAGGTTATAGACATAGATATTAAAATTGTTCTTAGGGGAAATAGGTAAGATCTATTAAAGACGCAAATTAGATTAAAATATAGTAAAGTTTTAGGTATGGTATTTTACAGAATTTTCGGAAGATTCATTTTTAGTGCTTTTTACTTTGAGAGCACAGAGAAAAAAGGTAATATTTCTTTTACAGAATCACTGGAATTATTCAGTGTGTGAAATGCCCTGTTATGGTGTCTCAGTTAAAAAAAAAAAAGATATTGACAAACTGAAAGGGCATTCAGGACTGAGGCCTTGGAAAGGCTGATCAATGAGAAAAGACTTAAATAAATAAATATGTATGGCTTATCTTAAAGGTGACTTTAAAAAAGTTTGATTCACGTCACTGTTAAACCTGGTTCTTTAGGATGATTTGGGAGAAAAATATAGCCAAATCAGACAAAGCTACTTAAAGAAATAAAATTTGAATTTCATAAATATATGGCTACATACATTACAGAAAAATCTTTCTTGTTCAAAATGATCACAGAAGCACAAACTTGTAAACAAATCATGTAATAATATTATGTAGATATTTACCATTGGAAAAGATACGGACTGAATGATTTAATAGGATTTCTAGTATCTGACTTTCTGTAAGTACTTCTCCTTTGATAAAAGTATCAAACAAATGGACTTAATCATTCACTAGATACAGTGAGTGCCAAACCTGCATAAATTAGGACACACTCAGGCCCAGTGCTTCTGTATTGTAGAGTCTGTTTTCCAGATGTGACAGTTCTTATGAAGGACTTCAGAAGGGCACTTCCTAAAATTGAGCTGTCAACATTATTGTGATAAGGAGGATATTCTTAATTTTTCTCTGTGATGCCTTGGGATTTTTTGGAGGAAAGGTGTGTAGATACACATAACCTTAAATATATGTATTGCATCATATGAAATTGTGCCCTAGCACTCAGATCTTCAAATATTCAGGAGAGGCATTAGTCAAAGGGTTATGAACTTTAAGCATCAGGACAGCTTCAGAAACTTGTTCTTTTTTTCCACTCATTTATAGCCACCATCCTCTCAGAAGGCAGCACTCTAACTCCCTTGAGACATCATCCAGCAGAGGAGAATGAGGTTCCCTGACCCAATAGTTTCCAAGCTTTGCTATTCCTTGGGTGTGAGTGTAAGAAAGTGGTGCTCTATGGACAGTATCATCCTTTGCTATCACTACCAGCATCATTTGGCATAACTTTACAATTTCCTGTATTGGCAAATAGTATTGAGGGGCTGGCAGGTGATACATTGCCTGTGAACTACTGATTCAAACTATGCCCTTTCAACCCAGGCTTTTAAAAACTGGAGTTCAGATTTATACTGTCTATGATAACTGTACATTTTTTCCATAAGTTTCTTTGTTGTCTGCAGGATTTGCTTTCTGGTGCAAACAAACACTGGGGAAAGAAACAGCATTACATGCATATTTGACTAATGCCACCTTTGGTCCCAAATTCTAAATTGTCACCACGCCCTCTGCTAATGCAGGAGCAAGACACTGCTTCGCCAGACAGACATATGATGCTTCTTACAGAGGATTAAAATGCCTATCTCTGAGAGACAAAAAGGGAATACTTTAATGTTTAATATTAAATCATTCTTCTAACTGGAGCAAAGCTATAAAAACAATAACAACAGTCTCCTAAAGGAGCTGAGATTCAGTCTTTATCTGACAGAGGAGAATACCCAATTATAAAGCTATCAAGGCTTTAAAACCATAAATATAATTAAGAATAAAGATATGCAGAGAAAAATACTGATGTAAACTCTTCATGGCTTTAAAATAACTGAGTATTATTCTAATATGAAGGAAAACACTGCCATAATAATAATATGACCCCACAACTCCCAGTTTGCGTACAGGAGTATGCAGAATCTTGAGTATTTCACCTCAGCTGTGTATTGCTCTCTCCAGTCATCATCCATCTAGGAAGAGACTTCACTAAAATTCACACAGAATTTTAGGCACCCATGTTTGCAACAGGGGCTCAAACTCAAGGGCTGAGAAAAGGAATATTTGCAAGGCTGATGTAAGAAGGTAAAGGTAGAAATCCTCTCTCAGCAGTCCGATGTACTATTAATAGAAGGCATGAGGTAAAGCATATCAGTAGGTGAAAAATGCTACTGTGAAAATTGTAAAAGCAGCTATATGCGAATAATGCATTCATCTAAAGGTGCACTGTTGCATCAGTCATAAGGATGTAGGACATCAGGATGGGAGGACAGTGTAAATTAGCTAATGTTGTTTTATTTATTGGGGAGTGTTACCTTCTTTTTCCTCACTCTCTCTTCCTTTTTGTTTTAAAGAATTCTCTGTTAATTCCTTTAGGGTACAGATTTCTTTAGTTTAAATTCATGTTCTCTTAATTGCTGTGACACTGAATCAAGTCACTTTTCTCCAGCTATCCCTTTATTCTTTTCACAATTGTGTATCCTGTGCTGCAATGCAGTAAAGTCTCAGTCTCCTGTTTTGCAATCTTTCCATATCTTTAATGACTGAGCCTTTGTTTTCTGTGTCATTTTCAGGGCCCTATGCCTTCAGGATTAAATCTAGCAGTTCCTTTCCCTATTAAGTCTTTTATTAGTTCTCCTCTCCCCTCCCCTAATTTAACAGAGGTATTGATATATTAAATAGTAACATTTTCACATTTTTTCTTGTTTGTGTTTATTAATTTTAGCATTTTCAGCATCTCTTTCCAGTCTGCTAGCTTCTGTCAGTATCCTACGCCATAAAAAATGTTCTTAATCTACAAAAAATGTTGCCTTTCTCTCTTTATCCATCCCTTTTACACTTTGTTGGTTGATCACATGTTCTTGTTATTGATGTTCTAATTAGCTTGTTCCTTTTCCAATACAGTGATAATTGCCTTCTAATTTTCTTTTGGCCATCTTCTGAGTTTTTATATTTCTACTAAAGTTTGCTAGCTTCTGTCAGTATCCTACGCCATAAAAAATGTTCTTAATCTACAAAAAATGTTGCCTTTCTCTCTTTATCC
>JANZLP010000046.1:15866701-15877062 GCA_026930925.1 Chelictinia riocourii | reverse complement strand
CAGGCTTGTCAGACATATAGTAAATGTGCAACAGTACCATATTCGTGCTGGCATATTTTTATAACCAAAATCTATGTATTTCATGTCCTTGCCAAACCAGAAACAGCATAAACATTATAAGACGAGGCAGGAGAGCCAAGCTCCTTTTTCTTCTGGGGCAATGACAAAAAACCTCACAGTTACTTTCTGCCACCAAGTTCATAACAGTTTTTAATTCTCCAGCCCTTAGGAAAAAAACCTTTCAGCACCTTCTGCTGTTCTGTTTTTCAGTCACAGATCCTTTCTCATGTCCCAGAACAAAGAAATCTAGAAAAGTACACGCATTCACACTATTGCAGTTCCTTATTGTTGTTTTCCTGGTTCATGTAATCAGAAGCACAGGTATCTGCATACAGATAAAAAGCAAAAAAAAGCCTCTACTCACTTTACAGAGACAGTAGGTTCATGTGACTATGGAAGCTATAGGCCAATAGGTACATAATGCAAGGTTAACGTAGTACACTTTTCCTTCCCTGCACTTACTTATTTCCTGGTAAACAAGAGATGGCTACATGTTTCTAACTAGAAGCAACAATGGCATTCAACGGGTCACACAACCACACTGGGCAGGGTCCTGTACTGACTCCTCATCACCAAAGAGAACGCCACAAGCCAAGTGACAGATGTACAGGAAACCAGATAGCCTAAATAGCATATACTAAACATAAGCATACCAGCTTTCCTGCACCAGGGACAAAAAAATAATTATGCTCATGTAGAAATCTAAAGACTTTATAGTAAAAAGACTCACAGGTTAAAAAATAATGTCTTGATGATATAGGAACATTTTAGTGTTTGAATTTTTCACCTGTTTTCCACAGAACATGCTCATATATAAAATGGAATTCAAACAGCTGTGTAAACACTGATTCTAAGAAATTTTGCTTTTAGGAAAATTAATACAATTCTAGAAACAACAAACAAATTACCAAAATGTGAAGCAGTACAGCTGCATGTAGCTCACAGAAAAGTTAGTGTTTTGCAGTTTGAAACATGTAATTGCTATAGGAATAGCTAAAATGTATTTTTAAATGAAGCCTGGGACAATCCCATTTGTATTCAATGATGTACACCAATGCACAAAAAGCAAAAAAAGTCTAATATTTCCCCTAGTAAAATACATGAAAGCACCAAAAGACTCATGTTTTTCAAAAGAAAGTTATGTAAATTTATCATGCATTTGGGATACAGGTGACTCTTCTGGAGCTGGAGTCTGTCTTTTGCCCATGAAGTCAAAGTTCACATGTCACTCATAAGATCTGAAAGATTAATTTACAAAAAGTCTGTGTGATCACATTACAAGGTCAATGGCTTAAACACAAAGCACTGTGCACCCCAGTTGCTTGGAACTTTCTTTACTGCACATTGGAATGTTTTTGCCCAGTTGCTTTGGTAAAAAAAACAACCAAAGTTCACAGCTGTGTTTCTGATGAATTAATGATGACATTGTTGGTTTTAGAGGACACTACGCTACTCTCAGTTATGTGGAATCACAGCTACTGAATCAGTAGGCAATGACACAGTCAAGTGTTTTGTGTGCTTCTTCCAGGCAGTTAGCAGAAAGCTACTTATTCATTAGGCTAATTCAGATAGAGAGTTCCTGTGGAAATACACTGGTCATATTTTTTGAAACAAAAAGTAGCAGCTCTGGGTGATGATAAATATTTAAAAGTCATAACTTCTTTAACCAAAGACACTCACTGCTTAGGTTAACATGCTTTTCCATTAAGCTTATTAATATTTCAAACTTTTAGAGGAGTTTCAGGATAGATGGGCAAATTATTCAAGTTAAATGTACCAAGTATCTGATTGAAACAGTTCATACGTCAAACTAAGACAAGTATAACAGACATTCATAGAAAGATATACACCTCTGAGAACACATAGTTTAGCAGCAGTTTCTAGCATTATTATACTGCATAAGGTGCAGTAAGAGCATACTGGAAGAGATGGAAGTTCTAAGGATCTGATTTTTTTACGCTAATGACAATAATAAAAACATACATAAATATCTAACCTGTTATTGTTAGAGACATGAAAATCTATATAAATACCAAGACTGGATACAGCTGCAATCTGGAAGGATAATCCTGTGTAGTAGTACAGCCTTTACAGTGTGATTATGTGTGTGTATACCAGCCTGGCTGTCACAATTTGAGAGCTATATCTAATTGCTAAAATGAATGAATTTTAAGACAGACAGACATATTACGGTTCTGAGCCACACAATTATATTCTCTCCTTTTCAGAGACATCAGAAATCCATTCATTCTGGAATTTTAAGGATGAATTGTGGATCTCGCTGGTCTGCCTGGCAGGACACACAACCAACTTGTTCTTGCCTTGTGGAATCTGTTCATGCATGTATCCCCTTACAGTACTAAGCACCACTTGATATGGGAATTCCTTTAATGCATCTGATGCTTTTGATGCAGACCATGTTTTATTTTATGCGTTATTGGAAGTCTACTCCTTACATGGGTCATTCATTTGTAGTTTTATGAGAGCCAGTTTAATATTGGCTAGCGGGAGCAATAGGCTGCAAGTCTCCATACTAAAAAGCCATAAAATGGAGTACAAAGAGAATAACAAGGGGAGGGACACAACATAGGTTTCTGTATTTTATCCTCAAGTCACTCTTGGAAAGGGGATTAAGGCATTTCAGTCTCCCTACTCAGAGCCAGATATGCTAAGCTCTAGGTCATAACATCTTGCACCTTTTCAGGCACGCTCTCTTTGGCTTGGCTTTTCTCACAGAGCCCAGTTTCAATGACAGCCATGAATAGTACTGCACGGAATCTATTCTATAGTTTATGGAGGATGGATGGTTTTCTCTTAGATCACAGATGTAGTTTGAAACAACAGGCTTACAAAGAACCAAATTCAGTTCTACTGTTGCTAGGATCCATGTAAGTAAAGAGTTGAAAATGTCCTTGGGGAGCTTAGGGGAAATTTAAAGACATAAATCCCTGTTTTTCTTTTTAAGCTGCATGCCCCATAAGGTTTATTACTGCTGATTGTTATTAGAGATATAGCTGATTTTTTTCCCCCCTTCTTTATTTATTGGTTTAGTCTGTAAGTCATAATCCAGCAACCCCAATCTTTCTTGCAGTTTTGGCTTTCCCTGCATTTCTCCTGGGAATCAACCAGGACCGCCTAAAGGAAAAACTGACCAGCAGACAGATGGACAGCAAGTGGGGAGGCAAATCTGAGTCCATTAATGTAACATTAAATGTGGAACAAGCCTGCTACACCAGGGATGCACTGGCCAAGGCCCTTCATTCCCATGTTTTTGATTACTTGGTGGATGTAAGTTGGATTTGTTTGACTCTACTGAAGAATCAAAACAAGTGCAAGCACACTAGGAATGTTCCTTGCAGTGCTTTTCTTGTCCGTCATTTCTTTCACCCAGTTTGTTTTTTTGCCTAAACCTTAGCAGCAGCACTGAGCAGTTGTCCTGGTTTAACCCCAGCCAGGAGCTAAGCACCACGCAGCTGCTCGCTCCCGTTGGGTTTTGGTTTTGTTTTTTAAATACAGCAGTATTCCTAGCACCCCAAAATGAAATGTAGGGAGTTAATTGTGAAAATTTTCTTTGATTCGATGACTTGCACCAGTTTGAAGGCTTGTGAAAAGTTCAACAGCTGGAAACTGGAAACAACTATGTAGAAAGACTGATCTGACCATGTTTTGCGGATACTATTATTTTAAGAGCATGTTAGTGTTAACTGTTGATGCAACTTTGAGCAAGGCAGCTCCCTTTTTTAATAATGGGTGATTCCATTTGAATCTTTCATAACACTGATAAAAAAAAAAAAATGTACGAAATTCCCACCAAGTCACACAATATTAATCAATCCTTTGGCATTTTTAAGGATGCTGTGTGGGGTTTTTGCCTCTCCCCTTGCCTCTCATTTATTTGATTTTAATCTGTGGCTAAAATCTGGAGGACATTACTCCATAATGAAGGTTGCAGCAGTGGGTTGTCCTTGGATATCTTTCCAGTGTTCTTAAGATGAACCTTTATGGCAGCACAACCAGTCTCTTACCATCATTTATAGTTTCTTGCCTTTCTATACACCATTAGCAAAAGATGAGAGAAATTTATCCTAAAATAACCTCTTCTGTTTGTGTCTGTAGAGGGGCAGACCTTTCTGCTCTAGTGCGTGAGGCTTCAATTTGTGCCTTGAGACAGGAAATGGCCCTGCAGAATACTCAAAGCAAGAAAGGTAAGAAAGCTTTACAAAGACCTTAACTGAACAGTGAGAAGATAAATGGAATGTAAAGTATTGAAGGTAGTTCAAGGCAAGCATAAAGGTGTACATGCTGTACATAAATGATTGATGATTGATGACTTCTAAGCCAAACAAAAATTAAGTCAGATTTGTTTCAAGAACACATAAGCATCTTTGAAGTAGGTGTAGGTGATAGTACACGAAAAAATGGTTATGCTGGAGGTTCAGCATAAATTTTTTTTCTAAAAGAATTGAACCTTGTAACCTTAAAGAAAAGTTTGTTAAATGGTAGTATAAACTGACAATTTATGTACTAGACTGAATATGTCTTTGCCAGATTTTCACATCACTATAAGACTAATTATACTGTCTTATTTGTAGATATGAGTACAGTTGTAACTGTACACATACTGATGACATACCTTTGGCACAAAATTGTACAGTGTAACTGAATCCATGCATCTAGTGGTAATGGCACTAGGAAAATCTGAGTGCCATTTTGGATCTTAGGTGTTAAGCTCATCAGTGGCTCTTGGCAGGACTTTAACAGGTAGTTATAAATTATTTCAAGTACAATGTCTGCCCTTTCCATATCTCTCTGCATTTTTAGGTTGTATTTTGCTGTTTTTTAAATTATGCTTTTTTTTTTCTGTGCAGATAAGAAAATGTAATTGGAAATTGAAACTTTTACATAAAATGTGTATTTAGACTCTTTCCAGCAATTCTGTTTGTTATTCTACCCTTAAGTCAAAAATGCAAAGTTAAGATGGAATTGTAACTTTTCAGATGATGTCCTTGGAAAAGATATTAGGCTTTCATTATGCCTCTGATTTCTGAGAACCATGCTGGCATTTTAATGGCTTTGAATCATTCTTTTTGATCTAGTACATAACTAGTCTCATCTGGTTTTTTTAACAGTAGGTTAACAGAGCAGAATGTTTGTATTTCTTGTTTTGAGAGAACTAGCATGTTCATTGGGGGAGGGGATGGAGAAACAAATTATAAAAACCTTCACTGTTGTATGACTTGGTTACCCATTTTGCTTGCTGTAAATGGAAAAAGCTCTTGATTTGAGATGGAAATTTCTGAATTTATCCTGTTTGTTTTTATAATTACCCAGAATAGACTAGGCCCTATTCAAAGATATTAATCACTTGAATTCAGCCTTCACATTTAGGACTGCAGCCTGAGCACTTATTATATGGATGTGTTGGCAACCAGCCAGTCCATAATATATGCATAGCTTGATTGGCATGTTTATAGCAGCTGCTTGTTTGGGATGTCCTTCAGTTTAGATTTCTAAGATGTCAGCCCTGGCTGGCATGAAAGTGTGTGAGGTGGTTTCTGATTTGAGACCTTGTTCATTTATATCTTCAGAAGGGTCGTGTGCGTACACACACTGGAGAATTTCATCTTTCAGTGTTACCACAGGACAAGCACACAACTGAGTCCTTTCCTCTGCTCTGTACATGACTATAGATGTGTGCTGTGTGTCTTTTATCAGTCAGTACTTTGGAATCAGCTGGCTGAGATCAGTGCTGCCCCTTTCTATTCTGTAGAAGCTCTGTTGCAACTTCCTTGTTATACTTGGTATTCGCCCTCTGGAATAAATTCAGGGGGGTGTTTTTCTTAACACTCAACAGTGATTTGCTTGAAGGGACTTTTTTACAGTGAAATGGAAAGGTACCCTTTTTGTGATATTTTTTTTTTTTTTTTTTTTTTTTTTTAAATAAGAATCCATAAATTATACTTCAAACTTTAATGGTCCTAGGAGAGCTGATCATGTTAATCACTGCAGTCTGGGAGTTGCCAGATAGTGCAGTTTGTCTGGGAGAAGAAGACGGAATCCTAATAAAGACCGGCAGACTTTCAGTTTCATGAGGGTCCGTCTAGAGTTCCTCATCACTGGCCCAGCATTTGACTGCCCAGAAGAGTTCAGTATCATTTGCAAACTTGGAGTTTCCACTTCTGGGTCCCTTTTTCAAACCACTGATGAAGATGCGGCATAAAAGAGATTTCAGCACTGATGCCTGAGTGGGACCCTACTGCTGCCTGTTCCCAATCCTGAAAAGTAACCATTAAGCCTTATGCTCTATTTAATATCCTTTAATCCACTTTCAGTCCACCAAGGGATCTTTTCTACAATTCTTTGCAGTTCACCAGTCCTCTGGTGGGTGTAACAAGTTACACAAGGAAACCAGCAGTTCTGTGGTTTCATAGCCAAGTTCTTTCAGAACCTTTGGGTGAACACCATCTGGTCCTGGTGACCTTACTGTTAATATCTCAGCTGACCTATTTTAGTTCAATACTGCCTGTATATTTATTTCAAATAGATCCAGTTACAAAGAATATATAGGGTATGAGAATCTCTTGATGCTTTTTTCAGCTGCAAAGACAAATGCATTTCATCTTCTGAACTATGACCTTATACCTGAGTGTCCCTTTCTGGATTTTTTTTTTAAGATAGCCAGTGACCATATATCACCTGCATAGTCTGTAAGAAGTCTGTTCTTCTTAAGTAGAGTCTCTGAGACTTCTTGTTACAGCAGTTAAGAGCGAGTGTGGTTTAGCAAGTGAGATTAAGATTTTGTGTCTTTGTGGTTGAATTTGAAAAGCAAGATCTGTGGTCCTTGTTTGATATTTTCAAATTAAGAGGAAAGGGGACCAGCTATCCTTAACTTAATCTACGTAAATAGGAAAAAATGATTTGATGACTCAATCTTAATTTGGCTTCTGTGAAAGACCCAAGTTGAACTCTTTTTCTTACTACAAGTAGTGTTTCCTTGAGGAAGTAAGTCACATTTTAAATTTACATCTTCATTTATATTGGTGTAATTTTATATGGTAATGGGAATCTTGAATAAGAGCTTCAGAGAACTGAGATGAGAAAGAACAGCAAGGCTGTATGTTTAGTTCAGTGAACTTTTTAACCTTCATCTTTAAAGCAAGTAATAATAATTGTAGACTATTTGCTGTTCTGTTTTATACCTTAAGTTCTCATCTTTAATTTAGTGCCTTCTACCTGCTATGTAGTCTTTTGCTATATAACAAAAATCCGCTGAAACTCAGACATCAAATGTATTAATGAGGAATCTTAACAGTTTTTTCATGTCAGCACATCCCAGTTCACATTACAAAGATGTATGCAAAGGTAGTGGCAGTCCATAACTGTGGAAGAAAAAGTGTCTTAATAAAATACATTTTTAAAAATGCACCAGGTTGACTCTAAAGACATACTTTTTGCACCTTTATCTTATCTGATACCTGTGCATAATGTTAGCATTGTAATGAATCTGTATAGTAGTGGTATCTTGGGATTCTTAAGTCTAGATTAAGCAAGGCACTTGCTTGTGAGAGTTTGGAATCCATGATTTATTTGAGGTATGCTTACATTTTAACATACTAAAAAAAACCTGTTCAGAAGGTAGTGATTAGGAATAATTACTGCAGATAGCTGCACTAAGGTCAAAAAGGCAATTTACATAAAGTTAAACAGAGGGAGTTGTAAAAGTGAAAGCTTTCATCACTTCTGTGTAATATCAGACAAGACAGTGATATGAAGTCAATTGTTCAGGAATTAAGCATGCTGCAGTAGAATTGGAATAACAAAATGTTTTCTAGGTACTTACTAAATAACACCCTGTAGGAAAGCTTAATATTTAATATGTATAGAAAACAAATGCCAGAACTGGAAGCAGCAGGATTTGAGGCATTCACTTCCAGAAGGATCGAGGGACTTGAATTCTAACTGGATTTGAAGTAAGCTGCAGTTCACTTGGCATCTTTGAGAATGAAATTCTTAGTCTGCAGGTAGAAACACTAATACCTAAAACAACTTTCAGAAACAAGTAAGTATTCTTTGTCTTAAGGTGCAAGGGGTAGGGGGATTAAGATCTTGCCAAAGATCATAGACAGGAGGCTACGTAAAATACAAGAGTTCAAGTGTTCTTAACACTGATGAATTAGATCTCATCCAACTGACTGGCACATGCAGTTAGGTTTCATGAATGCTGCCTTGAAATACATGCAACAGTCATTTGACTGCCACTTGCCTGCAGTTTTATTAATTATTTATTAATTATTCTTTGTTCTTTAAGGAGAGATCAAGATCTCCCGTAAACACTTTGAAGAAGCTTTTAGGAAAGTGAAATCTTCAGTATCAAAAAAGGTAAGATAAGCTTCAAGTATGCAAGACTCATTACTCCCCTAGAAAGATACTCTTCTCATGCTGGAGACTGGTGGGAAGTTAAGGTTGCACTATACTTGCCTGTATTTCAAACTGACACTACCTGTTTCTGCATTAAGAAAACCTGATGTTTTTTACAAGGTCAGAAATTAAAGTCTCCCTTTTCAGCTGCAGACGATGCATTGCATGTAGATCAATTACCATGCCATCAAGGTTACCTTTTAGTATGGCACCTTGGACTTCTCATTGACATTCCCAGATTAGTTACTGACCTGACCTTAACCTCTTAGGTCTGTGGAATTTTCAGTTAAAAGTTGAGGCCTTTAGAGTATACCACACCTTGCCACTTTTTTCTCCCCTAGATGGATGTGACACCCAAAGATGCTCAACCATTTCTGTTAATGTGCAAAAGGCAGCATTTTGAGATAGGACATAAAATAGTCTTTATCATCCTAGTTATTTCTTATCAGTCTTTTCATTTGCATTTATCAAGGAAGTTTGTTTTAAAGGCTTCCTTATGACCTGTTCTTTAATAATTGAAAGCTGTTCAATCATCTAACTGTAATTGAGAACTTCATATATATATATATATATATAATTGTTATTGCTGCAGAGCTTTTTGCGTATAGGTCTCTGTGTTGCCAAGAATGTACTGCAGCCAAGATACATTAATATATTCACTTTGAATGCTAGCCAGAGAAAAGTTAACAACTAGTTAACTATTTCACTATTCCCTTTCATTATTATTGTATGTTGATGGTCAGTGACCTTTTCTAAAATTTAAGTGATCTTTGGTTCCAAGACCCTTTAAAGATGGTACTGGTGGTTGGTTTTTTTCCCCTCTGCTAATTATTAAGCAAAGAGTTCAGAAGCAACAGCCACAAAAACTTAAAACATCTCTAACTTAGCAATAACTGCTAAGTATTAGCACATACTCCTCTGGTTCTTAAGAGCTAACCAGAAACGTCATTCTGCATCTCAAAGGCAGCTTAAATGTCACATGTCTCAGAGCCCTATATTTTGGTTATATCCATCTGAAAATTTTTGTTAGGTATTTTGAAATGTATCTTTTGGAGTACAAGAAACTCATCCTCCATTTCCAGATGCTGCTACTTATCTGCTGCACAAATTCATTCTGACAAAAACTCTCTGCATACCTTCTTATGGATACTGGAAAATAAAAAAAGCTGCATCTCATTGATTTAGTGCTTCTAACTCTTCTTTTCCTTTTCCCTCCCATACACATCTGAGTTCCATTAAATTGCTTTTGGTTTAATTGGTTGACTTGAGACAAACCAGAATAAGTTGTTCTTAAAACTATGGACAGACATTGGCTTCTGAAGCCAGTTATTTCATTGGAAGTTAGTATCTAATCATTCTGTTCCTCAAAACTGTCATTTTGAGTGACTCATGAAAGGGATTAAAGGAACAGTTACAGTTAAGTAAGTTAGACTAGCAAAAAGAAGATCTTGTGAGTTCATTTTGGCAGAACTAGATGAGGGAATAAAGTATCAGTTCAGCAGTTGCCCTACTAAAGAGGGCAATATCTTCTTAGTGAAGCTGCAATCTGAATGCAGCATGGCAATATTAAGTCTAAGAACTCTGCCAAAGGCTTCTTAACTACGTATCATTGACTATCACTGGAGAAATACATTTACAAGCCAGGGTAGTGAGCTATTGCCTTATTTAGGTTTTTTGTCTGTAGATGTTTTAAAATATAGCTAGTGGCTCATATAGCTGGTTTGTTTCACTTTACAAGTGACTTTATATGTCAGTTTTGTTATAAAGTCACTTTTAAACATTGCATGATTTTTTACCATTGGCTGAAGTATTTTTTCCTCTTGACATTCTTTTAGGATCAAATAATGTATGAAGAACTGCATCAGTCACTGTGCAGGTGATAC
>JANZLP010000046.1:15719005-15730462 GCA_026930925.1 Chelictinia riocourii | reverse complement strand
ACACCGCTGGCTATTTAAAGAGCAGGTCTATTTTTAACCACCTTTTAACAAAGGTGGAGATTTTGTTAGACTAGGCTAGTCAGGGCTTTATAATTAACATGCATACATAAAGAAAACCAGCCAGCCACAGTCCCCTCTGGATGTAAACCTCCCTCTGTCCTGAGTCTGTAACATGGTGGGGGCAATCTATTATATATGTGGGCAGTCCATCCTATGGCTTGGATCAAGCTGTGGTAAACTGAGGTATAAATGGGAAAGGGTGTCATAATAACAGCCACCTATGTATGAGGTTTTTCCTGCAGTACTAACTACAACTTACACCACCAAAAGGAAAAATGTGGTAGCAGGATGCAGCATGCACTGCCTTCAAGAAAAGATTCTTCCAAATATAAGTGGGAACCTGGAAGAATGCAGAAATGCATTTGTGAAGCTTGCTTCATTGGTGAAGCAAAGGGAACTAGATGGTAACTATTTAGCTGTAAATTTAAGACTTAGCTCATCATTGAATAATTATGACTATGCAATTGCCAGTCTGAAACCAACTGCAGCCTAGGTTGCACAGTAAGCTTCCTCTTTTGCAAGCATTTCACTCATTAAAGAAACTGTTGAAATTTCTATTGCTACTTACTGCAACATTGTCAGAGTCACAGGAAGGGTGATTTTCAGTGTCAAAATCCGTGAAATTCAAAAGAACTCTGTGGCTGTAGTCAACTTGGATAAGCCAAGAACAATCTGTATTGTTCTTATAAGGTTGAGGATAGTTTCCAGAATGGATTTCCCCATTGGTAGCTTGGAAAATACCACCACAGCCTGAAAAAGACATAATCAGTTTTAATCACAAGCTTTTATGCTTAGTAAGATTCCACCCCTATTTTTAAACAAAAGGAAGAACACCTCCATCTTTATATTTTCTACACTGAACTTCTGTAAGATGAGTGCTCCGACTATTGAAGTGTCCTGTCCGCAACAAAAACCAATGGAAATGGCTATCAGGGAAGTATAACGTTATCATTATTGGTGAATATGTGACAACAATGCTTGTGAGTAATGTTTCTTTCTAGCCCCAGGCTGGTAGCAGATGTTGTAAAGGCTGAAACATTAGTGCTGGTATTCCGCTATCCTAGATATTGCAAAAGCAATCAAAAATACTGTTCATATGAATGCCATAGACCTACCATACTGAGGAAGCAATGACTAGGCCAGGCTGAGACAGACCCTTGGAGCCACCTTGTCAGGGAGGTGTGCACCCCTGTGTCAGTACAAAATGGGGTTGCCAGGTTAGAAACTTGGAGTTTTTCTACTACAAGAACAGGAACCACTATTTTTTAAGGTCTAAAAAGCCTTCTCTACCCAAAGCTTGCTTTGTTTTTCGCTTGTAAACATTTTCTATGCGGGAAACACCAGCAAAAGACCGTAAATACCATGGCTAACTTCTCACTAGCTGAGATAAGACCCCATTTTTATAGATGGGGAAGGTACAGTGACTTTTGCCCAAGGTCACACTGAAGATAGGGAGCAGGGGTTACCAGCTTGCCTCCTATCTGGTGATATAATTTTCCATTTTTAGCCTAGGTCATGCTCCTGGATTGTACCCTTGCCCTTTGCAGGTCATATAGCCAAGTGGCCATCTCCAGCTCTGTCAAGTTCACACCTTTTATTGCTGATAAATTAACTCATAAACCCATACTGCTTTCAGAGTATCAAAGAGAATTTTTTTTAATAAAAGATCACTTAAGCCAGAAGTGGGTTCAACTTTTCAACTTCTTCCTGGCTTTGAAACTCTATGACGTCCCCATAGCCATGTAAGCTACAGCAGTAGATAACCAGCTCCAGGTTTTGTGGCTTCACAACCCTCCAACGGTATAAAGCCTGATCTCAGAAGGAAGGAAAGGAGTTTTAAGCCATCTTAATCTGAATTTTTAAAGCACTGGTTCTCAAGCCCGACTTTCAGCACACTGAACACACACACACAATCACTTTATATGTGTAAATAGGCGTCTCTGCAAAACCACTGGTTTCCCTTGCTCCTTGTTAAAAGTGTATTTTAAAAAGGGGCAGCAAAAAAAGCAAATAACATGGCAGTAGCACAAGGCAGTGCCCACGGTCCCAGGTGTGCCGGCTGCTGCCGCTGCCAGCTCCCTGCCCACGTCTCTCGGGTACACCTCGGGTACATATTTGCACTTCTGGAGCCTCCTCCCTCCAGGGCTGTTGGAGCACTTAGGGCAGCCCTCAGCTCCCCCTGAGCCTGCTGCCTGCCCTATAGTCACCTCCTCTTGCCCGGGAGGCAAAGACAGAGCCGCCGGGAGGGTGGGCAGGATGTCCAGGGTGGCAGCGAGGCTGTGCCAAGAAAGAGCGGCTGCAGATGGGCTTGGATCCAACAGGAATGCCATCAAATATTTGAAGCAGGACTATGAAGCCCTCAAGCAGCAGTGCCTGCAGGCTGGCAGCCTGTTCAAGGATGAGGAGTTCCCAGCCTGTCCTTCCGTACTAGGCTACCGGGACCTGGGACCGTACTCCTTCAAAACCCAGGGGATCATCTGGAAACGCCCCACGGTAAGGGTGCTTTATAATTGCTTGTTTACTGGGTTCAGATCTAATCAAAGCCCACCTGAACATCCATGCTAAATCAGTGGTGAGCCTGAGTATTCACTATTCCTGTATGTTTTGGTTTTCTCTTCTGTCTTGCTTTACCTCCATGGTTAGCAGAAGTTGAAAATGGAGTGGGGAAAAATGAAACCGACATCATCTAAGCCCTTTGTAAAGCAAGGAAACCTATAATTGTTTTGTGGGGACCTGCTTCCTCCCTGTCTGTCCCAGCTCCACAGAGCTACAAGTCCAGGGTACAACACAGACATGGATGCAAATGCCCCGTGTGTATCCAGACAGAACTCAGGGCACCCCAGGAGCCATTGACCATCAATTTTAATGGTACCCACACCAACGTCTTGCCACCGTGCATCCTAGGAAATCAGGCTAGTACTTAAATAAAATCCTCTGCCTTCCTTCAAGCTACCTATAACAGTTAAAGAGAAACTGACTGGAACAGTTATTACCCAAATACATTGTCATGGTTTAACTCCAGCCAGCAGTGAAGCACAACACAGCTGCTCACTCACTCTTCCCCCCTCCCAGTGGGATGGGAAGGAGAATCAGGGAAAAAAAGTAAAATTTGTGGGTTGACATCAGAATGGTTTAATAACTAAAACATAATAATAACAACAATACTACTACTACAAATATAACAACAACAATAATTATAATGAAAAGGAATATAACAAAAAGAGAAATTAGACGCAAGAAGAGACAAGTGAGGCACAATGCAATTGCTTACCACCCGCTGACAGATGCCTGAGCAGTGATTGGCCCCTCCTGGATAACTCCACCCAGTTTATATAGTGAGTATGACATTCTATGGTATGGAATATCCCTTTGGCTAGTTGGGGTCAGCATCATGGCTGTGCTCCTTCCCAGCTTCTTGTGCACCTGCTTGCTGGCAGAGCATGGGAAACTGAAAAATCCTTAACTTAGAAGCAGCACTTCTTAGCAACAACTAAAACATCAGTGTGTTATCAACATTATTCTCACACTAAATCCAAAACACAGCAGTGTACCAATTACTAGGAAAAAAATTAACCCAGCTGAAACCAGGACATGCATATATCCTATAAATGACCTTTCATTTTAAAAAAGTCATTTTCATCAGGAAGGATTAGATGCTGAATATTTTTTTAGCCACAAAATCAGGGCTTCAGAGATTTTTTTCTGCACTTTCATTTTTCAGTCATTTGTTTCTGTCCCTGCTTTGCTCCTCCTTTGTCATTTTGCCCCTCCTTGCAACATCAAGAAAAGCTGAAAAATAGGGGAAGGAAGGAAAAAACCCCAAACAGCCTACCCTCCTCTGATGGAGGGAAAATTTCAAGGCTTCAACTTTTATTATTTTTCCCCTTGAGAAGAAAGTAGGAAACAGAAACCTACAGGTTGAATAACTCCAAGTTTCTACTCTGGGAACCCCATTTGTCCATCAGCTCCTCACTCTGGCACTTGGATGTTTCATCAACATGTACCATGGATGTGCCTCGTGGCTTTGCCTACCCTGGGAGAAGGTCAGCCTTAGAAAACTCATTAAATTAGACTCGGGCTCCTCATGTAAGAACAGCACTGTGCCCACTGCAGGCAGAGACAGAGTCACAAGTGCAGGAGGATAAAGAATGAATGACTGAGGGCTGAGACCCAATAGGGTTAAATGTCCCAGCCCTGCCTGCTGGAGACCTGCCCATGTGGGACCCCTCTGCCCTCCTGGCACTCAGCAGAGACACAAGCAGTTACGGACATTTAATCCACAAGTACTGGGATCCACTGGCTTATATCCCTATGCATGCGGCAGAGCCCAACGCCTGCTGCAAAGTGACACAAACCTCTGCTTTGCTCTGCTATGGAGGGACCTGGATCTGAGCTACTTTTATGTGTTGCAGATGACTCCTGTCGGAGCCCTGCTCATTTCTTGGACTTTTCAACTGGCCAACATGTTGCCACCTACAAACTCTACCTGTGGTTGCAGGCTGATGGAATTACTGTTCACTTGCCTGCCTGCATCTGAAACAGGCAGCAGGACCTAGTGGGCAATCTGGAGGAGACCTGCTGGAGAAATGTCTCCTGCAAAATAAATATCCACTGCTAAGGTCACCCCCCACCCCCAGGCTGCGACTGCTGGTTTGCAGACAGTGAGCGTTAGACACTGCCATCAAAGACTTATCTTCTAATTTCAACAGTGGATTTATAGAGAGAAAGAAGGTGGAAATGCAGTTGTACAAAAGGTGTATGTGGCACTTGGCAGTGGCTCAGAAAGGACATGTGTCTAGGTGAATAGTAACACACACAGCTGAGTGCCACTGCTTTGGAGGGAGGAGATAAAAACCAACACAAAACCTTTTCTGTGCATTAGGTAACCTATTCCTGATTCCTATCCACCAAGACAGCTGAGGGGCAGCTGACAGCTGGATAACCACAGAAGTGAAAAGGACAGAGCTGAGATCCCACCTCTTGCAAGAAGATTCACAAACCAGTTCTTTGTGACAGACACAAGAAATCCTGGGTTGTCCCTGTCTCCACGGGATGCTCAGAGCTGACAACTGCTGCTCTCTGGGAGAGCCAGTGACTTCCCAAGCTTTCCTCAACCCCACTTGCCAAGTTAGGCTTCCTATAAACTGCCCCTTGCTGGCATCCAGAAGCTCATGCAAAACTCTCAGGAGAAAGGGAGGGCTTTTGTCTCTAGAGAGACAATATTAACTTCCTAATATAGGGCATGAATTATTGGAGGCCTCAGAGTTGGGATAGGAGGGACAGTAATTGCCATAACCTACTTGGCTGGTCCCAAAGGGCAAGGGAGAAAGGGAGGGTCGCTAATAAAAGTCTTTGCACGGCTGGCCTTCCAGGAAGCAGGGTCAGGGTCGGGGAACATCCTCCGTGCCGGTGGCAGCAGAAACTCAGCACAGTTCCAGTGCCAGAGCCAGCAGCACAAACACATTTGCACTGCTTGAGCCAAAACCACAGCAAGATAAAATAAGCTATAAATGCTGAGGTTGAATTTTAACCTGTGTTCCCCCAGCAGCAAAAATTCTTACTAATATCACTGACAGTCTCAAGTAGCAAAGGGCTTCAGGGTTTGCCTCAAAAAAAACCCCAAACATGCCATCTTCAATTTAATAAGGCAACACTGTTCTTACACCATGTTAATCAGAGGACAAAGAATGTATTTTTAAAGAAATGTTGAAAGTGCTTAATATTTTTTGAACATTGAAACAAGGAACAAGAAACAGGAACTTTTCAGATGAGAAAAGGTGATGCACACTTTGAAAATGTGTCTTTTCAGGAGTTATGTGCCAACCCTCAGTTTATAATCGGAGGAGCTACTCGAACAGATGTCTGCCAAGGAGAGCTGGGTACGTACAGCGCTTCTGAATTTTGTTTCGGAAGAAGAAAAAAAAAAAAAAAAAAAAGCAGCTTCATTTTAAAATTCCTCATACACAGACCATTTTATTGGCTATCCCCCAGACACAGTATAGAGAGACAGATGAGGGAAAAGCAAAAGACAGCAAGTAATGGATCGTTATGACTCATGTTGCCTCAGACCTCAAAAATGACTCTCTGATAATCAAGGAGCCATCCCTCTACATGGCTGCAGAGCCACTGCCACCGTGGTGTTTCCCATTTAGGCATCCTGTGGTCATACAGCTCTTGGCAGACTAGAGGAGTGGAGGAGGAAAGTGAGCAATAGCATCCTTCCTCCACAGCCTTGTCTGCCCTATGGATCCCTTGCCTGGCCAAGGAAAGAGCTTTCTGCTCCTAGACTTGGATGTCCTTCAAAGGGCAGATCAAGGGGCTAAGACTAGACCTAGGGAGTGGAGGTTAAAAAAAAGCTGAACGTGTGTCTCAGCACCAAGCCAAGCTGCTCTTTCTGATGAAAGTTTAAAAAAAAAGTGCCATTGCCAAATTTCATATACCATGAGGACCTCGCTGCTCCCTACGGATTAAAGATTTTGTGAGGTATTTGAAAAACACTGGGGAAAGACTTTGAAGCCTCTGGCTGAAAATTCCCTGTCCATGCAGACCTGACCCATGGGGTTTTCTGGAAGAGGGTTCAAATCAGAGGATGAGTGCTAGATTTGAACTCATGAAGAAATGAGGGAAGTGATTCAAGGCTGAAGTGATTCAAATTCCCAGGTCAGACCTATTTCTCTCCATGCATTTCTCCTGCATTGCTTAGTTTGTGCAGACTTCATCCCCCATCTCACGGGGGGTGGACAGAGCCAGGGAAGTATATCCCAAAGTTTCTGTTTGTAGATACAAGCCTGATGATACATTCCAGAAGCAAAAAAAGAACAATCAGCTACATGAGGACTGAGCCAATTAAGTGTCTGAGTAGTGTTTCGAAAGCGAACATGGGCGGCATCAAAAATTTTCCATCAGCTGTAATAACGCCAATTACTTTGCCAATTGCTGATTCCACTGTGATTTGTTTAGTGCAGTTGTGCTTCGGCCTCTTGCCTCGGCTGATAGGCTTTGTTTATGCTGACTGTTCATTTGCAGAGCTTCTCTCTCTTGTTTTTTTTTTCATGTTTTCTCTTTTCCCTTTCAGCTTAGAGCCCAGAATATCCCTCTTCCCCCTGTGCTTGCTTCCAGGCGGGGCAGGGTATTGCCAAAGGGCAATGAGTTTCTTTGGAGCAAGAGATGCTGCTGGTGTTCCCAACTAGTCTTTGTGAATACAAAGATGATCCTTCCCTTCCCCTTTTGCTACCGAGTTTAAAAAAAAAACCCAAAGAATTCTCCCAAGAAGCCAAGCAGCTTCTCAAGGAGCTGGCAGTTGGGATCTGCTGGGGCTGGTGGCTCTGAAGCTGATCGCTTTTGCCTCAGGGAGAGAAAGAGGGACCTTGTATCTCTCCAGATGGCAAAGGCGCACAGAGACACATGCGCACTCTAAGGGAGTCTCCCTGGAAAGTTAAAGGGAGTTTTTCATTACTGTTTACATTCAAGTCCATGGAAATTAATGGGTGTCTCCACAGCCACTTTGCACAAGAGCTGTGATTCTTCTCCTGCTAATTGGGGAAGAGGGCTAATCATGGGCATTTAAGGAATGCATCTGCCTGAGTGACAACTTGAATGTAAACCGCTGTGCTATCTTCCAGAGATTTTAAAAGCTGGTTGAATTCCCTTCCCTCACCATTCAGGTCTGGGCCAGGGAGGCTTTCATGACATTTCCTCTGTCCTCCTACACCAGATGCCAAGGGGTGGCTTTACCTCCAAGGTGCATAGTGTCTTCCCCTCCTTTCATCCTGCAGTAGCAGAGACTGGCATCTCTAGAGCCCCAGTGTTGGTGCATTTTGCACATATCAGCCTCAATTCCAGCTGCCTCGTGGTGGTGTTGGCCTGCACTCAGCTTTGCCTCCAAGCTTGACTTTACAACCAGCTCCTGGGTGCAGGTGCCTGGAGAGCACTGCAAGCAGGGAGCAATAGCAAAGCCATAATATCATCATCCCGACCAACACAGGACTGTGAATATTGAAGCACTGACAAACAGCAGATAGTTCAGGCAGGGCTTTTTTGTATACCTGCTTTATCCTGGCCTTTTAGGTCCTAAGCAGCTGGTGAGATAACATGAGGGTTGTTTACACCCAAACGCAGGATGGGCTTCAGACTAAAAGCCAAAGTAGAATTTGCTGATGCCGTTGGTGCTCATGAGCTGTTTCCTTAGAAGTCTGGGTCTTGTTACGTATCTCGGTGGGAACTTCACAAGCCAGCCTACTCTGGTTTCTGCCCTTTGGAGGTCAGTCTTTCATTGCGCAACACAACGGTGCTGTTTACTGTTCCAGCCAGAAGAAAAGCACAGTCTGAGACATGAGCATCTGATGTTTGACTGACCTAAGGTTTTGGAAGTCCAATCGGCTGACTCTCTATTGCTTTACACCTTGTATGCATTTATACAACTGGTGCATTTACACCAAAGCATAAGACTATAAATCAGATCAGCTTTGATTCATTGGTATTTTCCTTGCAGTTTGTAGAATTGTAAATTACTCTGCAGGATGACAAACACTGATCTGACTGTTAGATCATTATGTTATATAGCTGTGTTATGAAGCAGAACCCATTCACAGATACTCATTCATTTGAGAGAGATGTCACTGGCCTAACACAATGGGCTTCTTTCAAGCCCTCCCTTGTATTTCATTCTGTTATTTCTCTGTTAATAAATAAATAAAATCCCCCTTGGTTTATGGCTATAAGAGATGAAAGAACTCTTTTTTTCATGTCAACATTGTGTAGCGCTGATGGAGTCTGGCAACAGTTGAATCCTGGCTCAGGCTTCTGTTCTGTTTTCCTTATTAGCATTTTGCTTGGCTGTCCCTGCCAAAGTCTCCTGGACATTTCTGAACTCCGTGAATTGTTGCAAATATTGCAACATCCAAGTGTGAAATGAACTGCATGGAAACTCCTGGGAACCTGTTAACAGTGTATTAACAATAACCTCAAGTTCACAGGAAACAACAGGCACCTGTTCAATGGGGAACATGTTCTTGAATCGACACTCGATTATCACTGCATATTTTAGCATCATTTTTGCACCTTATCTAAGACCTACCATGAGCCTTGGAAGTCTGTTTACTAATTTAAAGCCAGTTGTCACAAACCAAGACAAAAATGAAAATATGAAGAAGCGGAGTATACAAATAACTTAGCATTTAAAAAGATTTCTAGAAAAAACTCAATTCTGGTTTCCTTGAATGTGAATTGAGATGACAATTTATATAAGCCTCTAAGGTGTTACAATCACGTAAGAAAGATTCTCTTTTTAACAAAAAAAAAAAAGCCACAAACAAAAAAAAAGAAATTAAGCTGAACAAAGAAAGTGGTAAGTAGTACAAGCCTTTGATGTAAGAGTGGAATACCTTAAACATTTAAAAATCAATATTTTTAGTCTGTGAAGCAAAAACTCAACATCTAAAAGTACTTAGAGTGTTACATGTTTTAAACCGTTACCCACATTATAAATAAATTTGTATTATCAATAGCCTACTATAAAGCTAAAAGACAACTATATTCATTTAGTGGCCCAGGAATGATGTGCAGCCCTAAAAAAAAAAACCAAAGCCCGAAACCAGCTCTTACTGCTATATACACTGTGGGAGCTCTGAAGGAACACATTTTCTGGACTGCATTAATGCAGAACAACTCTCTCCCCTACTCTGGAGAAGTTCCACGCACTCATCAGGAGCTGAGGCAAGGTCTGCGATTTGACTGCTTTGATGTATTCCTTCACAACGCCCGTGCAGCCCCTGCAAGCATCCTGTAAGGCAGCGCATTCACCCTGGAAGAAGCCGCTCAAGAAGGCATTCTTGAACAGAAGAAGGAATTATGCCGAAATACAGCGGCCTCTCCAGCCTGCTCCCCTGAGGGCAGACCAAAGTCTGGCAATGGATGACTCCCGGGAGACCAGTGGCGCGCTGCAGCGGTGGACGAGTCTGGCGAGTGAACTGTTTATTAACAGCCAAGTAAATCAGTCAGCCAGAGAGTTGTTCATCCATTACAGTCCGTGGTCTGTCACTTGTGCAAGCCTTATCTAGCTACAGATTAGTTTTTTCTTCCTGTCCACTTGATAGCTTTGTCACCCAAACTCAGCTGGCTTTTTCAGAGCTCATTTATACTTTTTAGAATTCCTCCAGCCTAATCCAAACTGTCTCTGAATAATGGTTAATGATTAATGTCCTATTAGCCATGGTCTTACTCCTGAATATTTAACTACTTTGACAGTTGGATGGTGTATTTCCATTTTATGATAATACTAGACAAATTTAACTTCTGAATTGAATCTAGAAGCTTCAAGATTGACATGTCTTTCTAGTCGCAAACAGCTGTACTTAATCTTAAATCCTATCCTTCACATCCTTCAGGACTGGGACACAAAATTATTTCAAGTAATGAGCATTCCTAAGGCTGGGGAGGCGAGAGAGATAATTTGCCACCACATGACTGAGTGAATAACATTGAATACTTGATAGCTGAATTACTGTCTCTTGTATGCTACACAGAATAATTTGAGTCCAAAAATATTTTCCACTTACAGAGACTGCTTAAATAATAATTGAGAGGTATGCACACACCCCCAATATATAAATGTATATGCACCATATATGTATGGTTTATTTCAGATCAGGCTTCTAAGAAACAAGCAGAAAAGCCAGATAATGGATCCAGGTAATTATTTGCCTCATAAACAGGCTGGTTAAATTATAAATATATGTTATTCTTTATCATGCCCCAAAATACAGTTGAAAATACCATCTGAGCTACTACTCGGGATGTTTTCTCCTATTCCAGAAAAAAAACTATATCACTGTATTAACAGTGCAAGAAATGCTGAAACCACACTTAAGTCTTTCTTCCATCACAGCTAGAAAGAGTGATGCTACTGAAGGTCTTGCTGTTCACTGAAACTTGCTATTCACTGAAAGATTTCTCTTAGCCATGGTGGTGAAGGTCACAAATCTTAATGTCAGAACCTTGTAGGTTGGAAATCTTGCTATAAATGGATTTGTTTGTTCTTTCTAGTTCTCTTTTGGGCAGCCTTGCTGCCAGACACATGGGGTTCCCCTGTGCCAGCAGACCTGTCATGTACCATAACCTACAGCATGGTGATAGAAAAAAAACCACTGCAGGGAGCTTTCACATGTATGATCCCTTTGTAATAACTTAGCGCCAGGATTTCTACCTGCAGGAACTAATACTGCTTGGTGCAGGCCATGCAATAACACAAACCGAGGTGGGTCAGAAGTGTGTACTTGACAGGAGGGCGAATCACTAACTAGGAGGTTAACAAGTATGTAGAATGACATGTGCTGCAATGACAACTTTATGGTAAGAATGCCAATGAATTTAATAGTGCTCTGTGCTCCAAATATTGCT
>JANZLP010000046.1:15358455-15370960 GCA_026930925.1 Chelictinia riocourii | reverse complement strand
TTAGTCCCTGTGCCTAGCAACCAACTGCTGGGGCACTTGCTGCACTCTTAAAGATGAGCTGAATATTGCTGCTTGCCAAGCAGCTGGCCCGCCCGGCGGCGCGTACCTCGCGGCTGCCGGCGGCGGGGCCCCGGAGGCGGCTGCCCGTTGTTGTGGCCCGGGTGGCGGCAGGAAGCGAGCAGCCCCCGCGGCGGCGGCGTCTCCACCGTGGCGCAGTTACCATGGGACGGACGCCCTCTCCCTCCGGAAGTCACCGTCGGGAGGGCGGGGAAGGGGAGGCGGGTAGAGGCGCCATCTTGAGCGCGGCGCCCGGCCCGGCGCCTACCATCCGCCATCTTGAGTGTGACGCGGTAGCAGGGCGGTGCAGGGGAAGAGCTCGCCCGAGGGTCTGTCTCCATCCCGGCCTCCCCCTGGGGTGGGTCCCTGGGCTGGAGACCCATGAGCGGCCAGGGGTTATGTCGGGGAGGTGCTACGAATGTAGGTTTTATAAAACTCTCTGAAGAATGACAGCCCAATATACACAGTTGTAAAAAGAGGTCTAAATAGAGAAGAAAGTAGTATCTGGGGTTCAAACGATTCTCCTCGATGTAAGATGACAGTAAGGAAAAGAAAACAAGTGTAATGCTACCAGTGGAAAATCTGTAGGGTTTGGGTTTTTTTTTCTGAGGAATTAACCAAAGAAACTAAACCTGGCCCTCTCAGGAGCTGCTCTGTAACTTGAGGTAGCCGTGAGGCACTACAGCAAAACAGGGAACATGGCAGAAAGGCCAGGAATAGCAGGGAGGAGAGGAGGGCAACCAGGGGCCCAGGCTAGGCCCTCAGCCAGGCCCACCCAGGGCACAGCATGGGCCACAGTGGCCCATGGATGGTTTCAGCCCAGGCTGTGACACAGATCCTTTCTCCGGCCACTGCAGCAGGGCCTGCAGCATCTGCATCTTTTGAAGAAGTATTAATATGGTATATAAAACTACACATAGAAAACAGGATTCTCTAGATGGATAAATCCAGTGCTGAAATGCTAGGGAAAGCTCACTATAGCTGCAATTGTGCCGTCTTGTGCACACACTTTAGTTTTTAATTACATGATTGCATACCATTTTGTCCCAAAGGACCTCTGCCTCATTTAGTTCACAGAATGGGCTGAAATATGGTCATGGTGTTACTCAGAAATGCAGGGTTTCCTAACCTTTGAGTGCTTGCTTTTGCAGTTGGAATAGAAGTATGTCTTTTTAATTTTTAAAACCAGAATAAAACATTGGATAATCTGCAGTGATCCCTTGCACATGACAAGCCGTTACACCTTCATCCCATTGCAAGGATAATTGGCTTTCTAAAAGTCACTCTGAAGCATGTGAAACACCTCCCGTCAGGCTGCTGATGGTTTGAGAGTCAGAGTTTGCAGCCTGAGCCACAGACATCGACCCCCTCCCTTCCTCCTCCTTCTTCCTCTGGGGTTCACTTGACATGGTTTTTATTAAAGGCTAGTTATAATCTTGAGTTCTGACTCAGACCTCATCCTAAATGCCAGCAGGGTGTCTCCTGTATCAGCCCAAGAGTTTGTGTTTGGTCAGACAAGGATAGAATCAGAGCATGAAATGCTGTGGAAGTTGGTGTTTTTAACACTGTCAAGTCTGGCATTGGAGCTGCGCTCAAGCAGCACAGCTGTGAATGGGAAAGAGCATATGAATTTTAAAGGAGATTTCTTTTCTGCAAAGCAGCATGAGCAAGTGGAATAGAAAAAAGCTCCAGCCCCTCCAGCTGCAGAGGGACTTTGCTGCCAGGCCTGGTCACTTAATACCATGTTCTGCCACTTCATCTCTAATTGTGCCAATTTCTTCCATAGGCTCAAGCAACTATCGAGTCATGTAATTTATCTTCTGTAATTCCTGTGAAACCTTCTGGGGGTTTTTTTCACAAAATTTATCTACAGGATATCATTTATGCTTCAGTGATCCTCCACTGAAGTACACTAACCTCCAGAAATTTAAAATACCTGCGTTTCCACGTCACAGCTCCTGTCTTTCAATGCCATCTAGTGTTCACGCGTGGAAGAGATGCTGTAACTAATAGAATCTCTCATCAGATCGATTTGCCATAATTAACACATTTTGGAAACTGAAAGATGGCACTGATAAAAGCTATCTGTAAATTAATACAATATTTCTATATCTAAAATCTAGAGATATATCAATTTATATTTTTATGGCATTATATTCTGACACATATCTCCATTACATAAATTAAAATCAGTAGCACTCACAAAGCAAACGTGTGTGTGTGTATATATATATATATATCAGTTATTTACTTCTGGCTATGCTGTTTTCTGTAACTAATTAGATTGCTTCAGAAAATAGCAGTCACCAAAAAAATAAAAGAAACAGTACTGAAATAATTTATCAATTTGCTTCATTTTCAGCTGTCCTGAAAAGGAGTAGCCATCCAGATCAAAGCCCAATCAAACTTTCCATCCATCTACAAAAAGAGGCAAGGTGGTTTTTGAAACAAGGAAGAGACAAAAAATGAAGGATTATCCAGAGCTCATCTGTCTGCATTTTCTTATCTTTTCTTTCTTGATGTCTTTCTTACAACAACTTCTAGTTCTTATTCTCATCCCCAGTCCATGATCAGCAGTTAAATAGTTAATAACCATTGAAACACCCTTGTCTGTCTTTTACTATTAACACATAAACTTAAGAGACAAACATGAGGGACTTATAAACTATCCCTGTATTATTATGAAGAAAGTGTTTAGTGGTGAGTACAGATAATTCCCCTTGAAGATCTCAAATTCTGAATTAAGATGCAAATCCTAAGTAGCAAATACAATAAAAGGAATACGAATACAGAATTTTATACTGTAGCTTTGTGTATACTCAGACCTTTTTTTATATATTTATATATTTAACAAACCTTACCCTCTCTACCTGATCATGAAAGAATTGGAAAATTATTAGTCTGAATTAGTCCAGCTAAAAAGGAAACAAAGTAAGGTGCTCAGCTGCTTTCATTCCAGTGAAAAATTAATTTAATTAGAGCAATTTCAGATCACACTTCTGGCAGCTGTGTTTATCATACTTTCTTCAAAGGAGAGGAATTAGCATTGACTGACATTAGCATCAAAGCTCATTTATTTACCTGCCCATATCCTACCAGCCTTTCTGAGTTTGTTTATTTAGCACTTTAGTAACACCACAGTACATAAGATTTCATTTTGGAGCATGCATGGTTTTTATTAAAGCATTTAGCACAGACTTCTTACAATGTCACAGTAGAATCCCTCTTTGCAGGTTTGATGAAAGAGCAGCTAGCTCTTCTCCAGAACAGACATTTTAAATGGTTAACAAGGACACAGATTGGGATCCAGAATTTCTTTTTCTTTTTTTGTCAACAACTAGAAAATTATCTGTCTTTCAGCAGGGGGGGGGGGGAAGTGCCAGAAACAACCTGTCATCCTTTAAGCTGCAGAAGACTGCCCAAGTCCAAAGCCATATTGGTGACAGGGTTTTGAACTTTGGGGTTTGGGGAAACCATGCTGTACTGAAGACTCGGCACTGTGTTTCACAGCTGCTTTGTCCTTGCCAGCGCATACTGAGGTGTGAGCACTGCCCATTCAGTTGCAGCATACAACCTGCTGTCATCTTTTGCGAACTCAAAGCAAGTTCTTGCTGGTAAAACCCATCTTTTATTTCACATTTGTGCAGCACCTGGCAAAACAGGGCTTGATCCCAAATTAGAGCTGCTGGAGCACAGGAATGAGGTGGATTGATCAGAGCTCACCTGCCTCTTCTGGAGGTACATATAGAACTGCTGCCACATCAGACCAGACACTAGAGATATTAGCAATAGGAATCTGCTGCCTACATTGCAATCTCAAGCCCTGGGGTGACAGAGAGAAGCAGTTAGGCTGGGGTCCACGGGCTTATTCCTCAGTTTTCAGCGGTAGTTTGCATATAATCATGATTGTTCATGGATGACAAAATACGAGAAAACAATGCCACAGGAAGAGAAAAAGCTCCTTTCAATTGCATTCCAAAAAGAGGTAAAGCAGACAACTCCATTTGATTTTTCAACAAGTGGAACCCAACTGAGCTAACAGAGCAGGTTCACAGCAGGTGCCCTTCACTGAAGGATTCCCTCCACATCTCACCTTTACCCGCAACTTGCCAACATAGATATCATCAGGTACAAACTAGAAGCACCACAGAGAGGCAACCTGCCGAAAGCTGATTAAGGTGGAAATGGAGCCTCCTGTACATACTACCCAGACAGAAATGGTTGATTGCAACCCTCCTCTGTTATGCTTTGCTTACTTACGAAATCAGGAGGAAGCCAGTAAAAGCAGCCTGCAAAGGGACAGTGTGGGCATTTTCTGCCTTGCTGTAAAATATCAAAACTGGTGATGGAAATGGTTGTTCCTTCCCAAAGGTTTATCATGCTACAAGCAGAACAGTATTCTCCCCTAGGCAGTGTTATCAGCATTGGCACTAGCTGAAAGAAAAAAAATCAGACCCCTTACTTAAAGTCATAATTCAGAATGTGAACAAGGAACAGCATAGCTGTAAGTTGTCTTTCTGGTGGGCATACGATTCTGAAGAGAAGTCGAATTTAAAGTAAAAAACATCAAAGAAAACAGATGAGAGAATGACTAATGGGAATAAATTCCACTGCTTTGACCACAGCTTTACTTTATCAAATCCCAGCATTTAATATGCAACAGAATTATCATAAGACAACAGTTCTGTGTAATGGAAATAAATTAAGTTTCAATACTTCATCCAGCAGTGTAGACAGGCCTGTGGGGCGTGCCATCTTCGATGGAACATTTATTGATGCTGACCACTGGTTTATACAGCAGGAGTTGAAAGGTGAAGAATTCAGCTCTCCAATTCTGAAATCAGGAAGAAACAGAAATGCCAAGGAAACGAGACACTTGACAGCCTGTGAGAAAGTGATGGAAAATTCATGGCTTTCAATCACTTACAGTACTTGTTATGCAGAAATAGGCTGAGCTCCCGGTTTTGCTTGGAGGTTGTGTCACTTCCAATCATCTCTGTGAGACTCAAGCATGGTTTATAGTGGTGATTTGCATGTAGATGAATGAAACATCTGCTTTCAGTGATTGTATTTCTGAAACTTGGTTTTCACTAGTTGAGAAAGAAAACAGCTTTTTGGGGGGAATATTACTCTTGTAAAAAATCCTTACACTCTAAACCATTGTAATCAGTCTAACTTTTTTTTTTTTTAATGAAAAAAAGGGTTAGCACACATAACAGAGTAGCACTGATTTGCATTTTCAACCGGCAACCCAGCAACTGGAGAATTTTGTTTATTCCATTTAGCTAGCCAGAAACCACACAGGCCCATGCAAAACCAAATTTTGGACATGCTTTTTCTCAACTAACATGAAACTGTCAGGGAAAAGCATAATTTAGACATCTCTTCAAAAGTAATGCCCAGAAAACTCGCATGGTACTTTCCATAATCCACTCTTCCAGATGTTCTTCTCACTTTCTTCATGTGTACAAGTAATCAAAGTGCAATGAAGAGTAGCTTAGGACAATACTCAGTATCTCATAAGGAGATGACTGAAGCAGCATATCAGCTAGGATAAGTGTATTCTTCTTTTACTAGCTTGGTTGATCTAGAAAGCCAATTTACCTTCTTATGAATACTGACCAACATTTTAGTTTGCAAAAAATATAGAATCTGGAGAGCAAGAATTAATAAAATCATGACTTTTAGTGTTCAGCTACTTGCTTTGCTGGATATTTTCAGTCCACATTGTTTCTCTCAGAGCTCCCTTCATCATCTCCATGTTCCTGAAGACAAAACACTAAAACATTCATTAGATAAAAGGCGAGTAATTTAGGTATCTTCTGTTAGGAGCACTTAAAAAACGGTCGTTTTCCCAGTGCTTCTAGTTACCTTGAGTGTAGAGGCTCCATCACATATAGCTGATATATGGCTGTAGCTTATGTGGTAAAGTAATAACAAGACATTTGCAATACCAGAAGCCATAAAACATAGTTAAAATAAATCTTGAAAAGCAGCAATGTAGAAGCACCATCCGCAAATCTGCTGTTATGTTTTAGAAATGGACCAGTTTTGCTTTAGCAGCAAAAAGCTGCAAGAAGTCAATGTTAGAGCAGGATGAGTGAGCTGCATTAAGCTCTGGCTTATGTTTCAAGCAGAGTCCCAACTGCAAAGCCTCCTCTGCTACCTTTTTCCTCTCAAGTTACTCCCTCCCCTATGCAAGCCTGACAAAATGTGATTAAATAGGTTTATGTATTGAAAATTCAAATTTAAGACTGCTAAAGAGAAATAAGAATAGTATTTGATGAATGAGAATCAAACTCAAGTGGAAGATCTCAGAATATGCTGCCAGGGCTGAGGTCCCCTTTTAAAATTCAGTTACATCACACCTAAATCTTGGAAAACTATGCTACCGTTTTTACATATCCCTTTTTCAAAATAGACATTTACTTTTAAAGAACAAACTGGCACAGCTGGTGCTTCAGGCCTTCAGGGAAGTTGTGTCGTGCCTAAATTGCAAGAGTTTATGCCTGATTCATCTCTAAAGTTAAAATTCTGTGTAAAACTATCAAAATAGAACTTGAAATACAGGTTCAGACAGTTTCAACAACTTTTGGCACCCCTTCATTTATAGGCAGTCCTCAGCAATGCAAAGTGAACTTAAAATGAAAAAGTTCATAAACTACCCTCACATTTTAAAAAATCCCATTTTTCTGTAGAATTTTATTACTAGAAAATATCAACTTCACAACAATTTTCATCCATCCTTAGTTACAAAATTTCACCTGGTTGATCATCTATGCAGTGTTTCTTCAAGAGGCACTGGGGCATGCCTTTGATCAGCTAAACATCCACTACAATAACCATTGTCGCAGCCATCAATAACCAGTCTCTCAGCATAACAAAGCAGGGCAGGTTATTTTCTTCCAGGAATTACTAAAGGATAATTGGAGTTATGTTACATTATTCAGCTGGATTACCCAACAGCCAACAACACTAATAAAACCAGGAGTGTTGCAAGAGAGCAACACACTCCAGAAACTTTCAGTGAGCTGGTGACAGAAAAACATTTTAGAATTTGTTTTTTGGGAGGTTTACATGACCTCATTATGGCTAAGCTGTGCCTTTCCCTTCCTTCCTTAGCCCATGAAAGTGGATAATAATCTGTTCAGGCCAGATTATTTGTGATCAATGTAGTAAAGATGAAACCGTCTTCGTTTCATTGTCCATGGATTCTTTTCAATAGGATATGTAAAATGGCATTTGCAAAATTATTGTTGCTGCCACCATGAGCTCCAGAGCTCCTGCCCACAAACATCATTAGAAAAAGACAATTCATTCCACGGGCAAAGTTTATACACCACTTTGTTGTGGTACTTGCGCCAAAATTTGGACTATCATACGTATCTTTTGTTTACTATAATCTTAAGTGTAGGATTATTTTCACAAGAGTCTGCCATGACTTTCATTTAAGCCAGAGAGAGATTTAGAGAGAGAGAACATTTTGTTCAGCCTAATCTTGCCATCCTGGTTACATGATATTGTAACAGTGCCATCATTATTATTTCCATAACAATAACAGAAAGTTCTGAACTAGAACCAGGCAGCCTGGTTGGGTGGGTACATGTACAAACATAAGAGACAGTCCTTGCCATGGGCATCCTACAAATAACAGGAGGAAGAGAATTAAAGAGGTTGCCCGTGGTACACTGCATTCTGATTTAGAGTCCCCTCAACTCTAAATCAGAGTAGTTATTGCATACAGTTATACAAAGATTTTCTTCCTGATCTAAACCATTCACTTCTTCCTTAGCAAAACCTTGTTTCTGTATATTTTAAAAAAACCCAACCGCCACAGAACAAAATTTTTCTGCTAGTGTAATTACACGAGCTCTCTGAAAGACTTAACCTGAATTGACAAAAGCTGCCTTCTGTCAGCGTGGCTGTGACCAGACCAGGGGTTCTCCTTAACAAAACTGTGTCAGCCACGATGTGTGAAATTTTTCTGTTAAACAAAAATACCGTCTTCTTACACTAGCACAGTGTCATAGGCTAACTTCTGTTTGCAGAGTCTTGCTTTGACAGGCATAGAGCTAATACTATTTGATGGCAGCATGGAGCCGTACGGGAATGAGTTGCTGGTCAACAAGGTTCAGATTTTAGTTAAGAAACATCTACGGAGTGAAAAGCTGACTGGCATCTTTGTTGGCATATCATAACACTGAACAAACACTGCATGCATACAGTGAGGTTTTTTCTCACTCTTGATACGATTTCACATTAAAGACAAGGCCGCTTAGTAGAGCAGAGCTGCTGCCATATGTTGTACTTGCCCTGTGCCACAAGGATCCCAACTTCCTACAGGATCCTTCCCGTATCAACCAGGCGCGGGTGCTGTGGTGGTCCCTTTCTTTTGTAAAGACAAGAGACTCCACCAACAGTCTCAACCACCTCAAGGTATGAAGTAGGCCTACGTATTTTATTAGAAGAAGTTAAGAAAACAACAAAAAAAACCCCAACAGCTAAACTGAGTGATTGCTTCTGTAACACCGTTATTCAGGGAACCACGCGGGACTGGAACAGCGAAGTTATGGGGCTCGTGACTCCCCGGGAGCTGACGTGCTAAGCAATAAGCAAGGTGAAAAGGAGGAGCACCAGCAGGGCTGAGCAGGATACCCCACTCCTTCCGTGCACTACAGCCAGTGATGGTCTCACTTCATTACTTAACAGGAAGGGCTTGTTACTGAGGTTAAGAAACGATTCTTATTTACCTTAAAGAATCGAGAGTACTGGCCTCTGGCATGAAGCGAAAACTCCTGGGACGCTTGTAATACCTGTGTTCTGTCAAAACTAAATATCCTGCTCCTGTCCCTAGGGCAACAGTTTCCTAGCACCTTTGTGGCACAAAAGATGCTGCTAGTCTTACAGCTATGCGAGTACTAGTAAGTAAAACAGGCCAGGAACCGTTCACTGGCCTTAAGACCAGCTAGTACAAGACTCATATCTGCAGTGCCAAGCTCTCCTCTCCCCTAAAACAGAGTAGCCACATCCAGACTGCCCAGTACATCTCCTTCAGGCCACCATGCAACCAGAGAGCCTCGCTGGGAAATTAAACTTTCAGGAGAGTGGACAATTGCCTTACCGGATAAAGGCATCTCCTTAATTTCGCTCACAAAAGAGATGTTCTGCTTCTGTTTTCTCCTGCTTTCACCAAAAAGAGGGGTTGAGCTTGGTTTCGTACAGCAGCCTATTCACCTATTCCATTGACTACATGGAGAAAATGGTCAGAAGGGGGAAAACATAGAAAAGATAATCCATGGAGGAATTTCAGCTCTAGCATAAGCAGTGGAATAGCTTACAGTGACAACAAGAAACACATTCACTCCTCATCTTTACCACTAGCAGGAGGGAACGCAGAAAGTTTCCCAAATTTTGTTATCTTTTCTGCAAAGCTGTTTTGAGAGTCCCTGCCTTCCATGGGGCCACTGAAGGAACAAAGCCAGAAGCCACAGATCAGAGAGCTCCAAACCCATGTTCCCCACGGAGTCTTGGGTTTGATCCCTGGTTTAATTCTGAGGATACATCAGCTGAGATATCTAAGATACTCTCCAGTTTTCTTCCTGTACGCTGTCACTTAGGGATTGTTTGAATGTCATCTAAACCCATGAAACTGCAGCTGTGTCACCTATGCAATGGGACTGAAGTGCTCCTGATGACCAGGAAATGGTTGTTCATTTACACCTAACCTGCCTATGACATTCTCCACAGGACTGGTTTATTTTATCTCACTTATTCCAGCTGTGGAAATTTTTCACCATTATGCTCCTTTTCTTCCTCGCTCTTGATGGGTCAGCAGCACTTTAACATGGTAATGCTGGCCTGTCACTGCGTTTACAAAGTGCTGCAGTCAGCAGGTTGTTCCAACAGAAACCTCTTCTGCTCCCCACCGAGCAGCACTGCCCAAAGCTTGATCCAGCCTTTGAATATCAGAGATATGAGAATCCTAAGGCTGGATGCTAGCCCAAGTTCCCTCAATAACAGCCCAGCATGAGTCCAGATGAGCTGTCAGGCTGGCTGATGATACTGTTTTAAATTCACGATAATACATTTTTCTAATTTAATCTCTAAAATGGAAGTGCACATTTCAGCTCATGATTTCTAACTTATCTTCTATTTCCTTTCAGCTTTTCAATGTTTCCGAAATGCCTTATGCTACAGGCAAAACACACTGATTATGATGGGGCTTCTCTTTTAGCAGCTGCCACTGTGCAATGTCACACATGGAGAAAATGGAAAGTTGACTCTGCCCAGTTGTGTCAAGCTTTTGAAAAGAGAGGAACAAAAAATGCATGGTAAAAAGCAGGTGGCAACTGTTGCTGTTGAATCCTGCTTTAAGGAAGAGTACAGGAGGGATTTTTTTAAGAATTTATATATGGTGAAGCTCTACAAGGTGAGTAATCTAATAAAAATCAGCCCATCAAAAATGCATGATATGTTACGCACAGTGATTAATTGAGCTTGGGCTTTATGGCATCAAGACAAATGCATGTGTGTATCTTCAAGAAGGAAGGGGAAGATTGGAAGAAATTAATTTCCATAATGTGTCTGAAAGAAGTGTGGCCAAAACCTTGCTTACACCAATGCAGCAAAGTCCACCCCCTCCACAATAGGGACATTATTTTTTCTGGTCCAAGGGGTGAGTGGCACACTGGAATTTCAATTCTGAAATTAAAGTGAGTACGTGTAACCCCCCCACTCGCACATTGTAGCCTTCTAAAAACACTACTGATGTATGTTTGCCGATCCCATCTTCATCATTAACACCCAGACAGACAATTGCAATTAGTATGAGAGCTGGGGGGCTTAATGATGATGTAAAGTGTATCATGCAGCACTGCGGGATGCAAGGTTTTCTGTTCAAGTGTGTCCTCTGCCTACAGACGCAGAAGATAACTGTACTTGTATCCAAACTGGGAAAAATGCAGCAAGACATATAGTTACTTGTTGCCTTCAAATAACAGCTGTTCTGAAGCAGCGCATCTCTCTGCCTTTTCGCTATCAAGAGACATTGCACTCTGAGAGGGCAACCTCGATTAGAAGCAGCTTGTTGTGACAGCTCAGGGAGAAGTCTACATCGGATCAAAAACCCTCTTTGTCTTTGGAGAAGAAGGTTCTCCCTCTCCTTTTCAAGGTAACCTTCTCTGAACTGTCACTTTGTGCTCTCACCTCCATTTCGGATAAAACCGTTCCCCCTTAGTGAGAAGCTGAGCCCTGCAGGTGAATGGCCAGGAAAGAGGGACTTATCAAACCCAGTAGCTGTGAGTGACTGTCTTCTTGCAACAACAATTTTGCTGCTGATAGGGGGCATTGATTTTGAATGGATTCATTACCCTCAACCTGTTTGGGAGTGGGGAGCTGGAATTTCTTGGTCTAATTACATGGCCAGAGGTTTGACATTTCTCTGCTGTGAAAGAAGGGGCAGGGAATATCACGGAAGAAAAAGTTGCCAGAGAAAGCAAAGCCAGGGAGAAGCTCTAAACACAGGCTCTCCTTGGGGCTGCGTGTTCCAGCTGGGCACTGCAGTCGGTCACCACGCAGACTCAGATGGCACCGAACCACGGGCGAGGGCTCCTGGCTCCGCTCGTGGCCAGGAGGGTGGGAGCCAGGCTGGCACACCTGCAAACAGCACCGGCATGCGAGGCAGCCTGGCAAGCCCTGCTCCACTGAATCGGTGGCTTTCCAGCTCGCTCCCGTCCTCTGCAAGGGCACCTACTATCTGGCAAAGCCGGGATGCAGCTGCTTTTTGCAGTCATGTCTCCGTCTCTTGGCCGCCGCTCTCCCAGAGCCACGGCAGACCCTGCCTCTTTGGTCCTTTGAGCCCATAAATGCCGCTGGCTCAAAGGCAAGAGCACCGAGAGGCAAATTTCAACCCAGCACAGCTGCACTCTTTGCCCACGCAACACATTCTGGAGGAGCGAGAGGCGGTGTGTACTCCCAAAACATCACATTGTGCAGAGTTTTTTTCCCCTGTAATCCTTTTTCACAACAGCTTGGACGTTTCCAGTTGGGGGATCGGAAAAAAAAGCTTTCCCCAAAGTGATAGCGGGAGTATGGATCCCGGAGGATGGCTGTCTGCCACCCCCTGCCCGCGGCGCTGAACACGGCCGAGCCGAGCCGAGCCGAGCCGAGCCGTGCGTCATGCCGGGGCTCGGTGGGAATTAAACTCGGGGGACCCCATCTCCTCTCCCTTGTTTTAACCGCTGTGGGAGCTGAAGTTCAAATCTGTGCCATGCACTTTGAAAACGTGAGGGATTAATTTAGTCCCTCGAAATATTCCTGCCTTCCAAAGTACACAGAGTGAGCACGGCTCTCATTTAGTGCTCATGCTCTGTGAAGAGGCATTTACATTTTAAAATGCCGGAGATTATTTAAACAAACATCAAAGCCCTAATGGGTCATTTTTCTTTTT
>JANZLP010000046.1:15179668-15193728 GCA_026930925.1 Chelictinia riocourii | reverse complement strand
CATTCTTCTCATACTGAACTCAAAACATAGCACCATACCAGCTACTAGGAAGACACTTAACTCTATCCCAGCTGAAACCAGGACAATCATGTGAAAGGGCAACAGGATGACTAAAAGGCTCAGGATTAAGTATAGAATTATTTAGAGAGGCACGAAGATGCTTTCCTGGGGTGCTTCAGGAAGGACCTGAGGCAGTTCTTAGATGTCCAAATGACATACCATCTCCTTCCCCAGCACAGTGCGATGCTCCACCCAAAGCTTCAAGGTTTCTGCCCAAAGCTTCAGAAGGCCTGCAGCCTCCCTTTCCTGCAGGTAGAGCCCTTTGCAGTTTTCATACTGTGCTTACCAGGTTGATTTGCTGTGACAATAGCATAGCTATCTGTGCTGTTCCCTGCATGTGTGAAGCTGGGCAGGTGTCCTCAATGCCCTGGGGAGATGGGATGGGAGCAGTGGAGGCTGCAAGTACCAGGCAAGCATCTGGGTGCAGGATGCTGGTGGGTCAGTACTCTCCAGTGTCTCCTCTGAGAAAGGGCAGCGTGGGGCTGGATAGAAATATCTTGCGAGCAGGGCCAGCCCATGTCCTGCCACATGGACCCTGTTGGCAAAGCAAGATATAATGCTGTGACTGACTGGGAGAGCCTTGATTACTACAAAGACAGATTTGTGTGCAGCAGTGTTTAAAAAAACCACAACAAAAAAACAACAGAGAAAAAGTTGGTATTAAAAAAAATGTACAATGTAAAATATAATGGATCCACCATGCAAAGTAGTGTCCACTGGACCATACCAAATAAAATTTGTGCTTAAATCACAGGAACTCTAGTCCCCTTACTACTTCTAGCTAGTCTGGGGACTCTTCCTTGCCATATGGTATTTCCACATTCATTTTTCTTTTCAGAGTCACCATAAAACTTTGCCTCATGACAAACATCTGGAGACTATACCTTTCCTTCTGCACAACCTCACCTTTTTGATGAATCTGAGATTTGTCCATCAGTCAGAACAGGAAGGGTTTCTTTTTCCCACCAGTAGTTCATCATGTGGCAATGGGCAGCTAAAGCTGCTGAGAGCAGTATCTCCAGCTAAGCAAAATGTCTTTCCTCTTGCCATGTGCAGAGACTGTGAAGCTGCAGATCCACCAGGCATGCCAGCACCTTCTGTTTGAAATCTATTTTTCCTTTGGGTTTGGGCCAACAGTTCAAAGCCAATTGCAGTTGTTGGGTCCAGACTGCTACAAAATGGCTTTCTCGGGTAGCATCTAATACCTTTCCTTGACAGCGGGCTGTACTGGAGCGTATTTCCACGTCCTGGCTCATGGTTAGACATATTCAGCATGTTGTGCAAAATGGAGGCTCAAATGCAAAAATGGAATTCACAGTCTGAGACCGCCATATCCCACTGTGTCATGGCATAAATGGTACTCCTCCAGCTGCCTGGAACAGCACACTCGCCACTGGTCTCCCTGCCCTGGAGAGAAAACAGTAAAACTAGATAGGGAGATGAACAATAAAAAAAGATTGGAGGCATGGAATGACTTCCATATGAAGAGAGACTGAAAAAGTTGGGATCATTTAGAGAGGAAATGAAAAAGAGAAGTATATGGTAGAGCTATCCAGGCTAGTTAATAGAACTGGGAAGATAAATCAGATGCTCTTCCTTACCTTTTTTCCTTACACACATAAAAAAACCCTGGCAACACTCAGTGAAACTGAGACAGCAAATTAAAATTGATAAAATCAATTGCACAACATATATTTAACTCATGAAAGTCAGTATTCTGGGAAATCACTGAGATCAGGAAGACAGAGGGTATCAAAAGAGGTACAGAAATTTCTGTGTAGTGGAAACACCTGTGGGATCTTAACTATGAATAAAAAAATAGAAAAAAACTAAGCTACTCTATACTGGGTGGGAGACACATAAACCCTTCCTCTTGTTTACTGAACCTGGATTTGATGCATCTGGAGACCATTTGGTGTCCCTGATCATGCACTGGCAACCATCTGAAGTGAAAGGAGAGTGTCTCTGGAGAAGGGACATGAGGGAAAGGTGCTGGTGCCCTTCTCCATGTCAGTGCTATGAGGAGTGCAGCCATTACCACCTTTCAAAACCATTGGCAACTGCAGGACTTTGGTGGGCTGTTGAGTTTGACATAAGGGAAAGACAGAGAATGAGGCACCAGAGGCAGGTCCTAACTGTGGTAGCTCCTTGTCAGCAGGAATGTCTGCAGATCCCAAGACCTCTTGGTCCCTAGATGCCTCTGCATGGATGCATACCTATAAAGCCCTTAGGGCAAAATCCAAAGAAGGATGTTGATGTCTTATGTATGATTTAGACTGTCACCAGGTGCCAAAATTTGAGCCAAAAAAGCTCTTAGGTTCCTACAACTCTGCAGCTGTGTACACTGACAAGTCCTGCTGGTTTGGCTGAGCTGAGCCCAAATCTTTCAAGAACTAGAGTTCAGGAGTCCCCATTGCTGGGGAAAGTGTCCAGAGCAGAAGACTGCAAAGCCTGACCTGTCCTTTCTCTGGCCTCATGAATTCTCATTTTCCTTTTGGCACAGGGGCTTCTCTTCATCAGGAGGAGTGAGAGCTGCTCTCCCTGCTTCCTGGGGAAACAAGCAATTGACGCCATCCGTGGTTGGGTGGCTAGGACACCTTTGTGGGAGGGGGTGATAAGGAGTCTGAGCACCCCCATGCATTTCCTTGAGTCATGCATATCCATGACAAGGGGCACATTAAAAGAAACAAGACCATTAGCTCTACTAAAACAAAGCTGCCTCCTATACTGTGGTTCCTTCTGGAACAGGATGGAAGAACAAACCACAGGAGGGAGAAGTTCTCCCTTGTGAGAAAGGACTTAGATGCTACAGCAATTACAGTAGTGTAATAGCAGTTCTGTGCCCTTGTCCTTCTGTAACCAAATTCTACCATGGATGTGCTGGTGTAGTTAAGCCAGTGTAAAGGCTGTTGTGGAGCCAGCATGCTGTAGACCAAATGTCTCAGTGAACCTGTGGAAAAGATACCTTGAATTGCTCAGGTACAGTCTTCTTGGGAACTCTTAGGTCAGTCCACTGGTGCTTTGGGAAGGACTCGAAGAGGCTGAGAGCAGTTTTTTCTTTATCTGCAGCATAAGCATGGAGCAGGTGGGAGGGAAGACCCTTGAGAGGAGGCATTTGAGAGGTGGTCACTGATTGTGTCCCTTAGTGTCTGGTATTTCATTTTTTTCTGGGACTTAGAAGAATGTACTCTCCTTTCATTACCAAGTTCTCAGAAGGCAGAATAATTCATACTGTCTGGGACCAGTAACCTGGGGACTATCTTTCTACTTACAAAGTTTTCTCCACTCTAGTTCCACCTTAGCTGGATTTGGAGATCACGTCACTGGTAATAACAATAAAAGATTAAAATTGCCAAAGTACAACATTAACAGTAGAAAAGAACCATGTGATTCATTAGAAATGCAAATGTGATGTTTAGAAGGCATAGAAGGGGAGTCAACAGCTCCTCATATAAGGAGAAGACATTTTGAGAGTGGTGTTTAGGTATAATGGAATGAGACAAAGGAAAGGAAAACTTTGGCTGAGCAAGTAAGAAATTTGCATAGCTGTGAGATTCATTACACCAACAGATACTTTCCCAGGACATGAGGTAGAAGAATCCATCGCTTGAGTAATTGGAAACTGATGGGTGGATAAGCTCAGGGGAATGATCCTTCTTGTTAAACTGGGAGATGGACTTGGACTTTCCCATCTCTCTTTCCAAAGACTGTATGTTTGAGTGAAGAGAGTAACAGGACTCCCTTTCTCTATGCCAAAAGGTCTTGGCTGTCTTCTGTCATTCTCATACCCACAGAATACCTGGCTTTTGTGTGAAGGTACCTTGGTGGCTGCTTTTAGCTTTTTTCTAAGTATTTTTAAAACTTTTAGGACAGTTATAAATCACCCATGTGGGTGACTACATGGAGTATTTAAGTAAGATTAGAAGTTGCTCTGAGCACCTGAAATACTAAAGCTGATAAGATTTTAATGCATACTGAGAAGCCTTACCTCACATGGCTATTAGAAGGGGGGTGATTTAGCATTTTGAGCAGCTTTCCTTGCATGAGCTATGTCATGTGTTTTACAGAGAAGAGAGAGATGGAACTTTTTTGTATTTGCAAATCTGTTGAATCTGGGATGAGTAACAAGGGAGTCTGGTCTCAGTTACTGTCTCGATGCTTTATGGTTGTAATCAGGCAGAACATGGTGGCTTCTGGTGATTTTGGGGGGCTGAGGGGAGGGGCAGAGGAGGAGGTTTTTAGCATTAGTCGGTCTGTGACTGCTGATTTCAGATTAGGATGTCTTCAGTGTAGATGCTCAGGAAACGACGAAAAACCACTTTAGAAGAAAAATTACAATAGATTAAGGGAGATGGTGAGAAGACCAAAATATCTGTTAATACCTACTTGCCTCTGTGAAAATTCCCCTGTATGTTCATTTTTTCATACTGAAGGTTAGAATCACAAATTTGGTGTCTAGTGCAAATCCTGTTTTTTCTTAGGATCTCTGATCCGGGATAGCAGGTCAGACAATTTGAGAGGCAAGAAAGAATAGAGTGATAAAGATAAAGGGATAGCTCTGTGCTTTGCTTTCCCTAAAGTACTGTGTAAGGGGTGCAGGGGACATGGCCTGGGTTGCAGGAGTGAAGTGATATTCCAGTCCATGAATGCTGTTTGGCATTCCTATGTGATGGGCATGAATGATGCTGAAAACATCTATTGACAAAACAAACACAAATTCAACAAGTTCATATTTGTTTTTTGAAACAAGGTGTTCATGTATACACTTTGATGCGCTTTTTTCTGCAGTTTTACCTACCAGAATTTGTCATGCATAACTGTAGCTTTTCCTGACAAGAGGCAATATTTCATACTTGTATTTAGGTACCATTAGCTTGAGCCATCTATGTCTGGGCAGCTGAGTGCAAGTGGAGTAATTTTAGTAGTGTAGTTGCAGAATGGGGAAAGCTGCTATAAACTTAAGCTGTCTGGCTTTTGCTGCAGATCAAGCCTGGAGCCGGAACTGCTCAGATATGGCAGTTATATTCAGTGGAGATATATAATTTATGAATTCCTGGTTGTCACCATATTTTAAAACATGTGAAATCTGTTGGTGTGCAGAAAATAAGTCTGGGAGAGGTCAGCCAAGATAGCAAAGTGTACGAAAATCATGGCAGACATCCACTTAATGCTGTAAATCAAGCACTTTCACTGGTTTTCAGGCAGATGCTTGATTCTGCTGGATTTGTCATATGATGGTCTCTTAATCAGATAGGAATTTGAGGCCATCCTATTTAGCTCATTCTTATCAGAACCACATGTGCTTTATTATTATTGTTGTTGGTGGTGGTTATCATTATTAGAGGAAACATATTTCTTAATAAATTGCTGAGGCAATTTGGATTGCTGTGTGTAGTGGAGGAATCTTGGATCTCTGTAAATGAGCAAAGGTTGAGAGTTCACTCCATTGAACAAACAGGCAAATTTGTCTGAGGCTATTAAATTTAAATCACAGTTTATTACATTTCTTCATGTAATAAACTGATCATGCAGTGAACTTTTTGTATGTGGTCATGTACTCACTGGAGGGTAACAATCATTTGGCCAAATATAGTTTCAGATAAAACCAGTCCCAGAGTTCAGAGGTGTTCAGATGAAGGGGATTGATTTGGCTCATCACATTAGCAGAGAAACAGTTGTATAGTTGTCTGTAGTTTTGGTGAAGGAATCTGGCTCCCAGCTAAATGTAATATTTTGCATGTGCTTATTTTTAACACGCTCTGAGGAGCTCTGATGCAACTTTGAAAGTATTTCAGTAAATATTAGTTTTTAATATGGAACATCTGTACATGATTATGACAAGGAATGTGACAGGCTTTATCTCTCTCAGTTCTCTTTCACCCATGTGAAAATGTCCAGGCTGAACAGTATGGTTCCTTTTCAGTCTGTGTATGTACAAGAGAGGGAAAAAAGAGAGCAATCTGGATTCATCCTGTCTGATTTTAGGCAGTGAATGGACATTTTGGGTTTCAGGAGTGCTTTAACCAGGGAGGAAGGCAGCACAGCTACTGAAAGAAAAAGCTGGACCCCTCCCCATCATTCCATACAGCCCCCTGCTTTGTGGCAGTGCAAGTGTGATGAATGGGTTTGTTTAACCAGTTTTCCCCTTTGGTTCCACACATGCAGGCACAGCCTCTTCTGTCGGCACAAGGGAAGGGGCAGCAGAGGAGTGAGGATGGGTAGCTGGGGCAAGGGGGTACAGATCTGTAAATATTGCCAGCTTAAAGCTCAAAGATTACTTCTGAGCTTTCTTTATAGTCAACACACTGCCTCATGTGCAGTATCTTCCACATTATTTTTTAATTAGGATTGGTACTCAGAAGTTGAGAAACCAGCAACTGCTAACTAACTAAGTACTAGCTAAGCTGAATCCTGTTTCACATCTGAGAACTGATAAGACCGTGGGGAAAAGTTTATGATAAATATAATATGCTCAAAACCAGCACTATTGATCTAGCACCTTTCAACAGAACTGAACTTCACTGAAAATTAAATGCAAACACAAACCAAACTTAAGCCATTAATGCATTTAGCTAGTATATTATCCTCCAAAGTGTTAGCAACCTGAACTAAAACTGCTAAGACATTTAAAGTAGGACTATGTCTCAGTGTGAAGGCCATATATTACTTTAACAGATTAGGCATTTATTTGTGCTTCTTTTTGTTATGTTAGGGTTTGTGAGATAGAATTGATTAATAAACTGTCACATTAATGTTTCCACTTAGCTCATTGGTAGCAACACCCGCCTTTCAACAGCAGTGTTAACATTATAATGACATGGAACAGGCAGACAAAAATACTGTGTGTAAATTAGGCTTTTTATAAGTTACTGCTTATGTAGGATGGACTGGATGTGAGCGTGTTTTACCAAGGCAGAACATTTAAACCGTTGTCTTTCTCTGAACCAAGTCACATAAAACTAAAGCTTTTTAAAAGATGGAATTTTTAAGATCCCAAGGGAAAATTTCTATGAGTATGACACATGCTAGGAATAATGCCTAGAACAAATGGTCTCTTAGATGAAGACTATACGAAGTGAGGGAATAAATAAAAGGAACTGGAAGTTTTGATACGTGATAAACAGTGTCACTTACCTGCCTATGAGACTTCTTGGATCAATTATATGTGAATTGGGATAAAAAGGAACATCACTTGCTCAGAGAAGTGAGATGTGACAAAAGAGGAGGGCTTTCCATTTGTATCAACAGTATGTATACTTGCTTTGAAATCCAAAGTATGAAAGGAGTTAGACTCACAGGTATGGAAAGAGGGAGGAACATAGACAACTTTGTGATGAGGACCTACTCCCGTTTAGCACACTAGAAAGATTAGATAGATAAATATTTGTGTCTTTTTTTAAACAATGAGGAGAATCCTCTGAAGCACAGGGTTGGTGGTAAGGGGATTTGAGGGAATCTGAGCTATCCAGGCATTTGTTGAGAAAGGGATAAAGGGAGAGTATGAGCCATCCATGTAATGAGGAAATAGTGACACTCTTAAAAGAAGGGAATAATCTCTTCTCTAAATCAGTAGGCTTAATCTGCAATAAGAAGGATTTAGGACAGGTACTAGATAACCAAGAAAATGGAGCAGAGATATTGCATGAAAGGGCAACGGGGGCCATTGACAGACAATAAAAACTTACTAGACAAACATTTGTCAGAAAGGGTAGATGTACAGCTGATTCTTCCTTGAGACAGAATGTGGAGTATATGATCTCTTGAGGTTGTTCCCAGCTGCATTTTTCTCTGACTTTGTTACTAGTGTAGGGACCTGCTATAAAATAAATGCATATTAGCTTGCATCAGGCAATTTGCAAACACCACTGTCTCCCTCCTCTGCTTTGAAGACAACTGCTCTCCTGAGCAGTGCACTCTACTTTGCATGGTCTTTTCCCTTAGGAAGTGAAGGAGGGAAAAAACAGTACATGATAATAACCATCATTCCAGTACTCAGTGCGCTGCTTTATGGTACTTGGACGTTAGATGTGTGAGTACAGTGTAAGAACCTGAAAATGACAGAATTGCATACTGTTATCGCCAAAAATAGCCAAGACATTATCCTTCAGGAATAGCTAATTTTTTGGAACAGTAAAGGAAACTAAATAAGAAGACTAAATTCAAGCAGTGAATCCATATCTGAACCTGCATACAGGTGTTTTGGGCCACCTGCCATGGAGAAAACCAGAAAAGTTTTGACATTTACTGAAATAAAATGTTGATGCATGAATGTAGATAGCTTCAAGGCTCTCATGCCTCCTTGAGATCCCTTCATGAGATGTATCTTGAAATCTCTTCACTATGGCCATACACTGAAGAAAATAAAAAGCTCATTTCCCCTGCAGGATATTAGATAAGAAGATAAAGACAGATCTGTAGAAAAGCTACTTTTTACTGCTCGAATGGTGAGTAGAGTTAGCTGAGAAAATTATTTGGCTAACATACTGTTTGTCCACGTAGAGCTAGGTCTTGTATATAACCACGAAAGCAGTCAATCTACCCATTTAGAATAAATTTATTGTTATATGCAGTTTGCCTGGGTAATGTAGGTTTCTTACTTGGTATTATTAGACAAGCAGTTCTTTTCTGCTGAGCACAAGGTTGTCTCTGGCATGTTTTATAATCCATAATATATATATATATGTGGATTAAACGTTTCTTCTTTGAAATTATTGGGAGCATTTGGGTATTCAGGATTTCAAACTCAGTAAGAAATTCCAAATTCTGAAATACTGAGTAAGAAATTGATTTAAGTAATTAATTCTTACTGAGTTTGAAATTGAAAATATTTAATTACACTTAATTATTAAAATATTATGAGTGTATGTGGCTAAGGATGATGTCTGAGTGAAAGGTTATAGCTATCACTTACTCCAGTGGAAGCTGAGAAATTGTAGCCTTGGAGGAAGTTTTCTGGTACCTGGTGTTGCAATGTATTGAAAATACATGTGCAACAAAGCTCTTTCTTGACTCCAGCTGGTGATTAGTATATGTCATTTTGGATAACTGTGAATGCTGCTTTTTCTCATAGCTGTCTAATTTTTAAATTTTTTTTAACTCTTGGTTAGCTTAAGAGTGTCTTTGTAGGTGTGTTTTTAGGAGTGTCACAAGTTGATACACTTTAAAACTTTATTTTTGTAAAAGAAGGGGAATGGGGAAAAACTCGTAAATCTCACAAGAAAATATTTATAGCTATATGTGTTATGGGGAATAGCCTGATAGAGTGGAATAGCATACCCTGTAATCAACCAGTCATACGTACTGATAGAAACCATTTATAAAACAATGATCAAATAGAACAGTCCACATAAATACCAAAGACCAACTCATAACTCCCTCTAATAGCATTCACAACAGTTATAGGATCGATTCAAACTTCCTTTTTCATGTCTTCGTTTCATTTAGTGCTTTTTACTTTCACTACTGATGTGCTAATGTCTGGGATTGGATGGCCTGGGGCTTTGGAGGTGTTCAGAATGGAACTGCCATGCAAAGGTTAGTCCGGACTCTCAGGATGCTGGTGATGCTTGGCAGACAAAGCATCCTACCATCACAGGGATTTCCTGCCAAGGAGAATTGCCTTCTGCAGCGAGTGGTATGGAGCTTTTGTGGTAGCATTTGTGTGACCATCTTCTCTCTGCTGCTGGCTGGGAACATAGCCAGGGAAAAGGTGGCTACATTCAGATTCTTAATCTACTGATTTTTTTCTCAGGAATGATGCTGTGGTCAAAGCTGGTAAGTTTTAAGAGGAATCTTCAGACTGTTACATGTAATATTGGTACATGGTCTGGAGTGCAGTGGTGAATCACAGAGGGAGCAAAAACGTTTCAAACTCTATTTGCCTCTGGGTTAGTGCTTTTTGGTTGTGGAGAACTACTGTTTCTTGAACACATCTCCATCTTCACTAAGGGTTTCTGTTATTCTTCAGTTACAGGACAGTGTGAGTGGTTTATTAATCTTCTGCCACACAATCTGCATTTCTGGGGAAGTCCTGTAGTTGTCTGCTCTTTCTCCCTCTTTCTCTTTCATTTCTCTGTGTGGCAAAAAGTAATACATTCCATGAATAGTGAGTTTTCTGCTTTCGCAGACCTACCTCTGCATTCATCTTCTATCTAAACTGCAGTTTTGGTCACCCTGTCAGGGATACAAGTCATTACTAGCTCAAGCTGAACCTTATTTATGTGGAGCGTTTCATCTTCTCCTGCAAGCTCTTCAGTCCGTGTCCTGCTTTGGTTTTGAACCCTGTGCAGGGCACTGCCCTTTTATCTTTCAGCTAGATTTGTAAGCAGAATTATTTCTGCTCAGCCTGCGTGTGACCAAACAGGACAGGTCTGTGTCTAAGCCTTGATTCTGTCTGTGTATGATCTCCAGTGCAGTCCTACTCAACCACACAGTTCCTTATTTCTTGGTTACCAACATTCTTTGGCTCTTTTTTTTTTTTTTTTTTTTTTTTTTCCATTTAAGTTTTGCTGTCAAACTTTCCTAGTCTGTCCCTTTGGCTATGTCCCTTTTCTCTTTGTGTTTCTCCCTGTGCTGTCTATTTAGTTAAACATTAAATTGCTAAACCTTCATTTTGAAGGTCCATCCTAGCCTATTACCACTCATGCTTTCTCTCTCATTCATTATTGAGATGTCAGGATTGTTCTCTACTTAGGCTGGACTTAGCTCCCCTTGTCCATCTTGGTGTTCAGACTCATGCCAGCTCTGATGTTTGGGAGGAGCTCTCCGTAAACATTTGTTACCTTCCTTAAAGCTTTCTTTGTTCACTGGTGTCTACAGTGGTCAAGCCAGGCCACTGGTGTCTTGTGACAGCCTGTCAATATAGGCTATGGTCTCCTTACTTTCCTGTCTTTAGTTCATATTCATTTGATGTGTGCCATTTAATTCTTTTTTGGGACAGGAACTATTTCTTTGGTACTTGTATGGGGCTTAGCACAGAGGGGTTTGTCTGTGACTGAGGTTCATAGGCACAGTGGTAGTAGCAGTGTTAGAGAATAGTTTTGGTTGTTACACTGCAAATTCTGGGACTCTTCAGGAGCAAATACTTTTATACCTTTGCTCAGCCTTTCTATGGTGAAAATACAATATATACGAGTAAGACTGTCTGGGTAAGGACTGAATAATAACTTTAGTTTCTTCCTTGAGTCTGTCTGTTTTATTGTCATTTGTCTGCACTCTGGAGTACTAAGCACCCACTGCTCCTGTAGATTTAGCATTTTATGAGATTCTTTTCTCATCCTCCAACCTGACCTGATGATCATTCAGAAGGAGGGAAAATGGCACCAGAATAAAATACAAAATTCGGAGTCTTTGTATTATAATAGGATAGCATATAGTACTGTTTATTTTAGCAAGGCTAAGAATCTGTAGAGTATTTATTGTAATTATTGTTAAATAATCAGAGTGCTGAAATGCTGTATTAGTGCTGGGTACTGATAACTGTGCTCTGGTTCCTTGGGACCTGGGAAATCATTTGGAGGCTATTTGGTAAGTGGGTATAGTGATGCTACAATCTGCTAATCCGAAAAGTCACTGCCAGACTCTGCATTTGCATATGCAAGATGAGAATATAGATTTTTCTTTTTTTCCAGGGAGAGGATGACTAGTAATGCAGTTTTCTCTTTTACTCCCATCACTAATCCAGAATGATTGTCCCATAGGAAAGAGGGTTTCTTCCCACTTCCCCTCCTTCTTTTTCACCAACAAGAGTAAATGTTTGTCCTCCAAGCAACTGAACTACATGGACTCTAGCTTAAGTGACTCACAAATGCCTTTAAGGCCCTGTGACTTTTTGCTCAACAGAAACAAAATGTTGGATGACATTCTGAGCAAAATGCTAGATGGAAACAGCAAAATGAGCAAAATGTTGGATGGCACGTACATATTTTGAGGGAAGGGGTTTCTGCCCTCTCTGGCTCCTCAATCTGATCTAAAGCCTATTTACTATGCCTATAGGAACAGGCTTCCTGTCTTGGGATAATCTTTCAGTCTGGCACTCTACATTGTGTGACTATTCTCAGGGCCTGATCCTGAAAGTTGTGTTCCCCATTTCTTTTACTGTCTGTTCCCAGGTGATTGAAGTTTGCAGAGATGCTCAGAACCTTGCAGGCTAGGACTCCTAATGAACAGCTGGTAGCTTTGTGTTTGTGGGGAATCTATATTTACAATTTGAACCCATGAAGTTGACAGTGAATGAATCTTTAAGAACCAATATAGTTAAACTGTGACATCTGTTATACATTTTTATGGTTGTCTTGTGAAAGTTTGGGTCTTTGATATAATTAGCTGTGGTACTTAAAAAAACCCTGGGGAATTTGAGCTTTAATTGTTAGTATGACTTCATTCTTCCAGCATCTCCACACTAAACATCAGTCTTGTCTGATTACAACAGGCACCCCAAAGCTTGTCTGTATCTTTCCAGTGTTCAGATCAATCCAGTCAGAGCTGAAGAAAAATTCTGTGGCATCCTGAAAACTAAATAAAGAAAAAGGCATGTGTGCTTACTTCCATTTCTGTTTTCTTCATCAGCAAGTGGATTGTGAAAGCCTGGATTTGTGCTGAAGCATGTTTTTCAACCTGGGGTTAGTATCTTAATCAAAATAGAAGGCTTGCTTTCAGTCAGATGCTTGTTACAATCTGTAATTCAAGAGACACACACTGGTATCCACCCAGAGTATAAACATACTGGAAGCACACTAGTAGATTAAAATACATGGGAGAAGTCAGTGGAAGAAAAATGGATAGACAAATTCAGAACATATAGTTTAGTCAAAAAATTGATAACTGCTGCGAGTGATAGAAATTTAGTGCAATGGGAAATTTTGTGATAAAATTTTCTAGTGTTTTCTGAAAAATTCAACTAGTCTCCCTTTTCATCTGTGAGAATTTCAGAGTCTCGTCAAGTGTATTTTTTGGACTACACTATATCTGGACTAACTTACAGCAAGCCATTAGACTGTAGGTGGTTCGCAGTCCTTTGACAGATACCTGCTTTTGACAATCAGGATGTATTGTCTAGTTTTGATTGGACACATTTCAATTCCTGGACTGCAATAATTTAACTTATAGAATTATTTGCCCTATATAAAATCAGAATGTATAAATCTAATGTTCACTTTACATGCACATTCTGTAATATTAATTTAAAATTTATTCTAGCATAAATATTCTTTTCTGAAAATTTAGTCTCCAGTATACTTTCTGAAATTTAATATAAGAATATACAAATAAACAAGTTATATCCAGGTGAATTTTCCTATCTTTTTTAAAAATCTTCCCCTATTAGCTCTGGTAATACATCTCTGTATATAGTGATATCCTCTCACAACTTAATTTGTGCCTGGTTTTTTTTGAAATTATTAAGACATTTCTCCTTTTTTTTAAAATAAAAAAAAACTTTGGAACATTGCAAAGGAAATGTGCTTTTCTGAAATGTATTAAAACCATATTCAGTTATCAAATTAATAACTAACCTAGCAGAACTGTTTGGGGAGCTGTGGATAAGTGTGCTTGTACCCTACTGAAATAACAATACCCTACTGAAATAATTTTAAAACTTTCAGTTAAAAGAGATTACCAAGAAGAAGTAATTTCATTTACTGTTTTAAGCCTTATTCACATTACTGTTATCTAGTGGTTTTATTTGTGTTCAAGATGCATTCATAGAATTACATTTAAATAGGGAAAATAACTCCACAGAGGTACAAACTATCATTTGTTTTCTACCTCCTTATTCTATCTAGAGGGTAAATTTAGAGAATAGCATAAAATGTTCAGTCAGTAGCTGGATGTTAGGAGAACTCCTGAAAATGGCAATGAAGATTCTAAGGTCAAAATGTTCATGTTTCCTTTAACATTCATAGACCAATTGAAAACAAAAGAATAGGAACATGTTAGGATATAAATTTCTTTAACAATTTCTAAAACATTTATTTTTTAAGAGTTCTGAATGAACATAAATT
>JANZLP010000046.1:15093798-15103986 GCA_026930925.1 Chelictinia riocourii | reverse complement strand
AAGGGACGAGTCTGCTCTGCGACCCAGCTGCAGTGTGAATTTACAAATCAAAGTAAGAGCACCTTCAAAGCAGCAAGATTTTCAGCCTGTTCACAAAAAAACCCTCCTTAAAATTCACCCACCCTTATTAAAATAGATAATTCCAATATTGGCTATCCTTTGGAAACAAAAAACCGGATTTAATCGCTCTCTTCTATGCCAGTCTGTGGCACAATTTCTTACTGCAAGTGTCCCCTTCCACTTTGTTTTGCATTTCTGTTCCCTTACGTGAGGCGAAGGCAGCACCCAGCCTGCCAGTGCAGATGGGGCCCCTGGCCGGCCAGCCTGGTTCGATCCCTTCTCCGTTGTTAGCTGTGCCTAAGGAAAAAGCTCTGGCTTGTTGTGTCCTTGTCTGTTCCTCTGGTTACGTTATTAATTTGCATGAAAACCCTTTGCCAAGCCACAGTTAATGGAGACAGATGATCCTCACATACCTCTTGGCAGGAATTGGCCAACAATTTCATCTGAAGAGATTAAACTTTGATCTTGTTATAAATAATTTTCCCACCACTTGATCAAATGTTTTTGCGTGTGTCGTTGCTTTCTCTTCCCTCCTATAATAATTTCTGTGAATCCGTTGGGTGGATGCTGTGCCGCAGACTGCTCTTCAGTGGAGGTGTCACTTCTCATTAGGATCTTTGCTGTTCAAGGATGGATTTAGCTCTGGGAAGATCTTCCGTCTCCTGAGCTCAGGCTATTCCTGAGCCAGCGTACAAGCTAGGGAGGGGTGAGCTCAACGAGGTCTAACGACGAGCTCTTCCTCCAGAGGCTTCTGCCTGGTGTCGGGCAGAGGGAGTCACTATTGTTAAAATGCATCATAGTATGTTACATTTAATACCTGATATCTGATACTTGAAACTTCTAGTTATGTGAGGAATATAGCAATAAATACAGATAAATTAAATTTAGCACTTAAAGTAAAATTTTAACATAGCTGATTCTGCTATACAAATACAAGTTCTGTTGACTTCAACAATATTTTTCTAAAGGAAAAATTGGCTTCTTGGGCTCATCCCTTAACTTGTTCCAATCAAAACTACCATAATCTAACCGAAGAACAAAATAGGTTAACTGTATTTAGTATTAAGCCTCTTCTTAATGCAATTGGTACAAGTACTCTTTGCTTCCATTTTTTATACCATTATGAATTGTTCTATGCATTTCAAATAATTGTGCTCTACCTATGAAGACTCCCGAGAACAGTTCATACTCTGTTTCACTGAGTCAGTGATACTCTGCACCTGTCAGGATCAAGTCCAGTGCATGGCTCAGAAGTTAGGATGATTTCTTACAGCACCATGGGTGTGCACAAATACACATGCATTGGCAGGGTAAGGTAAATGTCTGTGTGCGATAGAATCTCTGCAAAATATGAATGGCAGTGTAATCCCATTATATTGAAGAAGCAGTTCTTTTGAGGCCTGTATTAACACTATTTCACATTAAAAAAAAATAATGCAGCATTTGCCTTACTTATTACTTCTTTAACTTCTTATACATACATACATATTCTTTAATATTTTGGAATTTTATGGCTTGATTATACAGTAAGTAATTTCTAACTGTCCATTTTGCTAAGTCCATTTAATTTCACAGTTTTTAAACCAAAGTTAAAGTACTTGGCTGGTTTACTGCACTTTAAAACAGTCTCTACATTTCTGTGTTGGTCCTTACATGTGGATGGATACACCTGCTGATGAATTCTATTAACTTTACTGGAATATTTTTCCTTGCCTTTCTACTTCTCGCTCATGCAACCATATTGTATTTGCAGGACACACTCTCATTCTACAAGTACTTATACAGGCTTTTAAAATAACTATTTATGAAAACAAACAAATGCCAAGGCCTAAAAAGTTTCCATGTCAGGCAGCTCCACCAAAAGAGAATAAAACATGGAGAGTCTTGGGAAGTGGAGATTCTATGAAAAAAATACAAATGGACTGCAGAGAACTGATTACGGTTATAGACCACGCTGCTAGAGTGAAATATTTGTTCCCATCAGGGGACAGATTCAGATCTTGATAAGCTTCATTCTGCATACCTGCAGACAGATTGTGTGTACAGCTTCATGGGAGGATGGTTTCTGCCTTTTGTTCTGCATGGGATATGGGTTTGGGATATGGCTGCATGAATGGAACTGCCCTCAGACAGAAGACTCAAGCATAACCTTGAAAAGTAAGAGCACTGGGGCATTTGTGAAACAACAGCCTTCTCAGAAATAATCTGCTTTGTGTAAGGAAGAAATTGCTTTGGTTGGGAATTGGGATAACTTTTTGATCTTTACAAGAGATTCAATTCATACTGAAGGGTTATGTGGTCAAAATCTGTTTTGGACACCTAAAATTTTCCCAGAATATCCTGTTTATAACTTTATGGCTTTAGAAATAAGGAAACTTGAATAACGTCTGCAACCTCATAAAATCCCATCTCTTTAAAATTAAGTGCAAAATTTCCATCAGGGTCAATGATACCAAGATTTTAACTTCTGAATATACCAGGAAAATGAATTTGACTGTTAGAGCGTAGCCTTCATAATGCATTTCATTTCAGATTTCACTGGACCTCACACAAACATGACTGATGGAATAGAATAGCTTTAATTAGCTGTCAGAAATACATTTCCAACATGTTTTTAGGAAATGGGCTTTAAAGCAAGCACACATTTTTGTTGCATATGATATTTGTGCAACAGTGCTTGATCTATCAATATCAAAACAGGATTTTATTATTTTTTTAAGCTACTTAGTTGAAGGAATGTCCTGAAGCTTTTAAGTAACTTGAAATATATTTAGGAGGAAATCCTGGAGTTACTGAAGTCAACAGAAATTGTACTACTGATTTAAATAGGAGCAGCACATCACTTTTCTTGTTTTAGGCCTTCTTTTAAACAAATGCAGCAAGGCTATTCTACTCTTCCTACTCTTTTGCAATAGCATTTGTATAAAAGAGCATCTGAAAGATCATTAACAGAAACATCTCTGATCTCAATATATGTATTTCCTGTGACTATATGTAGTGAGATGTACTTCAGGTGCTAAATTTGAAATATTAACTGTATGAAGGATTTTCAAAAGCACTTCATATTAGTTATATTCCTTTGACATTACTGGGATTTTTTACTTTGATATAATTTGGAGCAGGGTTAGGAAGAAGGCTGAGTGCTTTTGAAGATTCCAGACTATGACTAAGTTGGCATAAGGTACAGCCGCATTCCTTTTGATGTTGATAAAAAACTCTTTCATTTACTTCACTGAAACTTGGTGGTTATGTCACAAAACTTGTAGTGGTGCTAAATTATATAAGTATTGGAGGCTGAAGTTTTAGTAATTGTAAGATCTAAATGAAGGATAGAATGTTGATCCTTTTTTAGTGAATAACACTTTAAAAACAATTATATAGAATTCATTGGAATTAGTTATATGGTAATATACTGGTGGACATGAGTAAGGTTATTAGAATTTGCTCCAAAGAGGGAAAAGAAAATAATATTTACCCTGTAAAGTGTACAGAAGTACTGACTACACCAGCCAAATGACAGCAACTTTCTCCCCATTAAACATATGTAATATTACACAGAGAAATGAATGGCACAAGTATGAAATTAACATTTGCAAAGTTCTGGGTGTACCCAGAAACAGTGGGCCAAATAAACACTTAGAATATGTAATGATTACTTTACTCTTTTTAATGCAGCTGAGAAAAGTGGCATGTACAACTGCAGGAGTTGTGGGTTATGACTTTGTATTGGGTCTGGCTGCGATGGAATTCATTCTCCCCATAGCAGCCCTTGTGGTGCTGTGTTCTGCATTGGTAGCTAGAAAGGTGTTGATAACACACTGGTGTTTTGGCTACTGCTGAGCAGTGCTGGCACAGCATCAAGGCTGTTCCCCCAACATTTTTTTGCCCCCCCTTCCACGGGTCTGCACTGTCTCTTCCGACTGATAGTGAGGTGGCTGAATCTTGAAAAGTCCTTATAAAGCTGCAGGCTCCACTAAGTCATAAATGAGATCACATCTTAATTAAAACATTGACATTATAAAATATGCATGGCACAGTAACACATAATATTTAGGAAACTCTAGTAGGAATTACATAAGAATTTGTTATGCAGTATTTAAAAGCTGTGATATTTCGCCTAGTCTGCTGCCGTTGTTGCTGGAGAGTCCCTTCTCCAGAGCCCTTCCCTGGACCACATCCTACTTCTTGGGGCTATTTTCATAGCAAAGCTATGCAGATATCTCACTGTGGAGCTTATCTTTGTTGCCATCAATGGGTGTATCATGAACACCTCACCTATATTGTGGGCTCCCTTGCTTCATGAGTAGCCTCATTAAACTCACGTAGATGCTTGTGGAGTTGGTTATCTTGTGTATGGGAGTCAAGATTTAATTTCTGGCTCGAAAGTCATCACTCCGGCTCACAGATAGCATCCTTTCTTTTAGCTTTTATTTATTACTCTTTTAGTAGATGTATTATAGTGGAAGGAATTATCATGACAGCTCTGGATAAAAGTGTCCTTGACATATAACCATTATCATTTCTTCTCCTTATCATGTGGCAAAATGCAACTGGTTAATTTATGATTTATGCTGTGTAAAGGACTTGCCCATATTCCATTGAAATGTTTGTGATTTTCCTCCTGGCCTTAGACATCTGTGGGTTGGCCAGTAACAGTGGTCTCCAAGAGGATATCCTGACTGGGGACAGCTGGGGTTCATTCCCTCTAATTCCCTGGCTGTATTCCTTCCTTCACCATCATATGTGTCATGGGAGCTGTGAAAACAGCCTGAAAACCAGCCCATCTTTCCTGCCTGTTCTCTAATTTGGTAAATGCAGAGACTGAGGTAGGGAGTTATACTTGTAATATGCCCTGGCAGGGGGTAAGGCTTAACAGGCTTTTTTTCGTCTTCAAAAATGATGATCCTCTGATTATTCCCATGTTTACTCCATCTATTAAAGGATGACACTTCTGTGTACAATTCCAGCAAATCCCAGTCTTTCTTTGTAGGGAACACTCTATTAATGTCTTTCTGCATGAGCCCCAAATACTTTGTTTTCATTATTTAGGCTCCTGCTGACTATGGGGAAGATCAATAGCTGGTTGCTAGTGGCTGTTGTCGTTATCACTTCATGGCAGGTGATACAGTAGTAGCCTGCACTGAGTTTGTTCTCACTCTGCTTTGGACACATAGTTTATCCATAAAACTAACAGTTACTCCACATTCAATTTGTCATCCTTGCCCTTGAAAATAGAAGCTGATTTTTGAATACACTGCAGTGTGCAATACACTGTTCACTGCAGCAAAAGCTGATGAGTAACTGTAGGGTTGGAAGAGGAGGAACACATGGCTTCCAGTAAATAAGAGCTACTGGAGGCAGAAGCAGAAGTGGGTGCATGGGTAGTAAAAATACATGAACTAGATGGGTTGCCACTGAGTTTTCCTCTTTGACACTGCTGATTAAATACCCCAGTTGGACATCATGGGGGTGAGAAACTGTACTCCTTTTATTTCATACTAAGGTTTTCAAACTGTAATGCTCTTCCTAGGAAATCTGTGCTTCATTTCACTTGCTGCAAAGCTATACTGGAGATCTAATGTCAGAGGCAATCAGTGACCAGCCAGGTTTCAAAAATCACACTATCATTTATTGCAGTATGTTGAACATCTTCCTTTGGAAAATATGTCTCATTTAAGGTATCTAATGCTGAGCTTTCAGAATTGCTGGTTCCTTCAGGGATTTTTGTTTTAGTGATGTGAGTAGGGTACTGTCCCCCTCTCCCTTCTCTGGGAAAGTAAGACTCCATCATCTCACTCAGTGCAGCTTGTATCTATCTGGCACTGCAGCCATCTAAACCAAAATAAAGAAGGCACAAGAAGGAAAAAGCAGAGAAAGCTGATTTTCTGAAATTGTACTACCTTTTGTTATCAGCCTGTGATCAATGCTGTGGTAATTGGTGACAACAGCTGAGGAAATGCTGGTTATTACAGGAGGTGGATGTCCCTATCTGTCATCTGAGTCCAACTTGCTTATCTTCAAATTGGAGCATGGGGTCATTAAAGCAACATAATATTATTGCATTGATCGAACAGGCAGTCTGCTAAGTTCTTGGATACCAGATGGTAAATGCAGCTTGAGTTGGCAAATTGTTGCTCTTCTTCCTGCCGTGCAAAGGCTTTTTATCTACAAGCATAATAAAAACAGAACAGAAAACCAAGGAGAAATGTCTTTAATCAAGCATGAGAGATTTGAAAGAAAATAATAACAAGAAAAAACTTACACAAAAGTACAAGAACAGATTCTGCTTCAGTGCTTTCTGATTTATTTCTTTTGCATGAGAGCTCTGAGGGCCAAAGCCTGCCGATTTTACTGTACAGAGAACCCTAATGACCTCAATAGGAATTTATTACTAAAGTAAGTTACCACTGAGCATAAGTCTGCCCAGCTTTATTACAGGGATTTCTTTTACAAATATTTCTGAAATTCTGCAATTTTCCTAGAATAATGGGAAGGGGTGAGAGTTTTAAAAAAGGTAGAATTAATAAACAATAGTTGCTGATAGGACCCATCATGTAGATGATTGGACTATAAAAGGGAAGTCTTTAACATTTTGGAGTTGCCTCCAGACACAAGCTTTGTCACTCCAAACTAGACAACATGAGTCCTTGGCAGTGTGCTTTAGAAGGCAGTCCTGTCCTGGTGGGGGATTCATCAGAAGGAAAGATAAATCCTTCCATGTCTAATTTTAAAAATCTAGGAATCCTTCTGGGGCCTCACAAAAATAAAGACATTATAGTGCCTCTCCAGAGCACATAATGCGCCTTGAAATGCAATCAGAAAAACCTCTGCAAATCTAAATCCCAAAGGTAATCAACATATTTTGGTGGAAATCTTGAGAGACTTAAGTTGCCCAGTCTTTGCTGTACAAACAAGTAAATGCCACTTGTCCTGTAATTTTCATCATGGGATATAAATGTGTTTGGTTTTATATGTTCTCAAAGATGAGGGCTCCAATTTCTGTGAGTCCAGCATTTCTTTTCGGTGGTATCGCTCACGGCTGCATCCTGTAATGCATTTAGACATTGTGGGGAGTGCTTTATTTTGTGAACAATACCAGGGCAGTCTTTGACTTGGTCATGTTCAGTGCTAAATGCAGAATCTAATTCCTTTGATTTGTTTTTTTTTTTTTTTGAGTAACAAGTCTTCCCAACATACCAACATATTTCTTCCTGCACGAATAGGGATGTAAGTAAAAGAAGTAATTAATGGTAATTTTGATACAAAGGATTCTGTGAGGGAAGGTGAGGGCATCCATTCAACTGCCCTCTGCCTCTTGCTTTCTATAGCACACCCCATCCCCTGCTCTCAGACCTATCGCTTTGTGCCTGAGACCACAGTAATGATTGTATGGGATCAAGCTAGAAGCCCACCTACCTCCATGTCTCTTCTCTGGCAATGATGCCAAAGCAGATGCCTAAGGAAGAGGGAAGAAAAGGGCAAGCATGTAATGATACTTTGACTCTCTAATGATTTGCAGGCCGGGGATTTCCTGTGCCAGATAATGTATCATTGACTTTGGAAAGTGGGCCATTTGCCCCAGACAAGTGGTTTGTGATGTGATTGTCCCATTCATTGAGCTGGCACTGTTTAGAAAGCATTTTGATCAACCCAGATTCTTGCCTCAAACTAGAGTGCTCATTTGAGTCCTGATTATTTATCGTTGTTGTGAGTTTTCCTGTTTGTGGCCTTCTCATTTAATGATGAGTGCTGCAGATGGCTTATAAATTGAGACATGTTTTAAACTAAGTATGAAGCTGGTTGTGTAACCTCAGCTGCCTTGGGATTTGTATTGGGGGAAAAAAAAAAAGAAAGAATTTCCCTGCAAGTACTCAACAGACAATCACTGTTCAGTGAATGAAGGCACGGATGTCATTTTACATCAGCTATACTTGCTTACATTCCTTGTGGCTGGAGGCAGAATTTAAGAAGCCATTGGACATGGCTGATAGAAGGAGGTAATAAAACAGCACAGAAGGAACAAAGAAATGCAAACTTAAACAGATAACAACATCACTGTAAAATGAGCTCTTCCTAAGGTCTGTTTTTTTAGGAAAAAGTAATTGCTTACCTTCTGTATTATATTTTCTTCTGCAAAGACAGAAAAAAAAAAGTAGCAGTGTAGTTGTAGTTTAGTACTCAAAAATCAAAGGAAAGTTTACACTGTGAGATTCTCAGGATGCGATTTACCAGTGTATTTTCCCTGCTGTGTAGCTTCTTTCATGGTGGAGGGGACTTTGATGGGCAGAGGAAAGGTTTTATGAGCTGCTATGCAGCTCCTGACCCCCTTTGCAAACCCCAGTTTGCTCCTCTAAGTGCTGATTCCTTGCAGGTGCTCAGTAGCAGCATTTGTGATAAGACTTTTTACCATCCCCAAATGAGCAGAGGATTTCTGTCATTCTGACAAATGATGACCTGAAGATTATTAAAAAGTATGTGACTATGTTAACATTTATTTATGTGAATGCTTTATCATTTAATTCACGTCTTCAAAGGTAAAATCTGTTTATATGGGTAGTGGTAATTTTTGCAGTTATGATTTGAAGAAAGGATAATCCCAACAAATGTCTCTACTCATTGTATTCGAGATGTTTGGGGAGTGGCTTTTGCTGACAATATTTTGTCTTTCAGATGTATGCCTACATTTGACTTTCAAGCTGAACATAGTCTGTTTGAGGTCATTTGTAATGATTATTTGAAAAGCTGAGCTAGACCTTATGTTAATAGAAAGTCTAATGTTTGATTAAACCACTGAACCAAATTAGAGGTTTGAGGCCTCTATTTTGCAAAATCCAGGAAACAGGATTAATGTTCAAACTCTCAGCATGTTCTTCCTTACTGCTGAGAAGGTTGGAAGACCACAGAATGTTATGTGTCGTAGTTCTAACTGAACCTATCTCCATTACATTCAACAGACAATGTGTGGAAGTTGTGCCAAAGCAAGTTTTCAGTGGAACAGACTAGTTGTATGTTAAAACTACTGAATTATCTTAAAATATAAAGTCAACTTTAATTTCGCTTCATCCACGCTGCTTAAGATGACTGGTAATCTGCAAGACTGCCTTCTGTGGTGGAATCACTGGTGTGAATCTCAGAATAATGATGATGATGACTGTGTAACCTTGTGGCAGTATGACTTAGAGAAATGTGTGGACAGTCTTGATTTTAGCTTGTCCACATAAGACTTAATTGCTAGCACAGTAGTATCTCTTAGAGAATTTGAGAAATGTAATGTGATGTGGTGGTACTTTGAGACATAGTTGAGGAAAGGGGGAAATTTGCTCATTATGGATCCCATTGTACTGTTCTAATGTCAATTTGAGCATTTCTTCGGTCTAAATCCAATGTAAGTCATAGGCACAAATTGTAATTCAAAACAGTTGGGATCTGTGGAAGCAAAAAATGTGAGAATTTTTCTAATTTTTCTTGTAGGTACATAAGCTGATGTCTGAGGTAACAGCTTTTGTGTAATTAATAATTTATGAACAGCAAAGACTTACGTAAAATTGCTTTTTATAGGAGAGTTTCAACTGTCCTCCTTGACAGCTTTAACACAGATTCTCTTTCAGATTTACTTTTTCCACCATCATGTGTCTGCTGTCCTGGACATTGCTGCTCCGAGGTAGAATTTAAACTGAAGTGAAAAAGCCAGACAGATCTGTTCTTGCAGGATTATGAAGTTTTGAGATTTTTTAAACAATATAATACTAGAATTTTTGCAGGGATTGATATGTAAAGAAGACAGACTGCACAGTGAATTGTGCTGTTCAACTTTGTTGTGTGTGTCCAAGCCAGCATTCCTTTTTATTTGGAATTCATTACTGCTGTGTAGATTAGCACTTCCTTTTCTAATGTTGAAGTGTTAATGGACAGAAGTTAGTTTTCATCTGTTTTTAGAAGTCTAGGGTTCATGTTAAATCTCTCCATTGTCAAAATACGGCTTGAAACATGAACTTCCAGGAAAATGACCAAATAAACCCAAAAGAAAACCAAACCTGACAACAAAACCCTACCCTCAAACACTGAAAATTTGGAGTTCTCAAGCTATATGAATCCAGAAGCTAGAACTTCAAGAATAACTGCATGTAC
>JANZLP010000046.1:14459344-14472450 GCA_026930925.1 Chelictinia riocourii | reverse complement strand
GGATCCCCAGGGCTGTTACGCCTGTGCGTAGGCCACTAATGGCAGGTGAGGACCAGCCACGGTTTTTGGGAATGGCGGCCTGATGTCCGCTTTCAACAAAAATAGTAGGTGAGCTAAGGCAGCTCTTCCTGCTCTTCTCTACGTGGGGAGGGAGGGATGGAATCGAGAGGGGAAAGTGAGGCTTGGCAGCATTTCCCATCAAATCCATGGTCTGATGCTTTCCTTAATCTAAATTAGTGAAAACATCCTCAAAGAGGCTGAGGCCAGATGTATATGCTCCAGGGAATTCAGAGCCCTCTTCTTTCTGAAAGCTGGGACTTCTGTAAGCATGAATCTGATGAATTGTGCCGGGCATGTAATGGCAACGTAGGTTGGCAGCAGGAACCATTGGTAGCCGGGGCTTAAATGGACTTGAGCAATCTTCCGCTCGTAGCTGGGTGCCGTTGTTAAAAATATCAGAGCCTTGAGTGACAGCTAAAGCCTATTTCTGACATTGCACTGGGAAAAAAGCAAGGTTTAAGCAGAGCAGGCTGGGGAACGCTTATTGTTTTATAAGACAGGGTTTGCTGTTAAGGGGGTATTGGCTTAGCATTTGTTGCCTTTATCTTCTCTGGAAGCTCATGGACTTCAGTGGGAATGAAGGACAGACCAAGCTGCGTAACTTCCCACCAAACCCTGCAAAGCTCAGCGTGGCTGCAGCTCTGTGCTGGCAGTTAGGTATTTCTCTCGGAAAGGAATTAGAGTTGGGTCTCCCATGCGCTGGCTGAATATTTTAGCCACTAGCTATGATACAAAAATAGTTCCAGTAGCTGCAGTATGTGGAAGGCCTAGTTAACCAGTATATGCTGGGATTTCAGGCCGGGTCCTCTGGAGCCCATCTGTGTTCCTCTGTAGTAGCTGGCTCTTGTATGGGTCTGGGTTGAAGGTACAGAAGCTGTTCTGCTGCTGGCAATATTTCCAGCTGCATCAGGGAGCGTATCAGGAGCTCATGCGACAGCTGAGCAAAAGTTCTTTTGGATCACAGCTTTAGGTTTGACCGTCTAGGTTTTACCCCAGATCTCTTCCCCCAGAATGCTGGGACAGCATTTCTTGTCTTGGTTAAAAAAAAAAAATAAAATTAAAAATTTTGTTTGTGTGCTCTTGGACTCTGGCTTAGTCTCATTAATTGGGATCCCGTGTCTTCCTGTCAGGAGCTGCTTCAGGGGCTCCTACTGGATTGAGTTTGTGCCAGTTTAGTGATTCTTGTATTGCTGATTTGGCAGGCGGCATGGTTTTCTACATGCAATTTCTCATGCAATTTCTTCTTCTAGTCTCCTGCCGCTCTCCCCATCCCTCGTCACCTTGGCGGGGGAAACCCAAACCTAAGAAACATAATCACACAGCTTTACAGCAGAAAATACACCTGAGGCACTGAATGCAACCTGGTGGTATCCCTCGGACCACGGGTGTCAGTTCTTGCAACACAGCAAATTCAGTGGCATTTCTTAACAAGGACTGGGGTATAAAGGGGTGTAAACGATCACGTAGCGGGTCTCTTAGCTTAGCAATGGATTTAATTCTATATGAAGACCTCTGAAATACCAAGACAGGGTTTCTGAGCTCCTCCTTTTTGGAGAAGGGAAAGGTGAACCCGGGCTTCTCGCTTCTGTTAGAATCGATGTCTCAGTTTCTTGACATGGGGCGTCAGGGCTTGGGTGGACGAGTATTCTTCCTCCGTACAGCATTTCTTGGGTGTTGGCATGGGCAACCGTCTTATCCTAAGGCTGTGTCTAGCCAAAAATGAATTCTGGTTGCTTGGCTGAACACGTGGGTTTCATTCCTAAGAACTCACAGTGCATCTCCTGGGGCCCCTTCCCAGGTAGTCCAAGTGATTCTAAAGTGAGCACTTGTGTTTGAGGGAGTAAAGCAGTGGTTTTCACCCTTTTGCAGCTGTGGATCCATAATGCTTTCCACTGGCAGTACAGATCTCTGGGAATACCTCAAATGTGGCATTTATTATTTTGCTTTTCTTAGTGACCTTTCGCAGATCACTAGGAAGTGATTCACAGACAAGACGTTCACTGCCTGAAAATCACTGAAATAAAAAAAAATAAAAGGGAAGTAAAAACAGAGAGGGGAAACCAAAGAGAACAGGACAGAAACTTTTAATGGTTTGAGGATCAAAGTTTGAAAGTTAGGATTTGCAAAGGGCCTAAAAACACCAGAAAGAGGCAGAAAAGAGAAAAAAAAAAATCACGTAAGTTGCTTGGTTTTGTCTGGCTTTGTTGTATTTACCATTTAGATTTCTAAAAAGAAGTGTTAGGCTCTTCAGTGCATGCTGTGTTTGATGGTAGCCAAACTAGATTGCTAAGGATAAATTATTCAACTTAATTGCTTGCTAACCAAGACACATGCAGATGAAACTTCATGATATATACAGCTTTTTGTTACATTATATTTTTTTCTCTGGTTCTGTGGCGGTGTACAGAATTTGAGAGGCATTCATCATAGTCTCATAACACTAAAAAAACATGCTACCACTGAAGTTCTTTCACCGTCAAAACAGTGAATATTACTCAAAATATTAAAAGGAATATAAGACAACCTAAATAGTATATGTTTTTTCAGTATTTCTAGCTGATACAGATATATTCTTTAATGAATGTTCATAGAAAGGAAAGCAGGAGGAAGGATAAGGAGGAGTTGTAATACGATACTAGTTTTTATTCTGTTTAGAGTCTCAAAAATCATTTTACAAGTCATGGATGCCCTGTTTGCATACACGCTGGATGCAAATAGGCATTAACTGGATTAATAACAGTCTGTTTAAATTTAACAATCCAGTGAACATCAGGAATGAATTAATCTGAAACCCTTTGGTAACCAGCACAGCTACTTAACCAATGTCCTTTGGCACACACAAATATCTGTATGCTATATGCAGAAGGGGTGGGGAAGCCGAGGACTTTTTCACAAAGGAGGTTCTGTTCTCAGTAACATGATTCCAGTTAGTCCTGGCCAAAGCAGTAATGCCTACAGCAATTATGACAAAGGGAAAGTATTTTAAATTTTATGGGGTTAGATCTCTTTTGTCTCATCATTACTATGCAAGTATAAAGAAAAGAAAGGTGAAGGGGGAGGGTTTAGATGCTGGCAGTTTTAATTTATGATGTGTGAAAGAATGTCTGGTGTGAGAGTGGTGTGTGAGACATTAAAGTTTAATATTTTTAAGGTCTGGAACAAGGGAAAGGAAACCTGTATTGTAATAGAAAATATTGAAGAGAAATTCCGGGCATTTCTTTAAATGTGAAGTTGGTACACTGAATATCATTCTGTTGAAAGCAAGAGATGTTCAAATACCTTGTCCTTGTCTGTTTCTGGTTTAAAACTAGTATTTAATTTATTTGATTGGATGGCTTGACAGTTGATTTGTTTTCTGTTAAAGTTTATCCTCCCATGTAAACCTCACCATCAATGGAAAAAACAAGCTGCTCCATAAATAGCAATATTTGTTGAACCTGTTTTGCTCTGACTGGTGACCGGTATCCCCCTACTCCACTGCCTTTTCCTTGCAGCACTTATCTCCTAACTCATGCTTTCCTTTAAAGACTCATGCTCTCAATTCTTTCCAAGCTCTGTTTCAATATCCCTAAAATATCTCCAAGGCAAGAGCTACTTTGGATTTGGCGAGTGCTTCTTCATACATTGGTCTGCATGTGGTGTTTGGTTAGCAGCAGACCAAGCAGAAACAGGAACAGTTGAGTTCCTAATGTAGCATTTCCCTCATCAGGGTCACTAATATGTATGTCTCATTTGAATCCAGATAATGATTTTTGAAAAATGTTAAATACATAGTTGTAGGAGACCTTTAACTCTCTGTTAAACTTGACTGAAATTGTCCATTGTGTTCCAAAAGTAGTTAGGAGACTGGCAGAGACCACAATTGCACAACTCTTGTTTTATTTGGAAACCAGGCAAAAAGAGTTACTTTGTTATAAGCACTTGGTACAATATGCTGAAGAGTGATTCATGTGTCTTAAGCTTACTGTTGGCAATTAAACAATTCATCTCTGTAACCGAGACTGATTTAAAAAGTATTTCCCATAAGTTAATCTACAAAACTCAAGACACCTTAGTATTTTCCCATTATTCACTGCTTCAATCAGAACGTGGCATCTTGAAATCTTTGTACAGAGCACTAACCGAGCCTGCTTCTTTACAGACCAAAGGTTTCTAGATCCTTGACCTTAAGCTGAAATCAGAGTCAGAAGGCAGTGGGAGGTTTCACAGTTTCTCCTAATACCCAGCCTAAGGTTGGCCTATGCTGATTTCACCCATCATTCCTTATGCAAGTAATTATTTTCTTATACAAAATGGAATTTAAAGCAGTGCTTCCAACTTCAGTGTGCATTTATTATAGACTGAAGTCAATACCCTCCTGCAAACACCCAGGCTTACAGATAGTCCCACTGAGCTGAGTGGAGTTATTTCAGGACATACGCACTAGTAGAATTGGGAAAACTAGCCAACAGCTGCAACGCAACCGGAAAAAAACAAGGAGTATACCACAACCAGAATGTTCTTCCCAAATGTAGCACAACTCTGCTTACATCACCTCCAGCATTATTAATTATTCACTATGGCCAAGAGAACGGTCCTAAATATAATTTTCTGTTTGTCTTTTCACTACCTGAGTCTCTGCAAAGTACTATTTTATCCCCACTGCTAAACTATTTTCCAAATTACTGCAGAACCAAGCCAGCCAAGCATGTTTAGATTCTGCATATCAGACAAATTTATTCAATGACGAAATAGCACACTAGCAATAGTATTTATCCTTTAGAAGCACATAATTAAAATAGCTTCTGTGGACTTGGAAAGAGGATCAGAAGGACAGCACCAGGCGAAGAGGCTTTGAAATATTCCTTCAATACTGGACACTAGTCCTACATGCGATAAACCAGAGCCCAAATAAGTCTCACCTAAGAAAACACCCTGCAAGATCAATACTTGTATGGTACTAATAATGAATATTATAGCTGCACCTAGAACCCCGTCCAGAGCTACAGCACTATGCTATACAAGCAAGTTTTAAGTATTTGAGCTTATTTATGCACACAAGTAGATCTTCACTACTTGAAATATAATGCCTACCAGAAACATTAGCAACCCTAATATCAATTGCCAATTCCATATGCTTCATAGGATTAGCCTACTTCCAGTAGATACTTGAAGGGATCTTTTAGATTGTTGGATAGGCAAGCAAAACCAATGCCATAGGTAAAGCAAAAGATGGCTTCACAGGCCAGATCATTTTAATGCAGACTTAGCAGGGAAAGCAGTTATTTAATCATGACAATATAACACAGAACCAAATCTGAAGAGGGAAAAAAAAAAGCAACAAGGTTCATGGTCATGATGATCCTGGATTTTGGTCTTTTTGCACAGAAAATATAAGCCCCTCTGGATAGTTTCTTAATTATTCCCTCAGACAGATTATCTTCAGAGTGAACCATTCCCCCTAGCTATGCCCAAGGATGACAGAAAACATGCATAAAGGTCAAGCTTCTTAGTTTGAGAGCCGCGCGTGTGTGTGTATATACATAATTTCTGAATTTGAACAGCACTGAATGAAATTAAAATTATTCTTCTGAAGTCTTGCAATAAGCCTCTCTTGCACATGAACAGCTTGCTATTGTTGAAAAGTACAGAGGAATTTAAACTACAAACTCATCAACTTCTAAAAATCAGCATTCAATGAAATTGAAACATAACAAGGTTAAGATGTTGAAAAAAATTTAAAAAAATCAAGTTGGGTCAAACAACAGTAGTCTCAGACATTATTTCCAAACAATGCTAAAGCTGAATTCCACAGAAGCACGCAATATCCACACTGTCTAGAATGACAGGCTACGTAGTTTTAAGATCTTTCTGGTACATTACAATATGTTCATTCATTATGCATCAGCTACTATGTGGCTATTTAAAAATACCATTTCAGAAGAACAATCTCTAAATTCTGAGAAATACTTCAGGGTGCTGGAAACATGCAGGCTGTAAAACCCAACACTATCCTTGAAGTTCACTGCCATCTAAAAACAATTCCAGATAACAACCTGCATTTCCTACACAAGATTTAAATTAGGCATTCTGGTATTTCTCTAGATACCTTGATAACGTATCTATCTATCTATCTATATATAATGTAGTGGGAAACATTACCTTCCTAGTCATAACATGACTCCCTGCATGTTCAGTTTATGTCAGTATTAAATAAATTGTCTACAAATCAACACATAAAATTAGGTATTTCTTAAAATGCAATTTAAAGAAAAAAGGTGCAGCAGTAACAAAAGTTTAGAGCTGAAACAGTATATTAGAGCAGCCATTTAGGTATTTTGCACATTAGTCAAGTATTTAAATAAAGAAAAGAAAAACCAATAAAAACCTCATAAAACCCCAAATCCACCACCTTTTCAGAAATCTCAAAAAGTAATTCTAGCATTCAATTTTAGATTGCAACTGAAGAGAGCTCAATTAACACTTATTACTTCTAACTCGGTTTATTACTGACACATTCCACTAGTTATTACAGAAAGTCAATGGTACTAAAGTCACAAGAGTTAACCTGACCCGTTGCTTCCCCAAGACTCAAAGCTATCATTTTCCTTGTTTACCCAAGGCAGCTTTGCAAAAGCAAGATGACCCGATGCCCAGACATATCTTGGAGAAAGCACAGAAGAATTAACTCTACCAAGTAGATACAAAGCATGTGCTCCACTGCTTTACTTATTCAGCATTCTTTAGCCACTTAGCTAGCCACTGGAGTAGTATTCTCACAGATTATACACTGTAATTAAATTTACATCATCACATATAGTAACTGCTCTTACAGCTTAGTCTTAAAAAGTCTTCAAAACCATTCTGGCTACCAAACCACAGTCTCTCTCAATCAAACACCACCAAAGGCCTCTATAGTCCTTCTAAGTAACAGTGTATCTTTCACACATCAATCTACCAACAAATACACCTCACTTGATTAAACAAACATCTTAGTCCTGAATTTTCCCCTTCTTGAATTCCCACAAGGCAAATTCCTTGGTACAGTCAGCCCATGGAAGTACAGTATGCACACGCGGTGCTAGAAAAGGCACATCATCACACTTCCTCTCTCAATATTGTCTCCTGTTCTGAACTTAAATTTCTTGCAGCCAGTTTTTATATTCATAACTCCAAATGTTTTCAAGCATGTGCCATACACATGAACATTTGTAACAGCTGTCATATTTTGCAAGGTAATCAAAATAGCTAGCCCAGACAGAGGGAGTCTGAAGGGTTTAGAAGACAGTCTTCTAAACAGCTCTGATCTGCAACAGCTTTGATTCACAATACAGGAGAAGGAAAGGGAAGAAAGATGAGAAGTTATGTTCTGGATGTCCAGCTGTTTTCACATTTTAACTGCTTGCTGTCTGCAACTATTCCTTTAGGACCTAAGAGCTTCTAGCAAACCACATCAAGCAAGTAATTTTCTTTTGCTGAAGTAACAATCAAATGTAACTATAGAAGTCCAATTTTTTGAAAGACTTTGGTAAATCTCCATGTAGAAACCAACAGAAATGTTCGGATCAGCTTGTTCTGCATCAGGTATCAAGGGCACCCAGAGGTCCAGGTTTACAGGTATGAAGCATGGTGCAACTCTGAACTGCACAAGATGATAGTACCTGATCCATCAGCTACTGCCAGAAGGGGATTCACTCCTCTTCCCAGTAAACCTCACACCTGCACAAAACCACAGCTTACTCTTGCCACATGCACCCATTGCATCATACTACAATTACTAAAGCACCTCTGATCTCAATCAAAACATTAATAGAGCACTATCTACTCTAATTTTTCATCTCTCAGACACATGAAAAAGTGATTTGGACAGGGTAATTAAAAAGACTGAATGTACGCACGCATGATTCTTTTCATAATTTCTTATCAGCAATTAAATGCATACTAGATTGGGAATATGATAGAAACTTTGTTATTAAAAAAACCAACCAAAACCCAAAGCAATCAACCTACTCCACTGCAAAAGGGTAATATGCAGGACTCTGCTCAGAAAACCGCAAGAAATGCACACACACACAGTGAAGGAAGAAGTATACACAGATTTTAAATCAGATACCAAAGATCAATGCATGGCAGAGACATGGAAAGAATCAGACAAAATTGTGACATTTGTCTTTAACTTGTACCCACACCCTGAGCCTGCTCACACAGGCTTTCCAGAAGCGCACAAAGAAAATAATGAAACGCATGCATGTGCACCTTTCTATTTATATCAGATTTACATAGTATGTAGGAATCCCAAGCATGAACTTTTGAAAGAGCTTGAAGCTATCAGCAATAAGAAACAATGATTTTGAATAAAGCTGACCTCAGTCAAGCATATGGAAACTTTTCATTAACTGATGCTGTAACTCTGAAAAAATTTTTATATAAAAACTTTTTTAAAAATCCAAACTGGATTCATATATATGGTGTATATATACAATATCTCTTAGCATTTATTTCCTTTTCTTCCCAATATTCTGTATTTCAAAAAAACTTCAAGTAGTAAAGTAATAATAGTAAATAGTAAAATAGTAAATAGTAAAACATTTCTATTGCCAGGTGAAATATAATCCCTTAATGTCAAAACACAATAAAGACTCCTTTCTAAAAGCATACATATATGCTGGTGATAGCTAAACTTATGCTGAGCATTGAGTAAATCTTATTCCGTGCTTGTTACTATGGTATCTAAACCTCAGACATTTTGGTGGGGTCTTTCGTTTGTGGGGTTTTTGTTGTTTATTTTTTAAGAGCTCAACATGGCTTTGTGAGACATATCACAAACAAGTTTGCCAACTTCAGGACAAAATTGTTTATCACAAACTACACAGGGTGCGATGTTTACAGCTCTGTATTTGAAGCAATCTAGGATAGAAAACAGAGCCCATGATCTACCAGTGCAGCACCATACACAGCTAACATGAGTTTCAAAAGTTCATACACAAGGTTCTTCAGAATATTTAATTTTCATATGGTGACACTAACCTGTCATAAAACCTGTCCATGGTAAAGTAAGCTTGCTCCCAATTATTTTTTTTTTTCCAACCACAGCACTAGTGTCATACAGAAGTGTGGAGTTACTATCATATGGAATCACAGCTACCTTTTATTTAAAGGTTAAAAAAATGATGCACTGGTCCTCCCCCAAGAAGTCAGTCAAAACATTTCAGAAAAACAAATACCTTCACAGCACTAAATCAGGTCTTGTAACCCAAACTCAGCTAACATGCTTCCTCCTCTCTCTGGGCCTGAAGCCCTCAGCCCAGCCAGGCATGCAGGTGCAGAAGAACAGGACCTTCCTGCCTTTGTTCCATTTCGCTCAGAATTGGCACAGTTATTTCAACCTGGCACTTTCCTTCCTGACTCATCCCAAACACACAAACAAGATTTTCCAGGGCTAATTCAGGACAGTCTGCCCATATCATCTCCATTAATTGCTATGACAAAACTGAACCCTCCCTGTAGCCCCAGTGAAAACTGAGACAAGCCAACTAAAAGCTGCTGCAGTAAACCACAGGTGAAACCAAGGGGAGGGGAGAGGGGAAAAGAAAAAAAAAAGAAAAAAGTTTTTCCTAAAATCATCTTACATTTACTCATTTTTATTTGTCATTTGGTATAGTACTAGAAGCTACAGTCAGCCCAACCAAGCAAAAGAGTAAAACATTTCCTATCCTGTCATAATAAAATGGTTATAATCCCTCACCCATGAAACCTAACACAAACCCATGCTTTTGAAGAAAAGCACTTATGGGAGGGGGAAAGGAGAAAGGCTATTCCTGCTGCAGCCTCCTGGACACATTTAAACACAGGCCCTCTACACGCCCAGAGGCCTAGTGACACCATCCCAACTCCTTTCTGTGGCGTCTTCTGGACATCCTCTTCCATTAAGAATGGCTCTCCCAGCCCCACCACCTAGCAGGAGAGAAAGGGATATGCTGTGGACCAAATTCCTCCGGAGGGTACAGCCAGGAGTGTCCAAATTCTGTGTTTTTCTTATGAAAAAACATATATGCACAATCGTGGTAATTTTTTCTTTTCCATCTAACTCTTTTCTTTTTTAACCTAGGCTTGCTGGTGAATTTAGCAGTGAAAAGGGCCACACCTTTGTTGAACAACTTCAAAAAGTGAGTATTAATGATAATCCTCACCTTGTCATTAATGATAATGAAGTGCAGTCACTTCATCTGCGCTATTGAAACACATTCTTAAACCCTTTAATTTTAGACACAGTACTCCCACTGACACACAGGAATTTAATAAATTTGGTATTAAAATAAATAAAGACTTAAGATGCTGGCCCTTGATTACTCTCTAAGAAATAAATTTCTTTAACCAAGAAGGAAACCAGCAGATCACATGATTAGTTATGGGCAGACAAACATATCTCTAGATTTATTCAGACCTGTTACTGTACACTATTATGGATGTAAGTCTTGTTGTCACAAAGCCTCAGATTTGAAATTGGGGCAAAGTAACCACGTTGGCACAATGGTGGGAGACAGGTCCTGCTGTGGCAGTTTGTGAGCCTTGCTAATTAGCTTCTCTGTGCACAAGAATGCAGAAGGAGCTAAGCAGAGATTTTGAAAAGCTTTACCAGACTGCCTCTCCAGTATCCCAGCCTGTGGAGAGATGCCCCTCTTGAAAGTGGACGTGACATCAAGCCAGCGCTGTCTGCAGCTGTTTGTCACTGCCTTTCTTCCAGAGGTTATTGGTTCGGTGTCCTACCAGCAAAGGGATTATGTGAGCACGCCCCAGTCTGCTTTCTGCAAAGTCAGCCAGGGTGGTTTAATGTGCCAGTGAAAACAAGTACATGCGCTAATCTGGCTTCTCATAAAGCAATTAGGAAGCACTTATCTGATCCCCCCTGCCAGTAGGCTGGGGGATGATGAACAACAAGGGTAGGATCTTCTTTAATCAGCACAACCAGCTGTCGCCTCCCAGAGCTTGCTGCAGTTATACCAGAGCATCAAAGGCTGGCTAATGAAAGCGCTTCTTATTTTTGTCCTGATTGCCACATCTAGGTCCAGTGTATGCTGCAGGATGTGGGCTCCAACATCGCGACACCTCTTTCCTCAGCCAGGGAGGCTCACTTAAGTAAGCCTCACAGTATCTTTCCTGGGATAACAGTTCTTGCATCACAGCTGTCCTTTTAGAGTGGCGCTGGGGAGGCTGTTCTGATATGTGACAGTTAGAGCTCCCCAAGGGCTGCTCCACTGTGCCTGTCTGGGTGCTGAATTAAGTCACACACGGTCCCACAAGCTGCTGCATTTGTGTGTCTCAAGCACTGTAAGCTGGCCTGAGGTGCTGCCCCGACACTGACACCCAGCCACAGCTGCTGAAAGGGGAGCCAGCCCTGCTCTAGCAGGAGCATTTTTTGGGGATGCTTTCTTAGGACCTATGGATCCAAGAAATGTGAAAATAGAGCTCTATCTGTAGACTGAATCACTTCTGCATTTCTTTTAGTTGAGTATTCTTTTCCCTCCGTAGAACAAACATCTTTTAGTGAGAAGCCAGTTCTGGAGCTGGAGCAGTGGATTGACAGTTACTCAGAGCAGCTTCCTCCGCTCAGAGCTTTCATCTTGCCAGTAGGTACTGCTTATGCCTCTCACTGACTGGAGAAAGCTCGCTTTGTTAGGGTAAATCTGCTCTACCACTTGCTGTGGGAAAACAGGTTATGAGGCCATTATTTGCATGGACAAATACCAAAAGAAGAGCAGAGAGAAGGACCCGGTTGAGTTAAATTTCCACATCCTACTTCATTCAGATATCTCTTCCCAGTTGCCTATCCATAACGTAGGGTTCAGTTGCCTGTGTGTGTGAGATGTGATAAGCTTTGGCCTAGAGATGGGCATGCAGGGTCTGTGTCGTTCCCCCCCACCACCAGCTCTCCAGCCCCCCTTCTCCCCTCCCAGCCGCTGCAGGGGCCCTGCGAGACATCGGCACCCGGCACAGCGCCGGAGCCCCTTGCCCTGCCTGGCACTGCTGCGTGGTGGTGGCCATGGCTCAGGGCAGAGGCACCAGCCTTGACACCGTATCCAAGCAGGGACCAAACCCAAATAGGTGCCCGGCCCCACTGAGGCCTCGGCACCTTATCAGGCTTTGGCAGCGCTGGGCGCCTGCTGGGAAGACTGTTGTGTCTGCGGATGGAGGCAACGGAGCAGCGCTGGGATGCTCTTGCTGTGCAGCCCTGGGGGATGTGTGCCCCCCCCCCACACACCCCTTTCTGGCCAGGCACAGCTCCTCTGGGTCCCCATCCCAGCTCCATCCTGCCAGATGGAGAGGGGCTGGGCTGGTGCATCCCCCTCCCCAGTTATGCTGCCCTTCACCCCCATCACGACCCTGCAGCCAAGGAGGGTGCTCGGTACAGGGTGTTCAGGGCTCGGTGCACAGTACAGGGGGGGCTCGGGTGTCCTGTGACCCAGCCCTGGGGCTCTGTGGGGCTCCCAACACATCTTCCCCAACCTTGGTGGGTCTTTGGGGTGCCGGAGGATGTGTGGGGCTGGGGCTGCTTCCCTGTAACTCTGCCAAGCAGGGTCTGGAGCAAGCCCAGCCCTGGGGAAAGGCTGCAGGTCAGGGGCAGAAGAGGGGTTGGAGGTCAGAGGGGGCTGGAGACCCCCAGCCAAGGGTGGCCCTGATGGAGCTGGGGAGATGCTGCAGGACCCCTCCCTCAGGAGCATCCCACGGCTGGGGCATCCGCCAGCCTCCCGGGAACACGCTGCCGGGGGCAGCCATCGCTTCCATCCATCCTCCCTCCTCAGCTACGAGCCGACAGTAAAAGCACTAAGACAAGCCCAGGTCTGCCCTGCCGCAGCTTTCTGCGGACACAGCAGCTAACCTGCAATAAATTATTACACCAACCATTTTCCCCTCCTGTTTGAAGTTTCAGCCATAGCAATGCTCAGGCCAAATAAATAGCAAATTAGCTCATCAAGCCAGGCAGCAACTTGCCGTACCAAGGAGCCCATCGCAGCCCACAGCAGGGATCGCACCGGGAGCGGAGAGGACGGAGCCAGTGGTTTTGAGAC
>JANZLP010000046.1:14409200-14423971 GCA_026930925.1 Chelictinia riocourii | reverse complement strand
ATCCTCAGCAGATGACCGCAGAGCCCTGGAGGTTCCACCTTCGCTCCGTACAGGCGCGCGTAAATAGAGGACATCAGTCAGCAGGTTAGCAATTCCTGTGTACCCCAGGTTCTCTTTGTACAGGAGGATATTAGCCTCAGGAATCAGAAAGAGCCTTGCAAGGGTCTTGTGCAAGAGAAAGGACTTTGTCACGATGGTGGTCCAGTGGCTTCAGTATTCCTCTCTGGGCTGGGTTCTTGTGCAATTTTCAGCCCTGCTGGTTTGTGCAGCGCTGGCTGCTCTCATAAATCTCCTCACTGAATCCCAATGCATACACAAGATCAAAGGAACTTGCAGTGGGTTTTATGCCGTTTGTTTGGCTGTCTCCAGTGCTTGTGCTGCAGCCTTGGGTGTTTTGCAAATAGATAACCACCATGTAACATTCAGAGCCTCTGCCTGATACTTGCAAAAAGGTGGTCCATGTTGTCCTTGGGTAATTCACCTGGAGGTCTCTAGCTTTGCCTTGGTAGAGAGGCCAGCGTGGTATATTCATTATTGCCTATTTGTCTTGAAATTGTTCTCTGAAGGTGTCTGCATTCTGGTGGTTCTTCTAAGAGAGGCCACAAATGTCTTTACGAGTGCCAGTAAAACCTTATATCTCAGAAAAGGCATACCACGGCATGGTTGCTACAGTGCTGGTAGTGACTTTTCTTTAAAATATCAAGTAGTAGTAAATTCACACATAATATTCCAACTTGGGGCCTTTAAAGACCCCAAAGCTAGCCCTGTGTGCAGTGCTGACCCCAAACCCTTTAGCTCCTAATCTAAGTCTAGCCTGGGAAACTTGGCAAGTCCCAGCCCTAACCACATCTTGCCAACTATTACATACCACAGAGCTGTGTGGTGTGACGTGTCAGTGACTGTGGCCTATATGTGAGCCCATGAGCTGCAATGACAGTTGTAGGAAGCAGAAGTATGGAGAATGTGATTCTAAGTATAGAAATTCTGCAAAACCATTAAGTTTTGCTTTCTTTTGGTAAATCGTTCCTGACAGTAACTTCTTATAAACCCTGCATGATGCATCTGCTTGCTGCTCTGCTAGTTTTCATTTTACCTCTGAAAATTGATTTCAAACTCTAAGACATCACAAGACAATTCAACTTTGCTCCTTGGCACCATTGCAGGACTGCAATCTATCATTTCCTATCGCTGCGTGTGATGGTCACTAGCCACACACTGCAATTTTGCAGTCTGCACTTCTGTTAAAAGAGCAGCTAGTTCTGATTTCTTCAGATGGAATATTTGCATGTTTATAACAACCTGCTCCTTGCCTCTCTGTGTGAAAATACAGGTTCTATAATCTTCTATACAGCTATTCACATTCTGAGTGTTTTCTGGAGACTTAAAGCTATGTTATCAATGCATGCATCTCTTATTCCAATCCAAAAGGTAGAACTTTGCTGTTTTGTTAAAATCACAGATGACCTGTATACACTATACTTTCCCTTAAAATCACTCATGCTGCTCCACTGCATAAGTAATAGGGAAATTGGTGTGGACTGGTAATGAGGTTTCTACCACCATTTCAGCCAACCTTGTCTGCAACAGTGGCCTGTTTTGCATTCTCAAGCTGGAAGTGATAGTATACCAATACATAGAAACACCTAATTTCATTTTAGCATCTGTAAAGCAGCCCTTTCGATCTTTTCTGCAAAAATGAACTCTGATTATCATTCGATGAAGTAATTTGATGAATATACAGAATTATGGAAACAAAAAATATTGTAGCAATTACCTTTTTCCAGATGATTAATACAGTGGAAGAGGGTTAATTAGGAAGTAGAACATATCATCACAGAAATACATATCGTAGAAACATCATTTTCAATGTTGTTGGTCTCTTCCAACAGCATTGTGTAGACAATTTTAACAGAAGACATTAAGACAAATAATAAGCAGTTACGGCTAGAGGTGAGCAACATATCGGTCTCTTAAAACTACCACTGACTGACTTCACATTCCAGAGACTCCACATAGATCATTCCCTGGATAGTGTTATGAATCATCTGCCCATCCCAACATTTTGTTCAAACAACAACTCTACGAGTCATCTGATTTGTCAGACAACTGTATGATATCAAATTTCTCCTCTGCACCTCACTTTGTACCCCCAAGGCTGAGAAAATGGATTGATTTTAAAATGGGACCTATTGTGCCAGATTTCCTGAGCACTTCAAATGAATACTCTTGCTTTGTCATGACTAATGCCTTCTCAGATTCTGAGAACATGTCCATGGCTTGCATGCTTTCCTTTTGGTTGAATAACAAAGAACCTCCATTCATAAAGAGATCTTTCAAGAAACTTCTTGTAAATCAATCAATGACAACTGAATAGTCAGTCGTTTTGGTCTTGTCAGTTTTTAATTAAAAAGTTATGCCAACAAGTAATGACAGACATGAGCAGCACAGCCTTCTTCAGAATGTCCAAATATGTCTGAAGGTGAACATGCAGGACAGGTTACTGTGCCACTCACAGAATACCAGCTGAAAATGACCTGTCATGTATACGTATATGCCATGTTGTGAAAAATAAACATTAAAAGACAGATTTATTTTTTTTTAGTCCTTTGTGATTTGTGTATACCAAAAGGTGCTCTCTAACTTTCTGCCCCAATCCAGGCCTAGATGTAGCCCCAGAATAAACAAGGCAACTGTACTTACCCTTGCATCATTTGATGGCATGACATCAGCATTCACTTGGTGGTGCTAGCTTACAAGGAGTGAGGGAATGGTGGCTTTATGTTTCCATCCATATATTCTCCTAAAAAGCACTTTACTATTTGGATTTTAAATTCATTAATGTGTTGGAGGAAGCAAGCCTCTGTTACAAATCTATCCAGCACTGAGTGTGTCCTTCCCCTCACATCACCTCCTCCTGGTGATTTTAACCAGTGTCTGAGATGTATTGACACACTTCCTTACAGGATGCCAGCAGATGTTCATGCAAAAGTAGTGAAGACCTAGAATTGACAACCCATTCACTATGAGGTGAAAGGAAAGCAAGGCAATATCATTTAGAGGTTGAATCTTCTCAGGCTGCCTTTCAACTTCATAAAGAGGGAAAAGGAGAGAGAAAGGACAACTCAGTTTAAAATTGTTTCTTTCAAGGCAGGTAACCTTAAAAATAGAGAAAAGAAGTCTACTGATTTGGGGCTTGTGAAATCTTCTGTCCCTAGACTCATAACCCATGTTGTTTTCTGCTTGGTCAGAAAGCAGAGATTAAGGAAATTGGACCACATTCACATGGAAACTTGAGGCTCATCTGGAGACTTTTTTAATCTTTGACCCCAAATATGAAAGTTTACATTTTTATCATTCAGTTAGTCAACTCCAGATTACCTAAGATATAGGGACTTACTAAGGATTTGTAGAAGTCTTTTCAAAGGCCTTATGTTTCTACACTATCAAATAGTTCAGGCTGGCAACTTCAGAATTCCCCACTGGTTTTGTTTTTGTTTTATGTCATGAGGAGCTTCATACAACTTAATATGAATGTTATTATTTTGCTTTCCATTAATAATTCAATGTCTTAAGAAAATGCCATGATTTTGTCTATTTTTATCCTTCCAGTCTTTGTAGCAATGTCTGAGAGTAAACTGGAAGAGAGTAGAATAAAAAAAGATCAATTTTCCCAACTTTATTTTATCCCAGCAGATTGCATAGCTTTTATTTTCTCACTTTTTATGGTATTCCACCTGCATTGCCAATTAGGGCTCAGTCCTACCCATGGATCCAGCAGTATTGACTAGTGCAGTTATGTGGTATTTTATTCTCTCAACCTTGTTTTCCTTGCATTTGAGTACATAAGGCAGATCATGGTCTTAAAATTTAACTTTCTGCCTATTCTTTCATTACAAGAAGATCCTTTTAGACTGCAAGTTTCCAGCAGTGCTTGATGCTCCGAGCACCAAGTATATGCAGTGAATATATGTGAGAAACATTACTTGCTTGGCCCAGCATGTTTTATGGCTTATAGTATTTAAGAAATATATTTCACTGTAGGAAAGGCAGAACACAATGTTAAGCAGGCAGGCAGATCTGCTGGGAAAGCAAGTGAAAATATTAAAAAGAAAAAAAAAAAAGGAGAGAAAAGGTAAAAGACCAAATCAATGCTATGTAGTTAACAACTCCATAATGATCAATAAAACCCTGCACTTCTCAGAGACAAGCAAGGCAACCGCAGGAACATTTACAGAAAAAATTCAATAATTACAGATCAAGAAATAACATGCTTATTCATAACTTAGTCATTACAAACAAGTGATGTATTTGTAGGCAGAAGCCAAACATATTCCCCTCCTCCCAATAAATGATTCTGCCCCTCTTTAAATAGCCAGTAACTTCCCAGACAAAGAAGTACTCGTCCATATCTACCATGCATTTTTTCCTGAGGTTTGCATTATTGCTTAAAAAGGCCATATGAAACACTTTGGCTTGACCTCTAGCTTCTAGACTTTTCTGTAACTTCTCTCGTTAAGAGGAAAGATAGTACTGTGGTTAAGGTATGACATTTGGGCTCAAAACTTAGGGGAGCAGTCCCCTACAAATTATCCAAGGACTCCTTTGGCAGAGCACTGTAGGGCTTGTTTTCAAACCTGGCTTCTGATTTTTCTTGTGTTTGGTTTTGTTTGCCCAGTTGGAGGCCTGGCCTTTAATGCCTCCAACACCATATGAAGTCTGTGGGACCTGCAGTTTTTACCATATGCAAGTCAAGATCAAGATGCTCCCAGAACAAGCAGAAATGGCACATCCCCAAATTAAAAGCCATGCTTGAAAGTCAGATTTTTAATCTCTTTTTTATAATTCAGAATACCTAATTTAAGTGGCTGGGGACTTAACTGACTCCATATGTGCCAAGCCAGAAGCTTAAAGGTTGGTAGTGTACATATGTAATCCCCTGTAAAATGGGATGCTGTCCCACTACAGAGGGCACCGTGAGGTTGATCCCCTGCATGCTTTTGTAGTGCTCAGACCCTATGTGGTGTACATCAAAAACAATCTATAAAAAAGTAGAATAGGGGTCTGATGAGCCTTCAGTTATGCCAGCTGCAGGCCCAGAGCAGTACGCTACCAACTTCCTCTCAAAAAAATCCGTTGAGTAGGCCCCTGTTTAACTATGTCCAGAAATCACACCACCATCAATGTCTTTATGGCAGGGATAAGGAATGATGGTGGGTAGCCAAGCAGAAGGTTAATATATTAATATTAGGGGCCTAATTCTTATCCTTTTTATACTCGTTCAAACCAAGAGAATCTCTCTTGAAACTGATGAATTTGCCTCTGTGAAATTTCTTTAGTGGAAATGAAAAACAGGCTCTGACTGAGAGAGACTGCTCTCCTCAGTTTCAGATGCCAGTACGTATGCAATAGATAGTGACAGCAAGAAAGAGCTTAAGTTCGGTTTAATCCTCTTAATGACTTATTATATGTTCTAGCGAGCTTGATGTCATTTTGGGATATCATCCAAGACTAATAATAATTATGATACTATCACACAAAGATTGGCTTTTACCCTTACCGGAGTCCAGCACAACAGCAAGGAGGAGAGAGAGGAGAGAGGAGACAGAGACCCTTCACAGCTTTTCCCTGTCTGTGCTGTGCACAGGGATTCAGGGAAAACTCTGTCTTCTGCAATGCAAACAGGCTTTGGCTGAGGGTCAAAGAAAGAATAATGGCAGCACCAGCAGCTATAACTCTGCCAAATCCCTTCCTGATGTGGGATTTACAAGGGTTATCATGGACTGGGGGATAATTTCAAAGGACTTCTTTATTGCTATGGCCTGGGGCCAGGGGTATAAACCTTCTGGAGCAAAGGAGGATTCCCTTTACCTTAGGCTATTCATTCTAACTGTGAACACACAGCAGAATTGGACCTACCAGTCTCTATCTTCCAGAGGATCCTCAAAGTCTCTTCTTACAGCACCTAAAGAAAAATCAGCTGCTTCTGGAGATGAAAGGATTAGAGCTGAATTTGCCATTACCCAAAGCACATTGTGTAACACTGTGGAGGGAAAAGGCTGGGCCAATGTCAGAGGAAATACGTGCTCCTATAAAAGCAGTACCAGGAGAGAGAAGCCAGAAACTGTTTCCAAAGCTCCATGTGAAACTCCAAGACAAGACTACAGAGATCTATTTTTAAAAACTTAACAGATAAAATGAACAGTTAATATGGGGATTTTTTTAATTCTCTGGAGTCTGTGGTCTGAAGCAAACACCTTGTCAGCTCTTTCAAAAGTCCCAGCCTTCATTTTTTAAAATTACTTATATTTCTTAGCAGATGGTTATTACTTTCTCTAAGTCAGACATCATCTAAAGCTTAACTGGGGCAGTTAAATACTGAACTTTCCTCTTCCTAAAATCAAGGTTCGGGTGCTCCAGAGTAGGCACAGTTGTACTGAAGCAACAAATGGGAAACTCCTGGAGAAGGTGTTCAGTGCTGGGAAACCACTGTTGCCAGCAGGACCTCCTCAAGGGGTCTGGCCTCATTAGAGCATTTCTATTCCTTTTTTTCCCCCAGTCCCTCATTTCATTGAACTCTGGAAACTGCTGGATCACCATGGCTGGTAGAATTCAGTATATGCCTTTTTTTGCTTTCTAATGGAGATGTTGTAAGCTTGTGTAATCTTTGCGTCCCAGGCAGGTTGATACAGTTGTGGTTTATAAATGAAAGAAGGCTGGAAATTTTCTTTCTGTACTGTTGTTAGTCAAAAAGCTACAGCACAGTCACCTGTTTTGATTGTGCCCTACCTTATAGCATGACAGAAGTGCTCAGAGATTGATTTCTGGTTTACTGTAGAATATAATAAGCCCCAATTTTTTCCCTCTATCCCTTATTTATTTTCCTGGTCTCTTCTTTCCACGACAATCACAACTGTCATCATTCTTTGCCTAAAAAAAATCCCCAGCCCGTCAGGAAACAGACTGAAATCCTGGGAGTGTCTATATGCTGCTGTCAGCTTTAATGCACAGCCTTTTCATTGGCATTAAAGCTTGGGATCACGTGGAGCTGATCATCACGGATGGAGAGCAGGGTATGAATGTGCACGTGCAATCGCAGGACTTACCCTCAGTCAGTGGGAATACAAAGCCCACCCCCAGGCCATTACTCATTCCAAGGTCTGCCTTTTGATCAGTTAATTAGGACTTACTTTTGGATGATGCTAAGTAGACCTAAATTCCAAGTAACTTCAATGGAAGCTACGACCAAGCTTTCTAAGCACAAAAGAATAACAAGAAAATCTACCCCTGACCAGGTCTCATTGCTTGGTGAGTTCCCTGCTCAAAAGTGAGCTGTTATACAGCCTCAGAGCAGATCATCTTCTTGTCTTACATGGTAAGACTGATGCAGAAGAGGGTTTCTGCTACAGATTCCAGCCTGAGCAGCTCTTTCTTGGAATCGCTTCTGAAAATGAATTTACAGCTTCAAGACTACACCTGCACAGGAGATGCCTGTGGCAGTCTGTAGGGAATGTGGCTAATTAAATAGGAACAGATTTTCAAAGATTACTTCATCCAAGAAGGTGCCCAGCATCTGTAATGGAAATAAAGTGCATAACATCAGATTTTCTAACATGACAACGCTTTCATTATATTTTTAAGTTTTTCAAAGAACATAAAGTGAGATACATCAATATCCCAAGTAGCTTTTTTTAATTAAAACCTCTATCTTTTTTCTTCTCAATATACGCAAATGGATTGAGCCATTAAAGAGACAGGAAAAAAAAGAAGCTGTTTATATGTAGCCTTTATGAGTGCAGCAACTTATTTTGCAGGAGGCATTCTTTTGAATGGAGCCAGGTATAGTGTAGCTGGACCCAATTTAAGGCTGCTTTACAGTGTCACAGAAGCAGACAGTGACGGGAAGTATGCCTTCACCTCACAGCATAGATCCTGCAACCAGATTTCATGCAGAGCTCTACCGGAGGTGTCATTCTTATACCTCCCCTGCCACTCAGCTATGTATAATCACGTTTTGGGTTACTTTGTTGGCGCAGTTTTGGAGGAAAACAAGACAGTGGATTACAGCTGTTAGAGCTTAATACCTATGCTATGTATGATTGATTTTTTTACCATTGATATAAAGTACCTTCTCTGCAGAACAACAGCACCTTATCCTTGGAAAATGGGCATAGCTGGCAGCAGGTGAAAAGTTGTCTCTGTCCAAACTGCTGACATAAACTTCCCAGAACATTTAGCCCAGGATTTCACCTGAGAAGCTTGGGATGAAGATGCATGTTATTTAGCTGGCAAGACGGATTTTGGGTGGTGGGTTTCACTGAGGTCATTTAGTAAACCTGGCAGTGTACTTTTTTTGATAAGTCTTGAAATACTCACTAAGGACATTTGGTTCTGTGCTTTCACTGTAGATGCTGCTTGACCTCTTGATTCCAGGCCTAGCAGCCAGGTAAGTTCACATAAACTGATCCAAATGCTGAAGCACTTATTCAGGCAAAATTCAGTGTTTGTTTTCCTTAGAAAAATATTAAATAATAACAGAATCAGGACTCCTGGAACTGACCCCTTAAAAGCTGGAAAAAAACACTTCAGAGAAAACAAACGGATGATCAATGAGTAAGAGTTCAGTGCAGAGCACAATATTTTTTATTTTTATTTTTTCTTATATATTATCTACAAGCACAAGCTTTCATATTTTAATGTAAAAATGCATACAGATCATTATATATATATAAAAAAATCAACTAGCCTTGTAGGAAACTGCCAGATGCAACTATCCCCAGGTTTGGGGACAATTTGTCTGGATCCAGGTGCAAACACAGTGGCTGATTCTCACTTCCATCCATGGTTGCACCAAACCCCCAGATATGAAGATTCTCAAAGTTCTAGGGAAGTCTTGGCTCCTGATCCAGGTCTTGCAGCATGGGCATGACTAACTCTTCATCAATTGAAGATAAATATTTAAAAACTTCATAAATGTCAGTCAACTTGTTGTAGGTAACAAGTTGTTTATTGTCCTTCCCATCCTCTCTCTGCAGAAATGACAATGTGCAGAGGAGAGAAATTTAATGTTAGTGTCATACATGTAGATTTAAATAGCAGCAGTAGAAAACTGTTGATGTCTGCTGCGGAAAGCCTACCAAATGTGGGTTCATGTTGCATTTGGCCTTTTCAATGCTTGGGCACTTTTTGGCTCAATTTGCACATTGTAGAATTATGACACATTTATAGCATAGCCAATAATATCTTGCAACATTTTGAGCAATCACAATCAGATTGTATTTAATACTAAGTAATACATATCAACATATTATAATATACTATAATTGGCTTGACAAGCAGCCCATTACGCAAAGAAAAAAAAATTAAAGAGCAATTAAGTAAAATTTCTGTCTGTGTGGGAAGAATAGTCACAAAATAGCAGCCTCCTTTTTGGTAGTTTCTAAATTCAGCCTTTGCAAAGGAATGGTACCATTTTTATTAGAAGTTCTTTATATAACAAGTCATGTTTGCACAGTGGAACATTTTATTTCACCAGGATTTTGTAAAATCTCCATGCAGATATTATAGAATAATATATAATTTGCTGGAACTCTTTTGGGAAGTATCAAGCCACAGCATAGCCTCTCCTTCCTTTCAATTATCCTAATATGATTGATTTATTTTGTTTTATCATTCATATATTACCTTTCTGCATTTTAAATGCAGCTCTTGTGTGAACTCCCAAGAAAGGTTTTCAGACAAAAGAACTGTGGAAGTTGTCTTAGGGATAAATCAATTGCTTATCGTACTGATATAAAGACTTTCCTGTCAGCTATGTTGCCATGGGATTGCAGGTAAGTATTTTGTTTACTTCAGATTCATGCAACAGCACTGATTTGAAAGATAACTGAATGATTTAATTTTCAACTTGCAAATGCTCACTGTGGCTCCTAATGTAACATATACAGTTGCAAGTTCAGACTTCCAGGTAATGACTACTGGTGCGTGAACAGGCACTAGCTCTTTCTTTTATACTTATATTGGTTCTGCATTAGTAATTTATTTTTTTTTACAAAAGTTAGTGATATGACAAATAGTTTGGGAATGTGTCACATAGTGTGAAATCTAAGTCCGTTAGACCTGCGTACACTAGTTTCACTGACAAACCTGGTTCATCTCCTGTTATTCTGAAGCTGAGCTAGTTCAGTTATGTTGACTGATGTGTGGGATAGCCTTCCTCTTTTTCTTCTTTTAGCCAGTGCTGACTGGTGTGTTACAAATGAGCCGATAGCGCTACAACAGTTTATTCACTGACTTATACTCAGCATACATGAACTCAGTGTATAAGTTCTGTTGGGTCTTTAAATCCATCTGCATGTACTGGGCACCGATGCCGTGACAATACTATAAGTGCCCATCCACAGAGGAACTGCCAGGTGACAAAATCTGTGTAACTGGCTTTGGGGCTCTGATCTGTAACAGTTCTTCAGTAGTTAAGGGTATGCTGATAGTAGTTAAGAGTATGCTGATACAGAGGACGAGGAGCCTTTTAAGTGGTGACTTTTAGACCATTTCTCAGTTAGCTGTAACTTACTGTTAATTAGAAGCTTGACTCCTATATCTGAGATTTTGCAGTATTTGAACAAGATGATTGAGAGTATTACTGCAATGCTTGGTAGCAAAGAAAAAAAAAAAAGGGTATTTTTGGATCTGGTGACTTTTCTTTTGTGTGTTTGTCTATATTCTTTCCCGAGAGTAGCTGTATCTTTGTCTATCTGTTTTGCTGTATCTTTGCAGGATTTTGTGTCCTGTGTTGTTAAGAGTTTACCTCATCAAAGTGACAGCGAGAGGCTACTGAATGAATATGGGTGGCTGGCTGTGCAGTCTCAGCAGTACCTGTGTCTGTCTGCTTGTGTGTTAAGGACTTGTGAGTTACTAAACTTAGATTATCTGTCTCATTGGCTGTTCAAGGAACTGAATTCCTGTGACAGCTTGCCCACTCATAAATGAGCCTCCTGGTTAATACTGTATTACTGCAAACTCTGTATTGTTCATGTACTTTCAAATTAATCAGAAGCTTGTCATTAAGCATGAAAGTAGTTAATAGGTTCAGTGCAGTTGCACAGCCATGCTATACCACAAACCAGATTCTGATTACATGGGGTGGTGCAGCGTTTAGCTATTCCAGAGAACCACAGAATTCAAATATAAAGCAATATTTTACCATACAATCCTGCCACAGTTTGTGGAAAGGATTTAAGGTTTCTCAGGTTGATGATGGAAGAAAGCTGAGACACACAAAAGAAGCCATGTGGTTGATTGGCATTCAATTCCACAATTTTAAGAAGTTTTTACAAAAGATTTTTTACAAGTTTGGGGGGGGGTTGTCTTATGATTTGTGTATTGCCAAGTGTGAAGACAGTACAGACCTTAAACACATTAAGATAAATACTAAATATGAGTGACGTGGTCTTGCATTAGCATTTGTCACTTTTGAAAGAATGATGCTCAGGGATTCCAATAAAGGATTAATGTTGTTTGCATGCAATTATTGGCCTTGGAAAGATTCCTGAGGCCCATAAAGAACACCCCTGGTCTATAGGGCTGTGCCTTAGTATTGCAGCACAGGAAAGTGGACTTTGTCAAATGTCACTTCAGAAAGACAAAAGACTGGATACAAAGTTTCTCTAGTGAGACTGACCCAAATCATGTTCCTGTAGTTACCACATGCCTCTGCCTTATCTGTTAAAAAAAAAAAAAAAATACAACATTACATTATTTTTTTTTTCAGGTCTTACATCATGTTACGGAAAATTTCATATTACACTTGACCTGTAGGATCAATGAGAGCCATAATCTTGTCCTGGAAAGGTGGCATGCAACCTAGTTGAAGTGATGAATAGCCATTGGTGATAAAAAGAAGTCTAGCATAAGCATTTTGGGTTTTTCTTCAACACACATTAGCTAAACAATCAACAGATAGCAAAAATACAAAACATAGATTGGCTTGTTGATAACAAGAATCAGCAGTTTTGATCTGATAGATTTATGAGATTATGCGATTCCACTAAAGCAGAATGAAGATTCACATGATCCCCAGGATTTTCTTTTTAATAAATCTTAAATATTATGTGGGCCTTCTGGTGGACTGGAGCTGAAGGGACCTCCTCATTCTAGTTCCCTGCAGTTCCAGACCAGACAACTTGTATACCTCTTTTTATATAATGAACAAGCTGACTGTGTTTTGCATCAAGAGATGCTGGTTCCTTATAGTCCCAATAAGACATTCAGACTCCCTAAGTTATCATTCAAAATGCTATTTATTAGAGCTAGCACTATAAAGAGTGAGAGAATAAAATAGATAATCTTACATCCCTGTAGATGCTGGGAACCCCAAGTTGTGCATCATCAAACAGGCCTCCAATCAGCAGGCTGTGCAGACCCTATCCATAGGTAGGGTTATCCCATTTTGGTCATTCAAGTTATAGGATTTTCTTATACGAAAACAACTGTATTCATTACTTCTACTATCAAACAGGAAGGACATTCACGCTGAAACTTCCTGCTGCACTCTTAGATAAAGGCAAGGCCACGCAGGTGGTGCAGTCACCAAGGAGGAGCTTCCCTCAGGCTCCTCTGTTACAATGAGGTGGCTGCATTTATCCTGAGGCCAAGGGGTATGTGCCATACAATGCGTCCTGAAGGCCACGTTGTACCTGCAGCCCAGTGCAGCACAGGCTTGCACCCACTCAGGTTAACTCCTATGTGGATCCCTAACTCCTCCACATGCAATGGTCTCCCAGTCAGGATCGTGACAGTATTATAAAACTATTAAGCTTAAGTCCACTACGCCTCCTATTAGGGAAAATTACTCAATGCTAATTTCATCCTTCTAATGGCAAGAAACCTTCCAGCCTCAAGACTAAATTAATTTTTATGGCTCCTTTATTCTCATTTATTATGATATTTAGGTATCCACAGTCATACATTTTAAACATTTTGTCTCTCTTGCAGTTAAACAGCTCATTCGTATCCATTCGCAACCTGCTTTTTCCTTTTTTTGTTCCACTATGAAAATCAAGATTCTGTGTTTTCCTTCATAAATTTATGTCTTCGTTCCCTTTTCTTTGGCCCTTCTTCTCATACCAGTTCTCTCTGAGCTGATGATTAGACAAAGAAACATTCTAGATAGGGTCCCATCTGCGCTGTGGACATTGACATTACCATTTTCTTTTGTAATCTCTGCAGTAATATGTTTACTGATGCATACCACAATGAGATCTTCCTTTTATGTGGCTTCATCTTATCAGTGCTTGTGGTCTTGCTGTGATTGACTAATACACACATTAGACTTCTTCACTGATGTATATCTAGCTGGCAGGGAATGTGCTGCTTTTCAGTGCAAGCCCTTAAGAGTGGAAGTAAAGCGAACCAAGCAAAATTGAAATTATCTTTTTCCATTGCTTCTGTATCATGAGTACCAACCCTGAAGTGGAAGTTCTTATTCTTTGAAGTTTGAAGCCTTGCCCTTTGCGTTTTAATTTTCATTCCATTTCTTGTACTCTACTTCTGCAGATTGTCCTTGCTCTGTAACATTGTGGTCCTAAAAGGTTTCATTAGTATCAGTACCAAGGTCACTTAAATTACAAGATCAGTTGTAAAAATTAATACTTGGGAATCCCTCAGATGGCTGGTAAAATATTTCCTTTTTCAGTAAAATCAAGTGGAAAACAGACCTGAAGAACAGAATTTTATAGCAATGGGTTTTATAAATGCTACATTTAATTTTGGCATATGCTAGATTTCCTAAAATGGGAATATTTTGGAATAGCCTGTTTTTGGTAAACCAACCTTACCTATTTTACTATAACTTTTCAAAATTTGTCCTTTTGAAACTCAAAACCTTGGTAAGTGTATTTTTAAGTATATTTGAGCAAATAGTAATAATATTATGGTCACAACATCATAGATGGCAACATGGTTTAACTTTATTTCTGTGGGGTTTCTTTTTTCTTATTATTACCTTCTTGGGTGGGATTTGCAATGCAATCTGAGTTGGTGCCACTGCAGAGAAAGTGCTGCGAGAACTTAAGCTGGCTAGTTTAAGACTAATTTGGTTTCCCTATGCCTAAATTACACCATGGTAGATGTTACTTTAAAATAACATCACCTTTTATTGATTCGTTGGCTGTTTACTAAAGAAATCTGTTGGTTGCCATTTCCAGGAATAACTAGACCCTACAATTATTAGCAAGACTTCTTTTCTTATCTGTGCATGATGCAATAAACTCTCTTCTAATTATAGAAGTCCTGGTCATAGTTTTCATTTTAGAATAAGTTTAGAATAGATCTCTGTTTATATCCATATCCAACCTTGAATTTAAGAATCTCTGTTCTTCTTTTAATGGTGAATTTCAGAGTCTTTCCCCAAAGTAATTTTTAGTCCACCGGGATTCTGCCAATATTAGTATTTTCAGTTTCATTTCAATTAAAAATGTCCTTAAGTGCATTATGCCACAGTATCTGCTTTTATACCTGTTTGCTAAACAAATTATCTGAAGGTAAATAGAGCTGTTTAAGATATTTAAGATCTATTTTTACACAGCTCTGTACATAAAGGTTCTATTTCCATAATGAGACTTTAAAATGTTCAATAATAAGATTAGCATTAGCAATATATAGTAATTTGATTTTTGGTAACTATTCAGAAAAGTATCAAAACAGGAACCGTGATATGTTGATTACATATATCTCTTCATTTTGAAAGCAATCCCTGGCCCGCGCTGACGCTATCG
>JANZLP010000046.1:14253327-14264985 GCA_026930925.1 Chelictinia riocourii | reverse complement strand
AAGAACCCAACAACACTTAAGAACAACAACAAAAAAGCCACACCCCCACACCAAGCTGTTTCATATTTGTGATTAAGCAAACACTGAACAGGAGGTTGGACTGGAAGGCGACTGTTAGGTTTCCCCAAGAGCCTTTCTTCTTCTGGATGAGCAAGCCCAGTTCTCTCCTCACCAGTCATGTACTTCAGCCCCTGACCACCTTGGTGCCCTTCCACCAGACTCACTCGAATTCATTAACACCTTTTTGGTACTAGAGCATAAATGACAAATGATTGGTCATAAAGCATACAAAGTCTTTCATTCTGTACCAGATTAATCATGACATCAAATGAAAACAAACAAACAAAACACCAAACTTCAACTAGGATGAATTTGTTCTTAAATAAATGTAATCACAACAGAATCCCTATAGATTATCAAATATCTTTTTATATATAATTTCATTTTATATCAAACATTTGATTAAAAATGCATTTTCCCAGGGATACATTAAAATGAGATTTGCCTGTCTATGAACCCTACATTACAGACCAATAATAATGCATGAACGAAAATTCTGTATCCGTTTCCAAGCTCTTTTCAATGATCTTACATGCAGGCTAGTCCTGCAAGAATGTAATCAGGTGACTGTTCTCAATGAATGTTAATATTATTATTTTTTATTTGCAATAGAACTTTGTCTCAAGATGTGTTTACATTATAAATAATTTACCTGCAAACAAAACTAAAAATTAAAGGTACATTAATGATGATACACACTTATTGTGAAAAACTTGAAATAATTCAGTCAGATTCTTACTTCGATCACACTCTTCAATTGCTCGGGCAGCTTGCGATGGTTTTAAATACCTCACATAGCCCAAACCTTTACTTTCTCCAGTAGTCTTGTTTTTAATAATGCTGCAATATTCAATGTCTCCATACATCTAGAACAATTAAAAAGCATATTAATTTACAATATTTGAAAATGCATTAAAGTTCCATGTGTTATGCCCTTCTGATAAATTAAGACAAAGGCAATTTAAAATAACAATTAACAAACAAAGAATCAGTACCTTAAACTTCTCTCGCAGATCTTCCTCTGTATAGGACTTCGGTATCATAACAAAGATTCGTGTAAGCTCCTCATCTTCAACATCTCGGTGGCTTCCAGAAGCTCTTGACTGTGCAATAAATACCTAGTGAAATAGTTGCATAGACATTAATTACTGGAGAACAGGTCTTAACCACATATCAAAAAGCAAGAAAAATAGTTTAACAAGTCTTTGTATTTATCTTTCACATAAGATAGCTTTCCTAACATGGAAAAAAAGAACATATCTGATCATAGATGCATCCATGACAAAAGACCTACAAATACAATACACCCCAAATTGTTTCCCAAACAGGACAGAAGCCAGCAGAAGTTCTCACTAGGGATAATGAAGAATGGACAGGAATATCAAAGCCTGATTCAGCAGCACTGCCAATGTCATAGGTGGCATTTGAGGTAGCAAAAAAATGCAGTACTGCAACAGTCCTAGTACAGCAGCAGTAACAAAAAATAAGCAAGCAAACAAAAAGGCCTAGTGGCTTATTAAAACCTTGCTGCTGCTGTTCACTGCTCAGTAGGGCCAAAGTTGGCAGGTCTAATGCTCTATGAAGGATCGTAACTTCTCACATCTGTACTGTTAAAATCTTTTCTAATTACTGAAATTAATTTCATCTGAGAAGTGCACCCCAGAAGACCACCAGACAAAAAAAAAACAACAGAGAAAACAAACAAAAACCCCAAACAACCAAATAAGAAAAATACAAACAGCCCTCTCTTTTGGTTCCGGCGCGGCGCCGGTGGTGACGGCTGGGATGGCGGTGCTGAGTCTCACTGTCAACGCGGGGAGTCCCCCGCTCGGTAAGTGCGGGCCGGGCCTTGCTTTCTTTCCCCTCCACGCACACAGTTCCCCGTTCCCTCAGGGGGGCCCCGCGGGACGCCGTCCCCTCACCGCCCGCCCCGCGGGGCGCGTGGCCGCCGTGTTGCATCATGCGGCGCCGCGCGCCGGTGCGGCGGGTGTCCCTGTGTGAGGGGACGGGACAGCGCCCCGCGCCGTCCTCCCCTCTGCCGCCCGGGCCCGCTGTAGGCCGGGGCCGTATGCCCGCGGCGGTCTTGGCACGGGCGACTGAGGCGGCCGGCGGGTCCGCGGGGCGAGCCCCCTCCCGCTGAGGGGGACGGCACGGCCGGTTCCCGGCGGGAGGGCCGGCCATCGCTGAGGGGGCCACGTCGCCGCCGGGGACGGGGTCCCGCCGGCGCTTGAGGTGCCGAGGAGGCGCCGGCCCGGCAGCCCGGTGGCGTGTGGGGTTTCGCAGCGGCCAGTCCGCCGCGCCTGCCCGGCGCCGGTCTGCAGGGATCGGGCAGGGCCGGGGCCGGGGCTGCCGCCCCTTGGGGTGGCAGGTCTCCAGGAGGTTGCTCTTCGGGTAGCTGTTCAGGCAGTGGTGACAGCTGCCGGCACTTAACGTAACTTATGCCGAAGAAAGTGAGTCATGGGTAGACCCATCGAGTGACTTAGCACGTTGAGGCTAAATTTTCGAGGCAGCCCTGATTCAGGTTGCTTGTTTGTGAGCTCCGCCTACTTGCTGCTATCTTACCTTGTCAGTTCTAATCTGCTGCGAAAATTCAGCTCCTCTGGGGAGCTGGTTCAAAGTTGCATGGCAAAATCTTGCTTTTTCACTTGCTCGCTGTCCTTCGATGTTATTTTGCCTTTCACAATGTGAGAACCTCCTTCATTACGCTTTATGCCATCTGGAAACAGCCTTTTGTATGTATTCCATACCACTTCTCCATTTTGTTACAACTATTCAAAATACATTTTCTTCCCATTCTTCCTCTTAGTTTATTGGTTTCTTTTTCATGCTGTTATTCCTAAATGCATTTCAGAGTTGAATACAACTTGCATGACTACTGATTTAAGGTATAATAATATATAAGTTTCAGATAACAATTTTCCTAGTACTTGTTTATACTAATTTGCTAGAAGAGATGCGATGCAATATGAGCTGTGATGAACATGGGTTTAGGGGCTTTGGAGGATTCTTTTGATAGCTGGTGAGTGGCACTAGAAATTTAATTCAGGAGATTGCATAATTATGTCTTTAATATTACATATTAAAGACAAAACACTTTGGTAGACATTTGTATCATGAAGATAAGCACACTCATCCTACTCATTCCTACTTGGTACTATTCATCGTGGTTGTGCACTGGGAAAAGTGTAGTAGCTTTTAATGTCATTAGTATTAATTACATAGCTTGACGTGCATAATACTTGTAATTTTCAAAGCATTTCTGTGCATGTTATTAAAATACTTACATGTCTTACAAATGTATTGCATAAGGGATGTCATCCTGACTTTCACAGATGGGTAACTGAGGGATGGGAAGAAGAACCTTGAGTTACTGTTGATAAAAGCTTAATGCCACAAGAAGGGTTTGCAGCTGAGCAGAGGTGAGAACTAGGGAATTCCTAGCTCTAGTGCTTTGTATTTAGGCCAATGTATTAATAGCTTACAACATCATCCGCCTTGGGTAGTCTGTGCGTTGTTCTAGGGAAGATAAAGTGCATGGCACGCTATGAAGACTGTAACAGGTTAGATGCCTTTCAAAAACTAGAGTATAATCTTTTGGCTAGTTTCATTTAAGTAATATTTGCCTATGCAAAAGCTTGCTGTCTTTGTACGTGCTTCTAAGCAAAGCAAAAGAACACAAGCTCCTCTACATATGCTCAGCAGGCTGAATCTGGACCAGAGCCAATCCAGAAATACAGCCAAGTTAGCTCAGTGCTTTGTTTGAGCTACTGTGTCATGCTATAGAGCACTGAGATCAGAGCAGGTTTGCATCAAGCCACTTTGAATATGGGAAGAGCTGTCTTCCAGCTGATGATGTAGCCTAAGAACTTAAAAAATTCTTTTATTTCTAGAGGGCATCCTTTACTGTCATTGGTGAACTCTGTTGAAAACCTGCACTTTTACATGGGCAGAGTTTCTAGGTTTTGAATGGCTAATCTTTTCATAAACATTAAGTCATCTTTAAAATAGTCTCATCCTTGTTCAGAAACTACTGGTATATTCAGTAACTGATCTCCTTTGATGCATATGTCAAGGCTGGGATGGAGTACATTACTATAGTGTTCAATAATTTAAAGCAATTTGATTACGTTTTCTACATATATTGGGGGACAGGACTAATTTTTAGAATACCTTTAGGAAGCAAAACATATTGCTGCTGACACTTGCTGAGCTCACTGCAGGTTACTGTCTGCTGGTCGTTATCAATTTGAAGCTGTAGGGATTGCCAAGAATAAGAAGCCTCTTGCATATGAGATTGAACATTGATTTCTTCCCTGGGCAATCTTGAAAGAGCTCGTTCAGTCATCTTGTCCTATTTGATAAGAAATGTAACTCTTTTGTTGCTACTATGAAAGATATCTTTCCTGGAAGAAAGTTCACTATCTTTTTCTCTTGTTTTTTTTTACAGGAGCTCTGCTGACAGTGGAGCATGTGAAAGATGATGTTGAAATTTCAGTGGAAGAAGGCAAAGAAACCATCCTTCGTGTGTCCGAGTAAGTGACTTTGCATCTCTCATTCTAGCTTTGGGTCAGCAGTTTTAAAAATCACATGGTTTTAACATTGACAGTAACCTTTTCAGGTAGGAGGAAGAGAAGAATACAGTTTTATTCATCACTGCATTACTGATGTCACTTTTTAGCACAGACAAAACATTTACAGTATCTTCTAAACTTGATCTTTATGGAAAGAGCTCTGGTATTCTTATTTGCATGCACTTATGTCTAATCATTTTTGCTGTAGCATTCACTTTATTGTTTAGGTATTTGCCTTTTTCAGGTGCTATGGATTATCAAAAGCAAGGCCATTTATATTAGGCATGATTGGTATACAAGATTCCTTAGACTTGCACATCTGTGATTGAATGAATTTTGAAGGTTTATATGGCATTATTTTGCGCTCACTGCTGCATATAAGTGAAGGCATGATGCTATCTTAGAAAAGTGCTAATTAACTATGACATGCTGCCCAATGTATCCACCTGCATCCTGTAGAAAGAATCTTGAAAATTTTTGTAGAAACCTATTGCATGTCCTTCTAAAAATACTCTGCCATTGGAATAAATATTTTCAAGTTTGGGGCATGATGGTGGTTTTTATGATCTGAGTAGGATCATATGCATATCAGAAATGCAGGACTAATGCCGTTAGTTTGGGGAAGCTGCATTGTCATCTTAGATTCCATATTAGATGAGATACCTGGATGTATTGAGAGGAGTTACCCTGATACCTTAAGTACCACTGACATATCAGTGGATATCTCTGATGTCTAGTATCTACAGTAAGGAGCAGATTTTGACCAATAAACATTGCAGTCCTAACTTAAAGTATATTAACACTATGATGAGTTTGGAATTAGTGATTATAAGTGTAGGTCCTGAATACTGGTTGTTTTTTGAAAGAACAGGGGAAAAAAATCTGTTGTTCATGGACTTGCTGACAAACTCTCATTTTGTGAGCTATTTGCATACATGATGCTGTTAAAACCACCAGTATATCATAAATTGGTATTCCTACATGTCTGTAGAACGGTTATAAAAACAACATAGTATTTTTATGATGTGTTGCAGAGATCCTGACTTGATCCTCATAAATTAACACCGACTGAGCTTTTCCACTGTCTTCTAACCTTGGGGAAAGAGCTTGTCACTACGTACATATTTCTGCAAAAAAATCAAAGCACAGGATGATTCACAATCTTCAATCATAATGATTGTTTTACTGGTTGCAAATATTGCTTTCTGTTTAAAATATTAGAATTGAACTCAGATATGAGTTCTTTCCTTACTGTAATCTCTGATTTTACATGTTGTCTTTTGCTGTGCCTAGTGATGGCATTGAACTTGCGATTTTGAATTAAAACAAGAGAAATGTGGCAGGTTATATTGGGACTTAATTGGTACAGCATTAATAATTTTCAGTGTGTGTCATGCCCATGTGGGACACAGCTTACATAACAGAGAGTTAAATGGATATTTTTTTAGGTGCATGAGAGAGTTTTCCCCTTAAGTAGTCTTGGTCAGATTTTGGTTTCATTTTCCTTTCACAGTTTAGGCAGTGTGTGTGTATGTATATACCAAAATTTATGCATGCACATACACACTCCTGTGACACATGGGGATGATCTTGGAATAATATAAATGTATATACTCGGATTTAAATAGTATTTTATTTAATTTTATTACATAATTTTCTATTAACATGCCTTCTTCCCATTGCGTTGCAAAAGCACTCATTTTGGCTGTAATGGAAATTGTCAGAAATGTAAAGCAAAAGCTCTTCTTCTGCACTTTGGCCACGTGTAGATAGTATCTAGAATCATGATTCCATCAGATGGAGTTTTTAGTGTCTTCTCATCCCTGGCATTAGATTAGGTTTAAGAAGTTATTCCAAACCTCAATATTGCATTAATTTTCTCTTGCTCACTTGTACAATCATTTTAAAAATTGATTCTCTATTTTAAAGTCTGTTAAAAGTGTATCTGTAACTTGAGAAGCATCAGCTGAACTCATATCTCAACTAATGCTTTTGGTAAATGGATTTCATGGCATCAATTCTGCTGAAGCTGTCTTATTTTGGCATGACTTGAAATTCACTTGGGGTATTTCAGACTTTGATTTTTTTTTTTTTTTTTCAGGAAACCATTAGTTCTAATGACTTGAACAAGAGAGAACATTTTATTTGTTATTTTTCTAGGTTATATTTTGAAGTGCAGTTAAAATCTGGTGACAAACTTCTCAGCTAACTTGCTGAAAGTCAGGTGTTTTTCAGCTCAGCTAGTAAGCAGAAAAGCTTATCACTAATTTGAGATGATGAATTTTATTTTAAAGGTTATTTTTGAAGTCTTCATGTTGTAATAACTCTGAAACAAACCACTCTGCTAGATGCTGATGGCTTTATTGAGTGTTTTAGTATACCTGCATCTTACCAGATAACAAACTGCAGTACAACTTTTTTCTGTTTTGTGTTGTAAGCACATGCATACTTCAGAGTAGTATTACTCTTAGGCACACGTATCTAACCTCTGCACAGAACCATTCTGCAATGCTTTTTACAGATTAATTCAAATAATGGTTTATTACAATTGGAGATTCTCTGTGTTTTGTTTTGTGTTTGGTTTTTTTCCTTCTCCCATCTTGTCTTCTGCTTCTTGAATATTTGCCCTGGTATTTAATTACATGAAATTTCATGCCACTTTTGAGAGATGCTTACTCTTTTACCTGTAACATTACATTGTCTCTGTTTATTCTTACTTACCCCTGGAGCTAGCAGGCACTAGCTGCAAAGAGGAGCCTTAATGTTTTGTAACTTTTTCAAAGAAAGGAGGCCAATTAGCACTATATTTGAGTGGAAGTAGACCTTTTTTTCCCAAAGAAAATAAACAACTTTTTAAGCACCAGTAAGATTTTACTCAGAGTAGCATTGTCACATTTCATATGTTTATTCCATTTTGCTCGAGTAATCAAGGGTAGTTTTTTTAGTATGAACTAATGAAAACAATAAAAACACATTTCAGAGACTTTCTGTAGATGCAAATGTATTAGAAGTGTTTTGCTTTTCTCAGTTTGAAAAAGCTTCATTAAAATCTGATAGCAGTGTGAAATTATAATAGGACAGATGTTGTGTATGTTAAGCCCCCTGCGGTGGCTTTTGTTTTTAGTTATATTTTATGGATCTTCTGTATACTAGATCCTAGAAGCTTGAAAAGCTACAAGCAAAAAAAAACTACAAATGAACTATATTCCTTAGGTTTTGATGCATTTAACCTAGTGAGACTGGCCGATCCATTTGTACTAAAAATGGGACTCATAATTGTTAATATATCAAGAAGTCTTCTATATCTTTTTCAGAACGTTTATTGATTTTTGCAAGGCTTTTTGAGGGCTGTCAAAAATTCTTTTAATTTTATAAAGGACACAGTAGGTGTAACAGCAAGTATAGAACAATGGCAGAACAGAAATGAAACCCTGTTTGGACAAATTGAAGTGTAGCATGCAGTCCATTAAATTGAGTGGAACAGAGGACTTATGGGAACTCTTTTTCTTGATGTCAATGCTTGTTAGAAGTAGTTGGAACTCTAATTTTGTAATTTACATCTATGTGGGACTGTGGAGATGAGTATTATCTGGAGAACTGATGGTTGTGATGCATCTTTCTTCCAAAATGCTTTAGTAAATATTAATGAAAATGTTCACTTTTATCTTAGGTGAATTTGAAGCTAGATTTCTGACAGTATGCAGCTTTGTGTAATGCTGTATGTGAAGTAGAAGAAGGAGATTAAAACACAGAAAGAAGTATGCTCTTTGGAGAACCTTTTACCTTCAGATTCATTAAGAATTTTCAACAGCAGAATGGGAAAAACAAATTCAAATTAGTCTTTTATCTGGAGAAGACTGGGTAAAAACCAGAAATACAGGCAGCCAGGTTTGTTCAACAGGGGATAGTCTCTATGAAGTGTGAATTGAGTAAAGTAAGAAATAAATGAATTTATTTTTTTTTCCTCTGGTGCTAGCCCTTAAAACCACAGTGGAGACCTCTTGATTCCTCTGTAGATTCTCTAGGAATTCTCTTCAAAGTCATCTTTGCTGTATGAAAAGAAGAGAAAACAAATGTTGCTTTAGCTCCTTATGTACTGGAAAATATGTAGCTCAGATTATACTTATGCATTCTGTCAGATATGGAGAGAAAGTTTTATTCTTTGAAAGAATAATCAGTTTTATTTTCTTAATTTCTGTCTATGTAAATAAAATTGTTTCATGTATAAAAGCTTATTGTTCTATCTGGTGATAAAAAAGCAAGGACTGATATATTCTTTTGCTAGATATTTTTTTTTTTAATTATTCTGGTGACCTGGTACCTGTTGGTTCACCCGAAAATTATTTTGCGTTTGCTTTACACGTTTCATCTATGTGTGTACAATTAAAATTGAACTGGAGGTAGTAATTTAATATACCTTTATCTTTCCTCTTTCTTTTTTTAGGCATGTTTCATTTACCGATGTGAATTCAATAGCTCGTTATCTGGCTAGAGCTGCTGGTTCTGCTGGGTTGTATGGTTCAAATCTTTTGGAACACACTGAGGTGAGAAGGAATCATGCCTTTTTTTTTTTCCTTTTCCTTTTTCTCCTCTCTTTGGACCTGTGATCAAAGTTTTTGTGTTTGCATTTTTGTTTTTTATTCCTAGACTGAGGTTCCAACTATGTGGGATGCTGAGGGTTTTGCTTTCTTAAGTTTGCTCCTTCTTATAAAGAAGAGTCATAAATCTGAGCTTTGAAAGGGTTGCCCTTTCCCACCTCTGCAACAGCAACTCCTAACCTGACAGTTCACTAGTGTAATTCAGGTTGGAAGGTGATACCTGCAGTTTTCCCTCTTCACTTTCCTCAGCTCTGTTGCCATCAGTTGTTACCTTGTAACACTTCAGTGTAACACCAAAGAACACTGTATGACATCAAAATACTGAACTAGTTTTTGCTGTATGTAATGGACAAACCCCTGACCCCTCATTTCATTCAGTGAAATGTGGTGAGATGTCGCCACATAGATGAATTGTTCCCTTGTGCAATGCCCTGTATTCCGTAATGCTTCCCTAGAGGTGCCATGAAGGCACCAGAATTTTTGTGCCAGAGGAAACTTTTTTGATCTTCTTTGCTTACACAGATTACAAAAAAGTTTTTAGGAACTGTGGATATGATATGAAATGAGAGGGAATTCTTTCTGAGTCTAGCTCAGAATAATCATATGCTGAATTTTAAGCTGGTAGCTGAAACTAACAGATAAATTCAAATTTATTTCATCTGCAATTTGTGCAAGGACTGAGGGACTTGATTCAGCTCTTTTCTACGACTACATGAAGCTAGTAGTAATTGCTTTTCAACTCGTATAGCTCATTTCAAGGGAAGTGTTGTCTTAGTATATTGCTTGTAAGGTGTTTAAAAAGTTGTAGGTTATCTTGTGGCTATTTAAACCTTCTGACCAAAAGCCTTGTTTTGAAGTTAAGCCCTCAGCCCTCTGCAAACACACTTTCAAAATTGGTATTTCTGATAAAAATCTTCTTCTAACCAGCATCTTTCAAAAATAGTTGTACTTCGAGAAGCACAGTGACAGCTGCATTTGTGGTGCAAATATTTTGGAGCATAACTGCAAATGACTGAACTGAATTCTGTGGTGGTGTAATTACATCTATGCCTGCCACGTTGGCTCGAATATTGGAAGGATTCCTGATGCAGTTTACAGAACACTTGTACATGAAATAGGGACAGAGGACTAGGAGAGACACTTAGTCTCTAACAGTATTGAGGGATTCAATTTATAGACAGGGCTACTTTATTAACCAAAGGCCTGGTTCTTTGTTTGTTTGTTTGTTTATGTACCAAGATATATTTCTTTTTATGGGAGAAGACTGTTTTGCAGGAGAGGGGGGAGGGAAATGAGGTGAGGGAGGGATTTGATTTCTTCAAATCTAAAAGGAGATGACGCAGAGAAGATAGAGACTTGAGGGGAAGATCGTATACTTATCCATTAGCAGTTCCAGGAAGATCAAATAGGTCACAAATGTGGTATCTAAATTGTTGAAGGGTAATGACGATTATTATGTACTGTGTGTGATAAATAAGTACCTAAGAACTGCTGATGATTTTTACCAATGGGAATAGCATCAGTAAAGTTGGTGTTTTCAGCAGTTTGAATACATCCTGAAAGAAATTAAATTTAATCATTTAACATAGTTCTGGGTGAATATTTCAGTATATTTTAAATGTTCTTTAAGCATATGTTATGATTTGTTGTCCGATACATTTAATGCTAATGTTCCATTTAATATCTTCTGTTCAGCTATTAAATGGATTATATATTACTTGAGGTTTTTTAACAAGCTTCTTTCTCATTCCTTTACTAACTTGGACTATCTTTTGTTCCTTAAAACTAGATTGACCATTGGCTGGAGTTTAGTGCTACAAAGTTATCTACTGCCAGCCAGTTTCTTTCAGCAGTCCAAGAGCTCAACCACTGTCTGTCTCTGAGAACATACTTGGTTGGAAACTCTTTGAGTCTCGCAGACCTGTGTGTCTGGGCTGTACTAAAAGGTATCAATATATGTTCTCACTTTCATTGGCTTGCAATCAGTGTATACCAGGAGTCCTCAAATTTCCTTTTTTGTGAATGCTAGTAGCAACTCTCAGCTGTATGCCAGACTATACTGTTGTGCATACTGCTTTGGCCTGTGCATCACTAGTGATGGGAATAGTATAGCTTAGGAAACCCTAGAATTTTTAAAAATTGTTATATTTGAAATTTATAGGATGTAATCATACATAGCAATTTTTTAAACTTCTTTTTTGTTAACTGTAAGAATGTCTTTTTATTACATGTTGCCTAAATATGAAAATTTGCTGTGGCCCAAAATTTTGCATGAAATATTTAAACTATTCTGTAATACAGAGTAAAATTATATACACAGACCGTTCCATGACATTATCTTCATAGAGCAAATTTCTTTGGTGTTTAGTTTGAATTATTAAGAGGTATATGTTACTCTGTAAAATACCCTTCAGAGATTAAAAGATCGG
>JANZLP010000046.1:13957564-13970248 GCA_026930925.1 Chelictinia riocourii | reverse complement strand
CTCGGAAGCAGTAGGATTTGCCTTCAGCCAAATCAAAAACTGCGAAGCGAGGAGACTTCACGGGGATCTCGGTATTCACCCTTTGCCAGTCCTCTGTGCCAGCAACACACTGCAGTCAAACCCAGAAACCGTGTTTGGAAGAGAAGTCTCTGAAAGCTGAGAGTTTAACCGCAAAAGACTTTCTACGCAGACAACCAAATGCACGTCTGCTATGGAGAACAGGGAGTCATGTTCCTTTTTTGGGCCTTTCCACAGAATGAGCATATTTCAAAGCTTATGAATCTGCCAGATGTCCACCTCCTCCAGAAAATGTACGTAAAACTTGCTGGGTTTTAATACATCAAGCTAAACTAGAAAGACAAGAAGCTTTGAAGGTAGAGATTCATGGGTTTATTCTGATTTTGTAACAAAACACGAGATTTGAAAGTAATGCTCAACATTGTAAGCCATGTAAAGGCATAAGGGACCATACATACTGAACTGAAAAACTAGGAATTAAGACAGAATTAGTCAGTATGAAAATCATGCAAGCAAGAAGAAAAAGCATGAAAAAACTCTATCTAGAATTTCAGTAAATATCTGGGAGCACTCAAATTGAGATAATAATTTTAAGAGCAAATGGTATATTTGACTATTTTCAGCTAGGTATGTTCACAAGTTGATCACGAACAATTTAGGAATCTCTAAAATAGCTTTATTATCTAACATATGCTAGATAGCATATCTAGAAATGCCAGAACTATTTTCCTTGTTGCCAAAGACACAGCCAAAACATTAAGTTTGGGGTTAGTAGGTGCTTTCACTGCAAATGGAAAAACATTTCTTTAATGTATTATTTTTCCTTGAATATTTTCACAAGAAATAAAACCCACTCCCAACCAGCTCCACATGTGACTTATTTGAGTTAAACTGTGTGGAATTAAATCTTAACAAGGGACCAATCTGAAATCTATAGAAATCTCTGGGACTCTTTCTATTAATTTGAGTGGTCTTTTGATCAGGCCTTACATGAAGAAACACATTTATGAGTCCCAAAGATGGAACTCATTAAAATACATTTCCTTTATTTTACATGTGTAATTTAAGTGATTTTATATTTTATAATTCCCTATGAAAATATTTTATTATAAGTTACATAAAGATAGGGAAGTTCTAGTGATACAGGAATCAGGAGGAAAAACATTTGCTGGTACAAATAAATATTGTTCTATTAGCTTTTAAAAAACCTGCATTATTTGCAATAACAAAATAACAAGGCATATGTTAGCTCTTAACACTCTTTTTCAACAGCACAAATGTGATCATCACCTTTTGGGTACATGTCATAAATATGACTTAGTAAAAAAGTGGTTCAGCAACATCCGCTGAGGGAAGTAGGTTAAAGGAAGGTATCTGAAGTGTTTTTACCTGAATAAACCCAAACTTCCCAATATTGCAACCTTAGCTCATGGCATAGCTAAATGTGTCCAAAATCCTTGTGCAAAAGATGTGTGCTATCATGCAAGAGGAAAGATGCTCAGCCTTAAGGGTAATATTTTTGTGGAACACAGAAAAAGGGGTTTTCTGCCATGGTCTAACAGCTTAAGACAACTACTAGTACAATATGTAAAAGCCACTATGTGGCCTTCATACATGGCAAGGATGGAGATCTTGACTGTAAAATAGCAACAGGGACTATTGCACCCCGAGTGCTGACAACCTTATGTGAAGTCATGGGAAGGGAATGACATAAAAATGGATTTTTTATTGTGTTTTGTTCCTCCTTCTCCTTCAGAGCTGCCACAGCAGGAATGTGCTTCTTGGGAAGGGAACCTGCATTACTGTTTGATTTCTGTTTTCTGCCAAGGGCACTGGCAGAAACCAAGGTTTTCCTGCTACAAGAGATAGGAGGTTGCCAAACTTCCTTTTTTTTCTACTAATTTCAGTGTAAGAGAGCTGCATGGATAGCACAGCATGCTTATACACCTGCCATTTTACAGTTGTTTAGCTAGACTGCCTTTTGCAAGCACTGGTTATTTATAATGTCCTGAAAACTGACTCCACAGCCCATGAATGATACCGAAATTGCTGGTATCATTATAAATCTTGCTTCATAGAAAGAAAAATTCCTGGCAAATCTTTTGAACTTGCACACCAGAAAACTTTTAGTCACAAAGTTACGTGGCTATCTGTAAAAATTGAAACAGTTTCTTAATGTCAGAAATGCAGGACAATAGCAGGACTACCATTAAATGAAAATAAAAAAGAGAAACTGACTACAACTGAACAATCCAAACCCAGAAGACATAGAACAACATTTTTTTTTTTTTTCATTGATAGCCTCTTGAATGTCCATGGCAAAGATTTCTTGGCAAAACTAGAATTTCAGCCCATCAGCCAATGGTCGTTGGGAATGATTCATACAAGCTACACAAAAATAGGAATTAAGCACATGAATCTTTGGGGAACAGTTTTAAATTTGTCATTTCATTCAGGCTTTGCAGTTAGCAAAGCAACAGTTACAGGGAAATTTAATTGCAGTTAATTTAAAAATGTTGGCCTTTATTCTCCAAATGGGTATGTTATTTTGGACCTCAGTGATACACAGCCTTCCCATTGATTTAACAGAGTTTAGACAGAGCTCAAAATTGACATGTAGGGTAAACAGGGCTGAAAATTGACATGTAGTGTAAACAAGCCTTGTAAAGAATACTTCAATTTTTTTATTTGTTTGGTTTCTTACATTAAGGTAAGGAATAAAACTAACTGGGTATATATGTTGTTACAAATAAATAAAAAAATTTACAATTTTTCATAAGTTAAGAAAGAGAGAGCAAGAGTTTGGAGGCTTATTTGATGTTCACAGTGGAAAAGTTTATGTGATCTATGTGAAAACTATTCTTAGCTTTAAGTAAGTTGAACTGTAATTAAACAAAACAAGCAGATTTAAAGACATTTTAGGTGTTTTCAGTGATCACATGTCAACATTCAGCAGTTATCTACTCTAGAAACACCAAAGCAGTGATTTGCAATATATTCCCTATTTAGTCCCTGAAAGTACGTGATTTTATCTTGGTCTTACCTATGTCACATTAGAAAGTGAGCTATATTCATGTTACTTGTCATATCATTAATTCTTTTTTGCCACTATTAATGCCTCAATAGATTTTTTTTTTTGTGTGCCACCCTCTACATCAGAAATATTTACAGAGAAAATACTAGGAAAAAAGAAACAAATGAAGAAAAAAATCCTATCTTTAAAACAAATATGAAAAGGGTAAAATTCTGAACCCAAGTTGTTGTTCCACTTCAACTTCAAAGTGAGAATTAATATTTAAAATATCTAGGCTCTTTGAAAGAAATAAACTCTTGAAGAATTCTAATGTGCCTAATATAAACCAAAAAAGAAAAAAAATCCTTTGAGTCTTTAAAATAATATTAGTTTTGCACGTCAAGTTTTTTTAACATCAACTTTTTTGACTGTTTTATTGAAACTTCAACAGACAGTAGCTTATTTTCCACAGACTTAAGCACCTGAGATTTTTGGCTAATGGATATAAACCCAGTAAAATTTCCTATAAGATGTAACTTTATATGAGAACTTACATGATGTTTATAGAATATATTCCAACATTTGCTTCTTCAAAAGCAAACTTTTTGATATTTGCAGGAAGAATATCAGCTGCATTGCGATGCAAAAGTGAAAATGATCAGCTGATGAATACAAATAAACAGAGATGTATTCTCTGGAGTCACTATTTGCTTCTTGAGTATCTCTGTTTCCCACTTAAAGAGCAATAAATACTAAGCAAAAAACTCAGTGAAATCCTTTCTGTTGCTTTTAATGAGCTATGGATTAGACCTTAAATTGAAGACAGAAATGAACAAAGTAGTTTTTAATGAGAAATTTTGGGACTAGAAATTCTGCAAACTGACATGTTTATTCTTGTTATTCTTCATTATGTATAATTTTAGCAAAAAAGATCCACCAGTGGCTATCGATTCACAAGTACTAGCTAGCTAAAGGCTAGACTACAATGGAATATAGTCATCTTAATGAAAATGAATAAGGACAGTGTTTCAGAGTCAAGAATGACAGAAATAAAGACATACCTGCACTGGATTCATCCTTCAGAAGGAAATAGGCAAGATATTAAAAATAATATACTTTTTTGTAAATAATCTATCTATTTTAATGATCAACAACAAACCACTCATTTCAGATAAGAACCTCCTCAAATTTAATTACTCTCCATCAGTTAGAGATTCTAGCATAAGATTTTACTCAAAAAGTGAGAAATGAGATAGCAAGCTCTATAATAGAAGAGAGCATTTCAATATACTTTGCCATTTCTGCAAGTCATATGTGAAAGTATTCTGAAGAGAAGACACTTCAGCATTAATAAAAGTGTCCTTCAAATGGATCTCCTACACAAAAGCTTTGGATAAGAACAAAACGTGGGATTTCTGACAGTAGGAGTTATGTCTACTTCCCTCCTTGTAACTCCAAGCTTACTAAAAACACCCTTTATCTGTTACTTGCAAACAGGTCAACAATTTCCAAGGTTTCACCAAAAAATTAGATGCCCACACCTTAATTTTAGTTTCAGACTTCACAGAAGTCAAATGGGGATTTAACTTTGAATTTAATGAGGCAAATTTAATCCACTACTTTGGATGGATTCATGTCTACCCTTGTTCACTACAGCCTCAATCTGCAAATAGGCATGAATCATTTCTGGGAAACAAGCATCGGAGCAGTATCACCCAAAGGAAAGTTTCTCATCTTTTCTCGAATCTGGTGCTATAAGATGGAGAGTACCCAGTCTGGCATGCTAGAAACCAACTCATCTCCCACTGAAATTCAAGGACATAGAAAGTAGCAGCAGCTGCTTGTATCCTACCAAAATCTTCCCATACACTCATCTTCATGCTTTTTTCAGTCACCTTGGGTCAAATCTAAGAAAGGTTGAACTGATGTCCGTCGATTGCTTTCTAATCATCGCTATGAACAGGTTTGGTGACCATTGCCTGGGTACTAATGGATAGGTTTCCATATACAAAAAGCTATTAATAAAAACTGTTGTCCTTAACAGAGAGGCAGTGGACTTGAATGCAATGTCCCTTTCTTTTTGCCTTTAGTGATGATTCATTAAGATCTCTTCTCTTGCAAGTAAGCATCTTACAGGTCTCTTCTAAGTATCTAAGATCTGGGTTCAGGCATACAGGCAGTGAACGTGCCTGTTATTTTTTCTCCTAATATATCTTGAATTTTGGAAGTGGTTCTGATTGCTAGTGGATGCTCTTAGAACTTTCTACATGGGTCAGTACCCAGTAAAAAATTAACGAACTACCCCCAGTTTCTAAGGAACAACTACTTCGAGAACTGGTACAAAATAAAAATATGAAATCAAACTTTCCCATTCCTGCAGGAGTAAGAAAAAAGCCACATCAAAATGTTACATAACCAGCACACCCCCAAAAGCTGAGTATTCCAAGACTCAAAACATGTTTCACATTAAGGAAGACTGTACCACAGGGTTTCTTGTCTCGGCTGAGCTTTGCTGAATCCACCCCTAACCTGCTGACCCATGTTGTAGTCATACTGCAGTTTCCCAGAAGGGCTAAATCCCTGGGTACAGCTGGGGATCATCATGACAGGGGAACAAAAGCCTCACCATATTTCACTGTATACAGTTCAGAAAAAGTCAAGATTGTTCACACTGATATCAAATCTACTTGCATCCCTCCCTTCTCTTTTCTCCTCTCAAGTCATGGCCACTGTTCTGCCAGTTCTGCTTCTACCTATGTTCTAATCTCCAATTACTTCATTAAGTATCAGTTACCAAAGCTTTTCTTTTGCTTAGTGGACAATACTTACTATTGTTTAAGATCTGCACGCACATATTTGAACAGAATGGCTCGATAGGATAATAGAGGGCCATTGATCAGAAAGGACCTGGACTGGAAGATATTCAAACAGCCTTGAGTCCAAGTTGAGGGTTATGTATGGACTCTGTCTGCTCCTTCATAAATAACGTACATAGATAAAAGAACTTTAGCCCTCAGCTAAAGTCAAAGAGTCTGAGTAGGTCTTGAATCAGCTTTACGTCATAATTTCTCACAGTCATCCCACTGTTCTGCTGTTTTCATTTAGAATGAATACAAACTATCCAGATTTAGTGCGAGTGTCTGCTTTCAGGAGCAGTGCACTTAGGGATTCACTAAGTATGTGAAACAAATTCTCAGTACCAGTTTTTAAACGGGGATTGAGACTAAGTAATGGAAATAGCAGAGCCCATGGGATCGATTAAAAGAGTGTTGAGTTCTCTAATATTCAAAGCATGGTAATTAGAGCCCTATATGACACAGAACTGTAAAATCCAGTTGATCAGATGCTCACGTACATGGGCTTTCCTTACAACAGTTAGCTAACACCAGAAATGTTCCTTACGTGTCATGGAAAAAGCATTACTATTTAGGAACCCAAGACACTGAATTCACATTCCCGTTACAGTAAATTGCTGTTTATCTGGAACACGTCATACTATTCTGAAAGTCTATCCAAGGGTCCACTTTTTATGTCTGAGCAGGCCACAGTGATTATAGTCCTCCGTGCGTCATTTGTTTCTCTCTGAAAACCGCGTGTCTAACTGCTGCCCAAATGAAAGCGCAGAGGTTGCGGGGAAGACACAATTATCCCTTTCCTCCAGTCAGGACAGGAAAGCTGATACAGGAGTAATAACCAAAACCCAGGTCTTTCCTACATATATTGTCACACCCATTGTAGCCAGCAACATTTCTTTAACAATAGTTATTTATAAAGGCCTGGCTTCTGTGGAAAGATTTATTAACAGCCTTAAGTGGAAACTCCACTATAAAACCAACATGCTCATGGAAATATATCTTTACAAAGATATAAAAATAATGCACAAAAGTGACCCACCGATGCATTTACTGTAAAATCTAAGGACTAAAAATAAAATAACCTCAAAATATAAAATGAATACAATTTTTTTCTTTCCTTTTTGAAACATAGAAGTAGCTCTAATGGATCATAGACTAAAAAAAGCATATTGTGATTGGAGCTAACAATATTTTCACATTCTGCCCTTCAAACACTCAACTCAATTTCATTTTTACAAGACAGAATCTGGCAGTGTAATAAAAGGTCTCTTTAAAAATAAAATAAAACACCCCCCCCACCCCCCAAACCCCAGAAGAAAGAAAAAAAAAAGAAGGTAAGTAAGATCATCAGGACTGAATAACTTTCACTGATTTTCTGTCATTCTCACTACTCCAGTTGCTGAGCATTCAAATACTAAAAGAAAACATACCACTGTCTCCAGAGGTGCTGTGTCAACAAAAACGCCTTCTGCTGGCATGATACAATATCTGTTTAACTAATCAGGGGGAAATTTATCATACAGGATTTGGTGGGGTTGTTTATGGAGTCGTTAGCACAATGGCACTCAGCTCTCAGATGTCAGTTGTGCTCTTCAGAAGATGAAATACCGCAGCTGGTTGGGAAATGAAAGAAGGCCAAAACCTGAGTTATAAAATAGAGGACTTAATCTGAAAAAATTCTATTGCAAGGATTTTGTGGATGTGTGGTTTGTTTACTTATTTACTCATTTATTTATTTGTTCTTTCAAAATAATGAGTAGGTGCTGAAGACTATAAAGAGGTGGTGTGCTGAGGTGTTTGCTAATACTGAAAATCCTTATAGTAATTTCTTCTACACCTTGCTGTGAGAATATCACACTTTGCTAATGGGCTCATAAAAGAGCTTTTCCAAACATCAAAGTAATGGAATGAATTCCTAGGATAATATTAAATTGCCTAAATTCTGCCTAGTGCTCTGTCTCTGATTCCCAATTATAAAAGTGAGATAACCATTTGCATTCTAAAAATACTCCAGCTTGCTCAAAGATGCCTGCCAAAAGTCTTCCTGCAACCTTGCTCTTGTAAAACATGGTTTTAAGGAGAATTTTGGTAAAAGAGAGACTAGTTCTTCACACATTTATTATTATATATTTAATAGACATGAGCATTACAAGGATTAAGTCAATAGTGTTTATAAAATGCATGGAAGACATGCTTTCAAAAGTGCTTTGATAAAAGTGACCAGCAGATAAAGTGGCAGATGAAAGTCAGGTTAGAGAAAGATAAAGCAGTGCACATAGGAAAAGTAATCCTTGGAACAAATAATACCATAAAACAATTCTACAAAACTCCACCTCAACATATGATGTTAAAAAGAAAACAGAACAAAATGAAAACCAAATAGAAGGCCAGGAAAAGAAAAGAATAGAAAACATTAGTCATCATTATGCCACTGTATAAATCTGTGCTTCATCTGCCTAGTAGGTACTATGTGTAGTTCTTGTCTCCTCATCATGAGAAAGATGCAGAAAGTTGGAAAAGGCTCAGGAAGTCCCTGAGCCACAAATTTCGTAGAGAGTATCCTGAGGCACTATGAATGATGGTATGCCTGCTTGTTCTCCGACTTTTTCTTGTACACCCCATTATCCATCACTCTTGGAGACAGTACAGTGAGCTGGCTGGACCTGTGGGCTGGCCTGGCACATCATTTCTTACGTTCTTGATAGATTTAAAAAAAAAAAAAAAAAAAGAAGTGGAAGGATAGTTTGTTTTAGTCAGTGTGCTAGTCTGGGAGTAAAAAGGGAGGTGTCCTACTGCATACAGAGGAAAGAAGGTATTTTCACTGCTGTTGGTACCTTCATTTACCAGAAGACCAATAGGTTTAGAAGAACCTGAAGAAGGCTGAGTGCTCTTAGGGAAGATGAAACTGATACTTAGGAAACATCTTAAAGCAGGTCCTTTTTCTCCCCACAGCTACGGTTAAGTGCTCTTCATCCAGACCCTTAGATAACTAAAGCATCTCTTATTCTGCTGATGGTGCAGAAAGTTGGCAGTGTATTATTCCATGGGCAGGAGGAAAGAGGAGACAGACTGGACAACAAAACAGGGTGCAACTTTTTCTTTAGAGTTACGATTAATATGTTCCGTAACAATTAGAAAGGACTTGAGTACTTCAGTGGGATTTCCTGCTAAAAGGATACATTGCAGGGTGCTTGATAAGGCAGCCCACATGGGGTGGTACTGCCTGGAATCAAGGAGAACCAGGGCTTCAGTAATAAAGCAGAGACCCAGCATATCCTTGGGAATGAACCCAAACTCTTGCCCTACCTGAAACTTGTAGAGGTTGGGATCAGAATGACATTCTAAGTCACAGACCCGATTCTTCCTTTAACTGCTCCTCTTTTGCCAAATCCCCAGTGGAAGACCACAGTGGAAGAGTAGACAGGAAAACCCCCAAAACTAGAAGTCCAGAAAGAAAGGAATTGTGCTCATCCCACCAAATATGTTTTGATGGGAGTTGAACAGCCTCAGGGAGCACAACTTGCTGCACAACAATTTCTCCAAGTACGTGTCACTGCTCAAGTTCAAAAGACAAACAGCAGAAAGAGTAGACTCTCATTTGCATACCCGTGGGGTCAATACCCACACATAGTCTAAAAGGACCTAAGAATATGCAATATAAGAGTGCTGTCTTGTGGTTATGATAATGACATAGTTCATTTAACATCTCCCTATTTCGTGATATTAGAAAGCCCTTGTTTGTTTGCAGAATGAGAGAGAAACATGAAGATGCTTGTTCTTAATTTATTAGTATTATCATTCATTGATTCCCTCCACTGCAGCTAATGTCAAAGATGAAGGAAATGAGCACGACTATCTTTATATGCAGTCTTTTCTCCATGTGTGAAATGAAACTAGCTCTGTAGCTTCTTCTATACACACTCTTGGTATCTCTTAATATCATACAGCACCTCTCCTTTTACTGAGAAGCAAAAGAGCGTAGTGCATCAGCAGGACAACTCCACTAAAGCATGCAGCTTTGCATTGTCCTTGCATGCTGCTTTTGCTGGAATGACAGAACACACAGCAAACCACACCAAGACCACCATTTATCAGTCACCTTTAAGGTTTACCCATAGAAATAAAATTTAATAAAATTCAACTACTGGTTCATTGAATTTAAACTCTTCTTCCAAAAATTTTATGAGGGTTTGCAAAACTTCTAAGGCCAGTTATACACTGAAATGCTTATAGGGAACTATTTGTTTTCAACTTTAGAAAAGGAATCTGGTTTATATTTAGAAGCACAAAGACTTACTCTTTACAAATATTTAAATGCAGCCCATTTAACCATGGCTTTATTAATATTATGGAAGCACTGATAGCAACTCTATAATCAATGTTCTATTAGGCATGAAAACACTGACTGAAACCGAATTACTACACTGCAGTTCCTCTTACAGATATATTGTGCTTCCCAGGCAAAACATCTGGAATACTATCCTAGCGGGGCCATTGAGGCTTGCCTTAATGTCAAGGGATCCCTGGCAATCTGCACAACCTCTAGTCCTAATTTCTGCAAGTTATTAATAAGAGATGCAGATGTTAGGTTAGTGTTTGCATTTGTGCTTTGTGGGCATGGATCCTACCACACTGCTGCAGGTATCGTTACATTAGGACAGCTATCAATTAGTTAGTGGGTTTTTAGAGTGGGCTTACAAATACTTTCAGCTGAGTGTCTGGCCTGGATCTGAAGGGCTGCCATAAAATATTTCACTGTCCAAGATATTCCCACTTAGGAGTAGCTTTTCTAAGTGTTCAGTCTTTTACAGAAATTAAAATTAGCCAGAATCATATCTACTGGGTAAGTATTGTGAAATCACCTAAAAGGAGGATTATTCACATTGTTTCTCACTACTGTTTGCATTAAAGAAACCAATGAAGAAAATGTGAGTCAACAAATACCAGTATATCAAAAATATATCACACACCTTAAAGCAGTAAATTGTTAGTAAAGGGCAACACTGGGGGAAGAAAAAACAAGTCAGAAAAAGAGCTTTAAGTTGTGTAAAGAAGAGAGGTGTTTTCCATGATGGGGGGCAAAATTGTCTCTCCTGGATCACAGAAAATCACTGGAGAAGGAGTTGCCTCCAATGCATTGTAGATCTAAGTCTGCACAGAAGGAAGCTACATGGCCATGGTCCTTGTTAAGGGGAACTCCAGGTGGAGGGTGATGTGCAGGTGGGAGAGGTGGTGACCCTCAGGATTTTAGACTGAGCCGCTCCTCCCCCAGATGGAGAAATGAGAAGTAAATTTGTTGTGCGTCCTCCTGCAGTTGAGTGGTCTCAATTCTCATTAGTGGGCAGTGCAACTGCTTTGCTCTCCTTCTCTTTTTCCATGGCAAACGAACTCACCAGAAGCGGACCTTTTTGCATGATTTCTTTTCATCAGTCATCACATCCATCCATCAGGTACAGAAACATCTGGGCAAGCTAGTTAATGTGTAGCTGACTTCAGTTAATGTTTATAATTAAGCCATGAGATTCAACAAGCAGTGCATTTCTGAGGGATTATCACACACCTCAGGTGCAGTATGAGGCACCAGCCAAAAGCCAAGTGACTTCAGCTACTCAAAGAGTGCAATAATCCCTCAGAAATCTATTAACCATGAGTGCCTTATAGCTATTATGGTATGGAAACTCGAAGGTAAAAAGGTCATACCTGTATGAATTAGAGATTATTGGATGAAAATCTTTGTTTATTTCAAACATACTCAGGGCTTGATTCTGTTCTGTATTAAAGAGAACTGTCATACATAGAAATACAACGTGACAATGACTGAAGCAAGCCTAGAAAGGGACTTGAGCCTGAATTAATGGAAGTGCCTGTGTGGCCCCTATTCTACCCTGTTTGCAAGCAGAAATGTTCCTATATGGCCCCTATTTCGCCCTGTTTGCGAGCAGAAATGAGCTTTAATCTAATTTACCTGCTGGATCTGCTGTTCACTTAAAAAAGGGAGCGCTTACATTTGACAAATTGTATTCTTTACTCAGGTGTTTTGGAAACCCATCATAATATAAAGTAGTCTTTCATTAACTGCAGGTGTCTATTGTGTACCATAATCCTGTCCTTCCTTCTTATCCTCTACAGTCATCACCCATATGCTCACATGGCAACAACTACCAGCACAAAACATCACTCTCCAAATGCTATCTCGTCAGACCCATATCTCCAGGTTCCAACTGCTGAGCGTCCTTTTTCATTATCCTTACCTTAAACAACATTTTGTATTAGCTTAGCCTTTCAGGGCTCTTAGTATTTCAAAAGTTTGGGTTCTAAATTGTGTTTTTCTTTCTGGTGCTGTGTAGTAGTGTAGACTCCTGCGCAAGGAGAGTGCCCTCTGCGGTCATGTCTTATGTCTTGTGCTATTCTGGTCTTCAGTCATCCCAGCTAGGACTAAGGGAGAAAATGTATGGCTCTTGTTCCATGCCCTCCCACTAGCTGTCAGGGACCTGAAGCTCAGAGTCTTTGCCTCCAGAGCTGCATTTAATCTCAGGCCATTACCTCTGACCTTGCCTGTGCTATGCTGTAGGCATGCCTCTGCCCAGCCGTGTACCTTGCTGACCCTGCCCCTGACCTGGTGCGAATAGGATGAAGCCAAGGCCCAGACTCTGCAAAGTGCTTTCCAAATTTAGAAATTGCCAGAAAAAGCTGAGCAAACCTGTTGCTAGTGGTTTCTTGTGTCTGTGTGAGGCAGTGACTCCTACATCCCACTCCTAGGTCAGTAGGAGGCAGGAGTGCCGGGCAGCTGAGATTGCA
>JANZLP010000046.1:13883772-13894212 GCA_026930925.1 Chelictinia riocourii | reverse complement strand
GCTTTGAGTTTTGTTGCCAATCTTAAAAATGGTTAAAACTGCTTGTATTGGGTGAGTATTAGCAGGGAAATGACCTGACTATTAAGTTAGAATATGTGTTAATAGAGATAAAAAAAAGTTTATATTTATATTCTTAGGCTATTCATTGTGATATTTTCAGAGTATGTATATGATTGACACCAGTACTAGTTACATTTTTATTTGTTTCTCAGGTAAATAAATTATCAATCTTTAAATATCCACAGGTCTCTCTTAAATAAAGATATCTGGTCTTACATTGAAAGCATATTTTAATTACAGTTTCTGGTTTTTCTAATTTCTGATGGACGTTGCAATGAAATTTTTACATGGCAGTTGTTTGCAGCCTTGGCACACTAGACCTGTTCAGATGAACTCATAACACCTGGGAGACACAATTTTATTGTTACCACTCTCGAACTTCCTGACTATCAAACTTTTAATTTGGGATCTGATTTATACAGGGCAAATGTAATATTTTAAAACCCCCAACACTCAATAATCCTCTGCACTTCTTTCCTTCTTTCCAAGAGTTCAGAGTTCATTATTGAAGTTAATGAATTATAGCTCACAGCACCATTATGGGATATAGTCTTCGTTGTGTCTTACACCTGAAGAAACAGCTGTGGAGAGAATTTGAGACAGATCTGTAGAAGGATCATGGCTGAGTCCAGATCTCCCGACTTTCAGCGTAGTCCTTCTTTCAGTCTCAAATGGATTCTCAGATACTTCTACACAGAAAGGGGGGTATAGGAAGAAGGTTTCTTTTGCTAGCACTTTCTACCACATCATAAGGAAGAGAAGGGACCCAGCCACCTTACAGCATGAATCTACTGACATCTAATCTTTTTGTTGTGCTACTGCTCTCCACCAGTGAAACGCAGGCTGATTTGTTGCTCTCTGCGCTGGCAGCTCCTTTAAAGCTCAACAGGCTTTGAAGTGCAACTAAGCTAATTAGGACTGAATTTAGCAGATTTGATACTTTGTGGAGGGTCGATGGCAGCAGTGCAGGAGAAGCACTTTCTAATGGTGTGGGCCCTCGGCAGAGTAACCGGTGCATCATCAAACTGGAGCACGCTCAGGGGTCTCCAATTACTTCGGCGTTCCCCTCAGCCAGGCTTCAAGTTCGAGTTAAAAGCAGCTTCTGCATCACTTTTGAAAACTCTTCAGCGGACTTTAAACTCGATCAGGTCTTGTCTGATTGCAGTCACCTCTTTGCAGTTCCTCAATCATTCACGAAGCCAATTAGCTGTGGCCTTCAGTCCTTCTTCCCAGCTGTGGGCCGAGGCAGGGAGCTGAAGTCCATTTTGAGCTCTGCGATGCCATCTGAGTCCTGCAGCCAGCTTACAGATGTGCTCCAAGGGCAAACATGCCACAATGCCCTTCCATTCACTCCACAGTTCCTTTTTTCCTCGAAAACAACTGATCTGTGGGCAGGAAAACCATTTACACAAAAATAAAGAGTAAAATGTTTTTCCTCTTCGATAATGTTCCCCGTTCTTTTAGTAGGTATTATGTTCTGTAATGTGCTGTGTGTGCACCCATTTTGTCATCGCTTTGGGTCATCCTTGCTCACAATTGGTTATTTACTCAGGGGCTTTTGAAATTATTGAGTTGACACATCTGTCAGACGGCAAAAGCAGAAATGCTGAAAGGTCACTTGGAGAGAAACCAGCTGCTTCAGACAAACCTTTCTGCCTTCAAATAGCACAATCATTATAGTCTAACAGATGGGGCCTCTGCTTTCATTTCTGTTTTTCTCCTTCACTTCAGGTATTTAGATACACTACCTCATTGCCAGGTCAACACAGGACTTCTTGTAATTACCTACACAATAGGCAGCTCACCGCTTAAGAAAAAACAGCTCCATTTTCTGTAAATGGGGAACCTGTTTCCTCACAGATATGAGTTACAGAATGCTTGCCACAAACTTTCCTATTAACAGATTAATTTTGACAGCGGTAAGTATGTTTTTATTACTCCTGCTCCAGTCATTACACTATGAAGAATGTATTTAGTACTGATCTAATGCTTCGGAGAGCCGAACCCCCAGTAACTCCACTCATGTCAGGTCCTCAGCTGACGTATATTGGCACAGTTTGACTGGTCCCAAAGGAGCTATACCAGTTTACAGAAGGAACTGGCACAGACAACTCTGCTCTACTCCGGATAGCATTAACAGGTCCTCCTAATTATTTATTGAAAGAACATTTTATTTTCCTGCTGCTCTTTAAAGCCAAGTCCCTCCAAGGTGGTCTCAACCCAGTGCCTGGAGCTGGATGTTAAGCTATTTTTGAATGCCTGCAAGTTTTGTGTGCCACCGTCAGGTAACCTTACCGGGTTTGGCCAGTCAGCCAGAAGCTAAACGCATTCAGAGCTCCGAGTATGATGCTGGGCACAAAACTGGGAACCCAGTTTGCCTCATTTAATTGTCTCGGTAAGCCAAAACACAATTTTGACTACAAGAGACATCAGCACATGCAGATGTTATAGATGTAAATCATTATAACACACTCACTCGTGGTTATAGCACTGGAGGGAATTTGACAAAGTAAAATGAGGCCCATCCTTCTTAGCACCACTTCAGCATTTGATTAAGTACAAAGGGAAGGTTTTAAAGAAATTGCAGTGAGTTAAATTTAAATGACTTGAGGTAATTACAGTACAGGCATTTTTAAATGCTTCCTTAAGGCACTGACAGCTATGGAGGAACACTGTATTAAACTTTCTGACACTGGTGTATGTTTCACTACAAGAAGGGAACGACACCAATTTCCAATACTACTATTCACGGCAATCAATGTAAGTATGCACAGAAGCGTTTAGTTGACAAGGATCTATGCTATTACTTCTGCTGCAAGTGGAATGTAACCTATTGTGTCAGCCCATTGAAGTTCTGTGGTTAAAAATGTGACGGCTGAAGTAGCTTTCCCAATACCGCTTTCCTGTCAAGAAACACACACTGTCACAAATAAGAAAAAAAATATAGGCAGTGTTTTCTGAATTTTTTTTTCCAGAAATATATATTCCTATAGTAATAATTTTAATATTGTAAAATGGCAAGGACTAAACATTTACCTGTATTTCCCTGTCTTCCATTTATCTCCCCTTTTCCCCTTTTGTCAATTTCACCTGGTAAAAAGGAAAGAAGTAGAAGAGAAGTAGAAAGAAAAATCCTCAAAGGAACATTTATGGCTTTTGAAGATAAACCAGAACTCTTTTCCAGGCTGAACGGAATGGGGGGAGGGGGTCTGTGAAAGAAGAAAAGCTTAGGTCAAGCAAAAATTTTTTGAAAAATGACTAACAAAACAGAAATTGTTGCACTGTATTTCCCCCCGACCCCCCCAATACTATTTGTTGCATTTCAAAACCTTTTACAATAAGGGCAGCCAGCCTGCAAGTCTGGAAGGGAATTCAGCACATGTTATTGGTGGATGATTTCAACATAGCCACAAGAGAAATGCATTTAAAGATCCGTATGTTTGGTTGGCACCAAATCAAGTTCCATTAAATAACACTGTATTCAGCTACACAACAAATTTACTTACCATACATTTCACATGAGAACTAATTTGTTTGATAGGAATATTGCTGATGTTTATACTGGTTTACTGTAATGAAAACAGTATTTTCCAAACTATGAACAAATGCATACCAGTAGTTTTACAGTGGCTTAACCAAAGTACTGGTAGTGCTTCAAGAAGGGAATTTATACAATATGTATGTTTCTCAGTGCTGCTCATGCCAAACATAGTAAGGGGGTTCCGCTATGAAGACGGAACTTGCTTGTAGCATGGGGAGAGCAGGCCCGAGTCTCCACATGGGCCATGGGCAGAGCTGCTGAGGCCAGCAGGACTACAGGCAATTCCAGGCTTGACAGCTTGCTGTGTCCAAAAATGCCTTCAGGAAAACCAACCACGTATGTCCAGTTCTCGTGGAGTGGAGCACAACACGAGGCTTTCTCATGACACTATAGAAATTATGAAGGCAATAACTTACCCTCTGTTTTAATGGAATGTCAAACCCCTAAATTTTAGATATGAAACCAAGGGCCTTTATGTAAAATGCAAAATTCACATACCATTGCCTATCTGGTCAACAAAGCTGCCAACTATTTTCATATACAGAAAAAACACTGGCAACTGAGTTGTGCTATAAAAACAATAGAACATCTTGAGGATCTCACTTAGTAATTCCATGTGGTCTGGCATTAATCAAGTGGACATCTTCAGAAAAAATGTATTCCCTTAGTGGGGAAAAAACCCAGTTCTTCCAAGAAAGTCACCTTCAGTGTTTCACATGTTTATATTTTTGCTTAGAGAAGCATCGTTTTAAAAAAAACAGTTGGAAAGAAGCCAAGGATGATTTAATGATGCACTTACTGAAACCTCTGCAAATTGTCTGTCAGCCTTCGATATACAAAATCTGCCTTGGCACTTGTAATCTTAATATCCATTCTTTTCTTTTCACCGGGACAGTTCTGACTTCTGGTTATGAGTCATGCTAAATTATAAATACAAACGGAAGCATGGGCCACATTGTTTCCAAAATATATGTCAACATATTATTAAAAATACTGGCAGCACCATCCTTCATTTTTGTTCCAATTCATTACTAAGGAACTTATTTTAAATTAGCACATGGCACTCCACATCACCTTTGTACGTGCTGTAGGTGTCCATAGTACAAAAATCAATTCCTGTAAAGACAAATCTGCATGGTTCTAAGTGTAAATCTAATGCAGTGCATCATGAGATCAAACATTTCTGCACAGGCTGATTGCTCAACAGCAGAGGGAATCTACTTCTAGATTTGTCTCCCTTCCCAAACCAGTGGGGAAGGAAAGGTGGCAGTCAGACAGGCACCTGTAAGTCCTAACTGGAAAATACTCACCAGAGAAAGGGTTCATCTCATTTCCAAACCCTGAGCTCCTCATTGGGCATTTATTTAGCAGATTTAGACTGTAACCTGTTCAGTGGAATGCTGAAAAACATTCATTTCTCTGAAAGGTGCAGGATCAAGGCTTAAGTCAAGATGGGTCTACGTATAAACTTGATTTAAATTATTGCGTATTTGGAAAAATCCTATTGATGGTAATGCAATAGTTCTTGCCCAGAAGGTCATCAATCACCCATTACTGTTTCTGCAGTGAAAAGAGAATGAAGGAAGCTCCATTTTAAGTATAAATTAACTTTACTACCAGAATGATGTATCACATTAACCTGCAAATGATTCTAACTTACACTTCATAAAAAAGTAAACCCAAAAGAGAGACCTCCCTCAGATACAAGCACACCTTAACTGGGCTAGAGATTAGCAATTAAAAATCACAGCCATGGAAGGGAAGGACGGTTGAGCATTCAACCATTCTTATTACTCTGTAAGTATTAAATCACTGCCTTTGCATTTTTGGCATACTACTGTGACTAAGGTTCATAATTATTTTGGCTGCCCCCAACAAGACCTTGGCTACATTAAGAACTTCGCCCCAAACCCTCCAAACTCAAACAAAACAAACTCCATCTTTGAAGCCAGATTTTCTACATAGATCCATCAGTGGGAACTATAGGCTCTAAGGTAGCAGAAGTTGTTCACATGCTTGAATATCAGTATTTGGCTGAAACATGCTCCAGAAAGGATTTTTTACACTAAGATCAACTATGACAGCAGGTAAGCCTTGCAGTCCAATTTAGTTCTGCATATTTTAAAGGCCAAGAAGCAGCAGAAGTCATATTTTTATAAATGCTCTACCGTATACATGACAGTAACACCTCTTGATGGCTTTTTTCATTCAAACTACAATCTGATGTGCTTGATGTCTACCAGTATACATTCTGACAAACACTCTTCTTCATTTTTTTAGAAATATAGAACTCCTTAGGAATATTTTAGAACTTTAGAACAGCCAAGTTCCATTTGCTCTTTTCACTATATATTGGACAGTATTTGTGTTTCATTAATTTGTATTATGTGATTGATAACACTAAGGTGTGTGGCTTCACTTGCTGAGTTTGTACCCCACAAGGATTTAGTCCGGCATTAGTACAAGTGGCCACTCCACCGACAGTCAGGTAAACAGACACTTTAGCCCCTTATGTGCTCGAACCAGCGGTGGCCTGCCTTGTTCCAGGGATGTCCCCACCTAGGGAACATCTAGTGCTGCTCTAGCATGAGCCAAAAAAATAAGGAACTGCTAAGTTACTGCTAAAACTGCCCATGAGATAGCTATATAGGGTATAGAATAAGCTTGTGTATGCATATATGTATATATGTTATTCTGTAGTTTTAGTTTAAAATTATAATGCTGCAAATTATAAAATATAATAATTAGAAATATATTATGAAAATATAATTATATGCTGCAAAATCAAAGATTGTTCCTTAGAGACTTACAAGTGTGGCTATGGATTCCTGTTTATAGTTGATATTGTTAGGTGAAGCAAAAGGGTTAATTTCTATGAGAATAGGCAGCAGGTAGTCTAAAGATATCTCTGAGGTAGTCTGTAGATATCTCCTATATCAATAACAGACCAAATGCTCCTCCGTAATCAACTTCTATTCATTCATTAGTTTCCACAGAGATTAAAAAAAAAAAAACAAACCAACAACAACTTAATGGACCAGATATTCAGCCATATATCACAATTTGGAAGGAAGAAAAAAAATGAATATATAAGTAGTAAACCTAGCCATGATTTAGTGAAAAATATTTTTAGCTAAGGTTCTAATAATCAAAGTGATGTAGCTGTATACAAAAGACCAAAGCAATGAAGATTTTTTTTTCCTAACACAAAAAATATCTCCTCTAAAAACTGCAGAATAAGTCTCAGGGCACTAGTGCAGTATTGCATTCTTCAGTGTAGAACCCTGCATATGTACAGCCTATGACTGATGTTAATGGATCACTACTATTTTGCAGAATACAGAGGTCTCTTAACTGTATTGCAGACTTACTGCTTTGGAGTGCACATGATGCATTATCTTGTAGAATTCCCCCAACAAAAGCTCTGTTAGGATGTTAGACAAATAAATGATAGTGTTGATCTTGAACTTTGCAAGCAAAAGAAAAAAAATTCATCTGTGGTGTTCTAGTGACCTGGTCCGCCATTCCAAGTGCGTTATTCAGTTTGCTTTTCCTTTGAATGTGAAGCTTAGTTGCACTAATAGAGTCTGACTGCCCATTTGTGTTCTACACAGTAGGTCTGGTGACAAAATTAGATTAAAACTTCTAATTTTTTGTTTTCTACTCATCTGATTAATATATAATTACATACATATACATATGTATAAAATTAATGTCTTTTGGGAGGTAATTGTATTCAAAGAGTTCTGTGGTAGATCTAAATATTCTCATGTCCACTATAAACTCACTGTATACAGAAAAACTTTTTTCAAGTCCACATTATAATGCAATTACAAATATATTTTTAATTCACACCTGTATTTGGAAGATGGTGTTTATACAGAATCACAGAATGGCTGAGTATGAGAGGCCCCCTGGAGATCAGCTAGCCCAACTTCCCTCCTTGAAGAGAGATCAAGTAGGGCAGGTTGCTCAGTTATGTATTCACACTGAGAAGATCCTCATGAACATTCTCTTCTCCAGACAAAACAGTTCCAGTTCTCTCAGCTTCTTCTTGTAACGGAGATGCTCTGGTCCATTAATCATTTCAGTGGCCCTTCACTGGACTGACCCCAATATGTCCATGTCTCTCTTGTACTGGGCAGCCCAGACCTGGACGCAGCCCTCCAGACGTCTCACCAGTACTGAGTAAAGGGAAGAAACTCCTTCCTCGAGCTGCTGGGAATGGTTTTCCTAATGCAGCATAGGAGGCTGTTGGCATGCTTTGCCACAAGGGCACATTGCATAACTATAGTTAACAAAATCTACAACTGTGAATGAAGACTCTATTTCTTTTTTAACTGTTGATTGAAACAAACCAGAACAAGACAAAGTTAATTTTTACTAATTTAATTAAATTATTTGTCTCTAAACAGAAAATTAATATTTCTCAGTTTGGATTTACTGTAAATTATCTACAGAGAATGAGTGTACAAAGTTCATTAATTTCTTCAAATAATTTGGTTATGTGGATCATGGTTTCCATCCACCTGTCCAGTTCTTACTTGGTCTGTAAGCCAAAAACTCTGAATGATGTGTCCCTCACCTTTTGTCCATTCTCTCAGGTTCAATTTCTGACAAAAATATTTATAGTTTACTAGGTTTGTCCTGGCAGAGTCACTACCGCTGACTTCTGTCCAGCTCAAATATTCAAATCAAATACACATTGAGAATAGCTATTAAAAGCTTAAACTGTCAACCATCCCTCAGCATCAATTCCTTCCTTGAAAAAAAATCAAACATTCATGTGAAAATATTCTGTCCATCTAAAACTTGTTCAATGTTAGTTCAGTGCTTGTATGGCAGTACAGAACAGAGCTAATACGGCTACGTATAGTTCACTGTCAATATAGTATTAAACCAGAAAAAAAACCCAACCAGCAATACATGTCCAATGTAATTACTTGCACTGAAAATGTTCTGCACATGACCTTCTTTAAATTGGGATTGTGATTACTGTCATGTTCGATGAAACTTTACTGTCAAAGAAATGTTGGCCCAAATGAGCTGTAAAATCTACCACAATATGTATATAAGTACATTTGTAAATACAGAATTGTTATCCTAGTTGTTCCAATATTTAGATAAGAAAAAGCTGTAACGATGGGTCATTTCATATGCAAATTGTCATCTCATGGGTTTCTCAAGTGATAATAAAAGTAGCATTTTCTTGTGGAAGGCTGACCAATTTGAAACAAAGTAGTATTTTCTGAGCCAGCATATTGAAAAGGTAGTCTAGAAACTCGAGCTAATATTGCTATTCTTGCCCCCCTCCCCACCTTTTCAAATCTGATGATTGTAGGAGTGACATGTATTTTATGCTTGATGGATGAAAAGAGACAGTAAAAGGCAAGATGAGCTAATAACAGTAAAGTCTGTATCAAATCAGAAACGTATTGAGGTACTGAGAGGAATCAAGATATGTGCTTCAATCATTAGAGTTTGTCACAAGTGAGATTTGTTGGTAGATGTGCTGTCAAAGTACTGAGAGAGAAAGGTTTTATAACAAGCAGCTAGACATGCAGAAAAAGCAGTTTAAGACTCAAAGGACTCAGTTTAAATAGAAGTTATAAAGTGAAAAAAAGTAATAAAGTTGGCATCAGGGAAGGGCAGTATTGATCTAGACTTTAAAAAAAACATTCTTTTTCAGACACTTTGAAAAATTATCTTAGTTTTTACTTTCTTAAAATCATTACTTTTTATAATTAAATGTGTCTTAACCTCTTGCTTAGAAGAGGAAGACTCGAAAATGCTCAAGCTGCATATGGCTTCGAACACTATTCTTACTCGAATTATCTGTTTTTAAAGCATAACATATTATGTTACGAATCTGGTTGTAATCCAGTTCTGGATTGGTCTGCATATACATTTACTTAAGTATACACCATGTTACATCGAAGATTTTACCTAACTTATAGCTACTGCCAAAGCTTTTCTCACTTGGCAATGAAAATTTTGGGTATTTCACTCCATTGTAATACCAAGTTAGTGCTAAATATAGTATTCTAAAGAAATTACTGCCATTTTCTGACAAAATTTAACAAAGATAATTTTCTCATCTGAGAGTTTATACTTCCAGCACAGCTTTGGAGTGTGCAGTATCACTCACAAATTCCTGCGTGTTCCTTCCACCTCCATAACATATGCTATTGATTATCTACTTTTAGTTTACATTGATTAAAAAATCCTTTATGGTTATATTTGCTTTTGCTTTGTTTATACACCCTAGTGGTATTTAAGTTCTACCAAAACCCCCCCGAATTTCCATTGAAACTGACTGGAAGTCAGACAACATCCATTCTACTGCAGACAGCCTTTTCCAAATATTGCTCAAATTTTTTATTTCTTTCTCTGCAAAATCTCTCTTCCTCCATACCAGTAACTAGTATTCTGTCAGGTATAACATGTGCAAGTTAAAAGTTTGTGGTTCAAGCATTACAAAGGTCTGTCTAACAATAGTAAAACTTGTAGATTTTGGGTTTGTGTTCTTGCCTCTCTCAATATGCCTGTGGCTCATGAATAATGATAATGCTAATTTGTTGACTTTAGTCTTTTCTTGACTGTTACATATGTTGCTGCTTTGGCTGCTGGTTGACTAGTAGAGCTGTATGCGAATATTTTCCAAACTCTAGGGCTTGTTGATAGTTTGTTTATTGCTTTCTGCAGATTGGGCATTTAAAACTTTTCCTCTTGCTTTCCCTCCTGACCATAAGAAAAAAGGAAGATTCTGTCTTGAAAAAAATGATTAGGGTATTCACATGCAATGTGAAAAATCCAGATTGCACTGGCTCTTCAAGACC
>JANZLP010000046.1:13615679-13626354 GCA_026930925.1 Chelictinia riocourii | reverse complement strand
AGCAGTGTGGGAGGAGGAAGTAATGACTTCCCCCTGACCTGTGTAGCTGACATGAAGTCTGCCAAGAATCACAACCTCTTTGCTCAAGGGAACACAGGAGCAAGTCTTCAGAGAGGAGGCAGGGAACGGGGAGCGGGTTGAGGGCGGGGGAGAGTGTGTGGGGGGGGAGTGGAGGGAGAAGTATGTCTCTACCCCCTCCTGTGCTCCATGTGGCAGAAGAGAGTGGCTGCACCACTTAAAAAGAAGTAGTAAATTCCTCTCCACCTTTTCCCCCCATCAGTAGCTCGCTTGTGAAGGGTGGGGCTGTGTAGATTTGCGCTGCCGCTTCCCGGATTGGTACGGTTTTGCAGTGCCCACAACATGGGGTAGCGTATAAAATGCGGAGTCTAGCCCATTTGGAAAAGAAAATGGTTTTCCTGAGTGGCCAGAAAGACAGAGCTGTGCTGTAAGGATGGAATTTCACAACAGAACAAAAATAAAGCACAGCGCTGTTCCAGAATTTCTCGATTCTTATTCTAAACAGTAATAAACCCACCTCCCAAACCCCAGTCCGGACGAAATATTAGCATTCCCTCCACTCTGGTTACAGCTCACATCCCTCTTAATACCTCTTGCTCTGCCATGAACTATTTGTATAAGAAAGGCTTATGTTTGAACTGGAATTGGCACAAATAGTTACCCATTGGATATTCCTTTTCTGCAGAAATCTGATCTCTTTCAGTGCTTCACAAATCACAGAATCCACTGAGGACAGAAGCCTGTGTTTTCTTCTTCTCCAAAGAGAATAAAAAATCATCAGTAACCCTGACAGCTTCCTGTAGTGTGGCTCTCACAGCTTATTCCAGATGAGCCGAACATTAAACTTGCCATAAAAATGTTATGATGGGAGGATGTATCTCCCACAGTACTCAGAAATTATTTAGTGAGTTTTACCATCATCACCCCCAGGCTGTAACCATTTCCCAGCTCTTCTGCAAAGTGAAGACAGTAAGAATAAACTTAAAAACAGACCATAACAATGACAAATAATAGCACCAATTATCATAGACAGCAAAAATGACCCAAACGGATCACAGAAATGGCCATTGCTTCTGTGTGCTCTGTGAACAGCTTGACCTCACCTGCTTGGGCACAGGGGAGCCACCGAGAGCAATTTGCAAGGATTCACCCAAGTCTGTGTGCCAGCAGGACTAAGCAGCGGCAGGGAGGCTGGCCCTGTGCTTTTAACAAGAGGATATGTTTTATCCCTGCCTCCACCACATACTTGCTGTGAGATCTTAGTGACTCAGCTGGACCCAGGTTCTTCTCTGCGTAAAGTGAGGCACGCTCTCTTTACCCTCTCTCGGCTCACTTTACAGTGGTGTGTATGAAATGCCCAGCAGAAGAACGAGTATTCATAGCCCTTATTGATCTCTGTGAGTGATCAGCTGCTAACATCTGTCAGGCTGCCTCTGATTTTGCCAGTGACTGCCAGCTAAGGATCTGCCCCCTACGATTTTCCTCTCACTGAGCAGCTGCTGCTGCTTTATAGTCTATTTGGTTATGTCATCATAAGCTTTTCAAATACGGGTAAAGAACCTTAAAAATGCTTTATGCTCTCAAGAGATCTGGAATTTCTCAAAAAAAAAAAAAGTTCTGATGTTTCTCAAGCCTCCCTCCCTTTCCTCTTCTGAAAAGGCTTTAAAAATGTGGAATGTTGTGGGAAATTACTCAGAATGTAATAAAAATGTACATGTAAAAAAAAATAATCTAACTCACAGCTTCCTTGGCTGGAGTGATGTCCCAGGGCTGGATCCAGCTCAGCAATGCTCTTTGGCCTTTCTCTAGTTTTCTCTTTCCAGGACCACATCCCTCATTTAGTCTTTGCTTCCAGGACCCTCTCTCTCACCCACACACACCACATAAATATACAGACACATACAGCTCTGACACACATTTCTTTCTATGGCACAGGATACCCCCAAAGCTTCTTTTCTCTTTTACAAAGTTCAAGCAGCCCCTGTGCAGAGCACCTCCCTTCTCTGTTCTCTGGTCTCCAGCTAGGTACAAACAGTCCAAAATACGGTTTATTTACCGGTTCTGCTTTTTTAACCATTTGGTCACTGCATCATTCATTTCTCCTCCAAGCATATCTTATAAAAAGTAACAAAAATACTTCTGGAAAGTACCTGCTGTTCAGGATTTTTTTTGTATTTTACAATGTTATTTTATGACTTTTTATTTTACACATACATTCTTATAGGTCACCAAAATTTCTCTGACAAATAACAACTGAAAATAACTTCAAAAAGTGTGGATGTTAATTTTACAAAAGATCTTACTAAAGGTTAAAAAATATGTAAATATATAAAAGGGAGTTAATTCACAGTTTTGCAAAATAAAAACAGCCCTGAATTTTATTGTTTTGGTAACAATTTTAACTTTCTTATCCAGAAGTCACTTCAAAAAGTACGGTGTTCAGAACTATACATACATGAGTCATTCTCTCCACCTCTTTTATACCCCTAAATATTTCTGCTGTTACCATTTACCAAATTGCATGCTGTTTATGCCTTTTCCATAAAAAAGCAGAACATTTTTGTAATTGAAAGATCTATTGAAGATGATAATTACTATTCAAATGAATATTACAGGCTTAAGCTTGCTGACTTGAGACTCAGGCTGAATTAAATGACTCACATGCAATTCAGCAGCGTAGAGATGGGCTTTTCAAAGCCAGTTAAAAGCATGAATTGAGGAAAGCATTTCATGATGAGACTCAATTCTGAGCATGTAATAGGAAGTTGATCAGAGTGCTTCCATGCTTAAATACAGGCTTTAGTACCTTGCTTGGTCATGCCATAAATGAGTATAGCTTAGATACGTAAATAGTTTAGAAAACAGTGTGCTTAAAATAACGTTTTACCCTTTAAAAGCTCTTGTCCATTTCAAATTTTCCATCTCTTAGGCAGTATTGCTATTGAAGGACACAGAGCTGGGTACGTGAAGTCCCTAGGGCTTCCCAGCTGGGGCACTTCAGCTCCTGCAGTAACCCACCTCAAGCTGGCCAACGTGCTCCTTCCCACCATGGTGTGTGGCCTGGACTTGCTCTTAATGAATGAGGTTTTCCCACGGCTAAATTCCCACTCAGCTCTGTTCTGGGAGATTCAAGGGGGACGTTAAAGAAGGACCTCTGCAAAAGATGAGTTTCACCCACTCAGTGCTTCTGTTTTGCCACTGCTGTTGCAAAGGCCATCTTGCCACCGCACACGGCCTGCAGCCCAAGAAAGGGAGCTCCGCAGCTGAATGCAGTAGCAAAAGCAAAAGGTCTCCCAGCCTTGTAGGTCTTTTCATTTGCAGTTATTTATTCAAATTTTTGAGGCACTGCTTTAGGGAACACGAACATTTCTGGACACTCTCATTCATAAGTCCTTGCAAGTCTCCCATGCTGATGGGAACTGAAAAGGGGTCACGCTTTCTCTGCACTGTGCTAGTTTTTCCAGGTTGATGGCCAACACTGACACTATCCCGTTTTCCAGGATAGGTGTTCTTCAGATGAACAGCTCCCCAATAACTCTACAAAAGCAGTCACAAAGAGAAAAAGCTGTAGTATGTCTCTGCTGTTCTATTGCATTACGACACTGATATTTACAAAAGTGTGTTAAACACAGACACAAGCCCAAAGTGCCTCTAGGCATGCTACCACGCTGAAGCGAACTATCTGCAGACAAAAAGGAGCCAGCAACTACCTGGCATGGTGTGGTTTTGGCAGAAACCCTCTCCTTGGCATGTGGGAGCTGTCTGGGGTCCAGAGCCAGGGACAAGGTGGGGCTGAGATGGTCCAGTGTTGCATCATTCTCTGCCTCTCCTGCCCTTAACAGCGTGATGTGCTCTGTGCAGAGACATGGTGATGGGGAAAACCTGTTCATCACTAATATGTAATCCACAACTTCTACAGAGGCTGTGCATTTGGTGTGAAATGCAACAAGGCTACACTCAAAGCAAATCAATACTGTTTCCCCTCACTTTTAAACTGTCCATGTAACTAGGTGCATTTAGAGTCTGACTGGACACCTAGGGGAAGGGCATTTTCACACAGCACCTTTACTTCGTGGCTGCATTGTTGGTGAGAGGGTTCATGACACATACCAGCACTTCCTAGCAGGGAAGACTGACCTGTCTCTGTAGTGTGGCAATAAGTCTTTCACAGATGCTGATGTGACTGTGGTGGACTCAGAGTAGCCATACATGGGCACCTTGTCAGTTCTGACAAAAAAAAAGCACTTGCCAAAGCTCAGCGGTGAGGGATGTTACTGGTTCTTTCCAGCCCCCAGTTTTCAAACCACCCCTCATAAGCCATGATCTGGATAAGTGTTGCAGCCATGGAAGGTCACCAAGGTGATTAGAAACCCTCTATTTTTGCATCTGCTTTCAAAAAATTCCTCCAGCAGAAGAGGTCTTCCCAAGACTGAGCCACATAGGCTGTAGTAGAGTTGCAAAACGGCAAGAGAAAAGTACAAGATCAGGTGTCCCAGTACCAAAGGAGTCATTTCAGATCTACCCGTATGTCTGAGAACAGCATTTCACCCACTGGCTTCCTGATTAAAAATGCTTCCATCATTTTCTGGAAAGCTGCAGTTCCCTTAAAAGCTCTGGCCACAGAAGTCCTTTGCTTATTCTTGTTGCCAGAGCAGGGCTAGAGTTTGGAAATCAGGTTTCAGGCACCTGGCTCCTACTGGCTTCTAGGGACCCTTGGAAGCCAAACTCTTTGAGGCATTTCTTCTCTAGGACACTGTGGGGTAATCCAGCAGGTTTTGTATACCAGGTAGGAGTGGAACAAACTCTGACATCTCTTCTCCCCGTTGTAATAGTCCCTTCCTGTGTGCTGTTGAGTACTGTAACATCTAGAGTGCTAGACAACTGCTAGTGCCATCACTAGGAAGATGTCTTTTCTAACAACTCTTTCTGAAGTTCCTTGCAGGCTGAGAGCGTGCTCTAGGGCTGCATCTGCACTAGAAGCAGTTTGCCAGTATACAAGGTGTTGGCTATGCATATTAAAAATATAGGCTATTTCTGCCTCAAAACAATTACAGTCTGAGCGAGAGATGCTTTACAAAACCTGTACGTACTGATAAGCTTTCACGTTGGTATAGCAAAATAGTTCTTCAGGAAATTGTGTTGAGGTTTGACTGCAGCTGATAATTTAAATTTAATGTAAATAACATTTGCAGATGACAAAACATGAAAGTATGCAAAGGAGTACCAACAGTCTGCTACAGAGAGTTCTCAGAGTGGCGACCCAAAACTATTATGGTTTGCTGGTAATGCCACACATGCTTTGGTAGTGCAAGTCCAAATATAATATTGGGCATTGGTGAGCATTATTCATCTGCCACAGCTTGTCACAACCATGATATATGACACAGAAATCAAAACAAAACTGTACTAACATCCAAAAATCTCAGTGCTTTCTACAGATACTAGCCACATCTCAGCTACATAAAATGCTCAAAGCCTCCCAGAAAAGAGCCAGGAGTGGACAACAGCTGTGCTTGTCTTTTTTAAAATTCCAAGTTTGGGTTTTGGAGTTCGCCTGAAGGAATGACAGTAAGAAATCAAAGAAAAAGATGGGTAATTCTATAGCTGATTGTACTGGAATGTCTTGGAAAAAGAAACTCGTGGAATCACTGAAATGTCATTTTAGTGCCAGTGCAAAAATTACATCCAGATTACTTTGCTTGAACATTAATGACACTGGAGAGACAGGCAACATTAATTGCAGTTTGTGCTATAACCTAAGAAATTAGTGAATGCACCTGCCTTGCATAAATGGCAGCACTCTCCCTGCTATGAAATTACCTCTAAAACAAACATAGACAAAATTTACTGAGGCTGCTTGCATGTCAGAGAGACCTGCTCCACATGGCACAGGCAACTGAACTGCACAAGGGGACTAGTGCTACAGCATTTGAACTTTATAGGATGGCAGACAATCTAATGGGTAATTAAGCAAAGGGCTGTTCTACTACTCAGCTTTAACGAGAACTGTATTCCAAGGGCTGAAAGTATGGAAAAGTATTTAGATACAATTTGCTGAGAGAATTACAAGGAATCTCAGTGCACACATAAGGACGATGCTGAGATGGAAGAATAGCTGACCATTTTGTCTGAGTAAACTATTACATAACAGCTAAGCTATAATAAAACACCGATTCCAAATCAAATAAGTCTCCCAGACTGCTTAAAATGAGTCACCAACAGCTTTATAAACATACAAAATACTTGACAAGGAAGTCTCTGATAATTTTTTAGTAATTATGTCTGTGAATTGTTCTCTGTTGACATCACTATTAGAAATGGGTTCCCATAAGTTTGCACTGCCTGTTAACATCTGCTTATTAATCACTGAGGCTTTGAATATTTCTTTCATTACAAGTTTATTAGACAGTTTACACGATCCTGAATATGTTTGTTCAGAGATGTTTAATTAGCACAGTAACAATAGCTGAAGACAATACAGTTTTGTTTTGTATGGATTTTTATGGCTTCAAAAGCCTCTTAAGACATGATTTCACAAGACAGTCACAGATGATGAAATATCTGCGCATCTCAAAAATTTGTAAGGAACAGAAAACCATTTTTCATGGGCTTCAAGGACACTTTCAAGCCTTGTCTGTGGTCTGAACAAAACAATAAAAGTTTTGCACTGAAGTATGATTTAGAAGCAAATGAAGAGCCAAAGCTAGGAGGTCAAGCAGTGTTTTCTTAAGACAGTCCTACAGGGCTGATACAATGAACAGATAAAATTGGCCTAAAAATGAACATGAAAAAGGAAGGATATAATCAGGGCCTGAGGAAAGAAGATCATCCCTGGGAATATGATTTTTGAGGAGAGAGGAGAGTCTAACAGTTACAACACAGTGTTTTGGAGGCAGGAAGGTCCTAAGTTCAATGGCAGCTAAAGTATCACCACAGGCAGTTCACTTGACCTCTGTGGTACCTCAGTCAGCTAAGCTGTAAGACTGGCTTCCATGGAAATCCAGATGTTGCCTCTGAATTAAACTGTCCTGAGTAAATAAGTTACCAGAAGAACTGCATATCTGAAAAATGCCTTAGCCAGAGGTTACTAAAGGATATTACTAATGACAGACAAATGAGGAACATCAGAGACTGCCATATTTATAGATACTTCAGCTGGGGATGCTACTTTATGTAACGCTTGGAGGAAAATAAATAATGAGTTTCATTATACTTTTAAGAAAAGAAAAGCCACAGTGCAAAGACAGATGCTACTGTTAAATGAAAGCTAAAATGCTTTCAGAAACAGAAAACCTATAGTGGTAACTCTCAGTTGTTTTAATAGATTATAAAAGCACAAATGAAAGCCCGTGCAGTCTATCTTGCAAACCACAAAACTAGGGCCACTCATGGGTATTGCTTATGGAAAGAAATTATTTCAGATGCCCAGTAAACCCTTGTTCTGCACTACCTACAAAAAGGCAGATGCCAGCCCACTCTCACACAGACAAAGGAAAGGGAATCCACGGAAAGAGCCCCTGAGGAGCCAGACAGGAAACAATGGTGACTGTCCCAAGGCCCTGACCTCAGCCCAGACGAGCTTCGTGCTGCGAGGGTGTATGTGAAGCCTTCTAACAGGCAGGTCAGGTTGTGCGCAGATAACCCCATTCAGTTTTGCATTTCATAGTCCACCTAGCATTTCAGCCTAGAAATTACAGGATGGCAGCAGCTATCTTTCATCTAGTCCTGCAGGAAAACACAAAGAAGGTTTCAAGCAAGTGGGAAATTGGAGCTCTGTTTTCCTTCATTATCTGTAACCCGCTGGGTGGAACTAAACCCCAATCATGGCACAGTGGCTGCACTGCTCACCTCATTAGCACAATTAAGTACAAAGCTGAAATAGATTCCTAAATAAATAAAAGAAACACAAGCTACAGGACAGAAACCTATGTTCCTCGTGGCAAACTCTTTGTCCTGATGTGGACGCACTGGTTTGTGTCTCTGGTAAGGGGATGGGTAGTGGGGCTGCCTGCTGTTCGCTTCCTCTGAAGAACAGTTTTGGAGGAAAGAGTCTTACTAGAAGATAATAAATGATGATAGCTGGATGCAAGGGACAGGCTAGAGTACGTTATTTTGTCTTCATCAGGACCAAACTCCTTAGTACAGTATTTTGCAAGAATAACTCCTGTGACAGTCACATTTATGCACTGTCCATGGCTGAGAACTATATGTAATGTCTAGCATGATCATATGTAGGACCTGCATCATGGATTAAACCACAGAAGAAAGAAATGCAGTCGATGGTGATCATAAGCCCAAAGACAATGGGCAGATCTCTGGGTCTTGTTATTAGGTTTTGCAAATCCTCATGCTTGCTTAATTTTTATTCTCATTTTTTTTCTGTATCTCCTTCCTTCACCCAGCAGCGTGGCAAGGGCTCCACTTAGGATGGGTTGCTATACTGGAGTGGGATGGACTTTGGTGTATATACCTTTCTTTGACACAAGCAGCTTTGGTTTGAAAATGGTGTCTAGAAATGAGCAGGGATTTTGCCATTTTTTTTATTATGTGCAAAATGCTAGGAATGTTTAAAAGTAACAGTAACCAAAGTAACAGGGAATAGGAAATAGGAGAGACATTTATCCCCTTAGAAACAGCTTTATTCCCCTTGCATTTCTACAGGAGCATAGACGTTTTCTGTCTGCTTTGGCACCAAAACCAACTTTTTCAAACATCAGGAATTTTTCTGCTTTTTACAAGGGCTGCATATATTGGATGTGAGAGCAAGAAAATGGACTTCAGTTTTAAAACACTTTATCACTGCTACCAGCAGGACAGTGTAACAAATACAACATTCTCTTGAACGAGACAGGCTGCTGAAGAAATATATAATTTCACAGCACTCCAAAGTCTTTTTTTTTGCTTTGCAACTAATTCCTGCTTTGTCAGATCCTCTCATCTAAAGACATCAAAGCAGCTGAAAACCGTGGATTAGGTTAAGATGAATGTATGTGTCGCTTGTACTCCCCTGGTTGGGAGGTAAGTACAGTTCAGCATTAGAAAATAAGCATTTTTATTGCGACAGTGATCCAGCAAAATCAGTCACAAGGGACCTGATCCAAAGTCCAATAACATCCACAGAAGATGGAAGTTTTTCCACTGATTTAATAGGCTTTTAATCAGACCTACTGCCTCTTCTACAATATCCATCTACTCTGATCTTTCAAAGAGAAGATTAGTACAAAGCAAAAGAGATACATGCTGCCATGAAGGCCATATTCTCTGATCAGCTATAGCATATGCCATAGATAGTGTTTCATGTACCTCAAGTTGGTATCAGAAGCAATTTAGAGTTAGAGAAGAGTATTGAATAACAGCCTTTTAAATACAGTAATTATAAGGTCTTTGAAACAAATACTAGCGTTGTGATTTGGGAAGCTTGAGGAATTTAATCAGCCATTCTTGATCTAATTGCCAGTGTGATTTTCACTTTATCAGATGTGAGTTGTAATTGGTTTTGAAAAGTTTGACATATGATAGGCTTCTGGGTTCTCCTCGACTTAAATGCTTTATTTATTTTATCAGACAACTTTATGAGCACAATAGGTAACCTGGTCTGAAACTCTCACCCTTTTTCCTAGGACACAGTGAAGTAGGTACTGAAATGACCAGAAGAACGGCTCTGGAAAGCTATCACTGCTAGTAAGGGCTGAGGCTTTGATAGTTACAAAGGGACAGAAATCACTTTATGCTAGCATCCAGTATTTTAATTTTAATGGAAAGAAAAATGAATCTTTGTATGAAATCCCACAGTACAAGGACAACTTCAGGAAAATGAAAGGAAATGCTTCTTTCTAGGGTGGAATTTGTTGCTGCAGGAAACACTGAAGTCAAATTCTGTGTCTGGATTTCTACAGGACTGCAGTGGCACTACAAATAACAACTGTAATTTCAATTTATGGGCTCAATCCTGCACAAATAGTCTTTGCAGGATCTGGGCTTACATCTGCAGATTTGCCAAGGCAGGAACCTGTGTTCAGAATTACCCGTATAGACAATGGAAAGGGATAAGGAAGGCTGAGCTGGCACACATGTTGTGGGAGGCTCCAGTGAAAGTTGATGCCCCCCCATGAAAATATCAAGGGGGTTTCCTACCTGGCTCAGGTAAAAACTCTCCTTTTTCAGGTGTGGAAATTGTAAGCATAATTGCGATTCAGGGGTAATGCATCTCACGGTCTTGTCTCTCCTAAATTCAGCACAATGCAGGGAATTTGGAAAAAGCAGCAAACCTGTCCCATTTTGGGGGTCTGACTTTGTGACTGTGCCTCTTCCTACATAGCAGAAAATGGGCGAGTGCTTTCTGTCAATGGAGGAGTGCAGAGAGGGGAACGTAAGGAGGCTGTAAAGAAATGTGATGCAACACGAGCTGGGCCTGATCCAGAGCTCAGTGGAGCCAATGGAAAGACTCGTAATGATCCTTGGATCCCACTCTAGAGGGATTGTAACCATTCTCCACAGGGAGCCCAGGACCCACCTTCACTGGCTGCACAGCATGCCCTTGTTTTCATGCCAGGCAGAGCTGAACCATGCTGAAACTTTTTTTGTTATTGTTGTTGTTGTTGTTATTGTTATTGTTGTTGTTATTGTTATTGTTATTGTTATTATTGAAAGAAGTATT
>JANZLP010000046.1:13312497-13322562 GCA_026930925.1 Chelictinia riocourii | reverse complement strand
AAATGTCAGTTGAATTAAATGAGAGTGGTGTGATTTGTACCCATGAGGGGAGAAAAAAAGCACAGCAGGTATGTTAGAGGTGCAAAAAAATATTGAGTTTCACACATAGCATGTAAGAGTTGACAAGTCTGCTGGCAGCTGCCTGGTCACGGGGGGCTGCTGGGATTGCAAGAAAATACAGACGGTGCTGTGGTACTGAGAAATGGGAGAGAAACAGAGACAGGGCAGGGCGATAGATGTATCTCTTGGCTAGTTAAAGCCCAAATTGCTTTGGGCTCAACTCTGGGCTTACAGAATTGGGAAAGACCAAAATTCAGTTACCAAGAGAGTTAAAACACAATGAGAGACCCTCCTTTCCATAGGTGGCACCTTGGAAGACTTAATACCAGATTTAGCAAGCCAAAAAGTAATACAGGTGGAGGGAGAAGTGGAATGAAATAGGTGAAGAAGACTGGGCTGAAAGAAGTGCCCAAACAGTGCTTAAAATGAGATGTCCTTGAAGACTGGGGGACAGAAAAGATGTTGAGGAGAGAAGGGGAAAAACCCAGCCCTTGAGCAGCCGGAGTCTGAACAGCAGGTTGGGAGGCAGAAGCCAGGAGGAAGCAAAGCCAGAGCCATTAAAGGTTTGATCTGCTCGTGCACCACCACCAGTGAAAATGGGTGCAGGCACCTCTGTTGTGGAGAGCTGCCTTTCTTCTCCTGGGCTGGGGAAGGCAGCAATCCCTCAGCCTCCCTTCTTTTTGCCTCTTTTATAAAATCTGTTTCCCATCACTTTCCTTAGTACACTAATATCTGATGGATGGTATCTACCTCTTCTCTTCCTTCTGCTGGCATAATTTATTGAAAATAAATACTTACTTTAGGTGCGTTTGTGCATGTGGTCATGGCAATTGCATGCCTGTGCATGCACAGATTATCATTTAACTTTTAAAGTAGTTTTCCTTTATCATAAACCTTTCCCATGAAGACGGATGTCAAAATTTCTCTGTCCATTATCTAGCCCTTGTGCTAAACTCTGATTGATCACCTGGGCCTTCCCTACAACCAAATAATGGCTTCATTGTAGTGAATCTATGCAGCGTAATGGCTACACATACTGGGAGCTGCTGAGACAAAAGACAAAATATAAACAAAATTTAAAATGCATGATCTCAGTTTTGTCATTATTAGTATGAAGCTTGAGCAAGAAAACCAAAATATGAAGTCTACAAAAATCAGAAAATTATCTTTACTGATAACCAGAACTGCTGAATGGAGAAATGGGTTGTTTGTTTTGCTTTTCCACAAAAAATAAATCACTTTTCAAGGAAAAAAAAAATCAAAAGCAAAAATATTTAAGACAGAAACAGAAATACTTTTTCATATCTTAATGCTGAAATAACTTATTAAGCTGTATTATCAATAGTTTCCTGGTGATGAAAGAAAATGTACTAGGGTTATTGCCAGTTTTGAAGTATAACAGTGTTTTTAAGTATCTTTAAAAAAATAATTAAGTTTAACTGAAGTTCCATTTTCTCTGCAAAACCAGTTTTAATAGAAAATAATCTCACAATAAGATCTTGCATTATCTAGTTTTTAAACTTTTCCAAGTATTTTGTGTAATAACTCATGATCATAGACTAACTATCCTCTCAAATTCAAAATGAAGGGATAAAGAGAGGTATTACTGGTCCGTCATTAAACTCCAGTTTCCTCAGGTCCTACCAGTATCATTCTCTCTTTTTTTTTCTTTTTTTGTTTTCTGACTAGAGGCATCCCCATGAAATGCAAAGAATGATACCCTCCACAATTGCTTTAGATGGCTTTCTGCTGTGTGGTTGAGGAGATTATGCTGTGTTTGTTTTTTTAATCTGTTAAAGTGCCTAGAACTTGGGATGGGTACTTAGGTGCTTTTTTACGTAAAACAAAATAAACAAACTGTTACAATAATGCCTGTAACTGTTATGACCTGGAAGCTGTGCTCATGGTATTGTTTCTATATGCTTTTTATTGTACTTGGCACAAGAAGAGGCTGATATTGCTATCAGCAGATCTATTTTGTGAGTAATTTGGGGGATGAAAGACCCCACTTCAGCACATCACTTAAGCAAGCCCTTAGCTCTTTACACACACTCAAGTTTAATTGACTCGGAGGTTTAAACATTAACGTTGCTGAATAGAGCAGTGATGAATCGAGCCATGGTTTTCTCACCCTGGAGACTACCAAGCAACACAACCAAATGGGGACATCTGGAGATGAGGCTCTGCCCAGGCTTTCCAGGGACCCACAAACCAGCCCCGGGCCTGCTGGGCTTCGGGATGCCCTTCCCAGGGGTGTGCAGCCTTGGTGCTCATCCATGCCTCCGCCCAGCTCCAGCAGCAGTGGTCCTGCAGTGGGGCTGAAGATGGGTGTTGCATCCGCTCGCCTCGCTTGGCAGGTGTGATTTTTAACCCTCAGAGAATATGGGACCTAGATACCAGGTTAAAATAATTTGCTGGTGGTTGTGGGAAGCCAGTCTTCCTCCTGCTCTTTTCAGTGCCAATTTTTTCATAACCGAGCAAACACTTGGAAAATGCAGTATAAAGACAGGTGCTCAGTTTGGGCAGCCACCCAACCGTACCTGCCTCCACGAGCAGGGCCGCAACATTTCTATTTCAGCTAATGACTTCATACTTTAGAACACCATGATATCACAGATAGGGGTTTTAGCAGATTTGAATCCTGTCGAAATCTTTAGACTTATTCCACCTTTATACTGAACACCAGAGAAGCTCCAGTTAATCTTCTTTAAGGCCCTATTCGCTTAATGGAAACGCTTAGCTGCATAATTGCTTTGAGCCTATTGCTATTCCAAAAGGAAAATATAATAATCTAATGGTATTGTCTCTATAAGCGAATGAGAATTTCAGGAGTGGATGTTGGTGCCACCCATGTGATCCGGAGAGGTTAATGCAGTTAAAGTTATTTCACAGTCCATTAAGGAGCTTACGGTGACCCGTCGACCTTTGAGCCAACAACACGGAATCCATTATCATCACAACGGAGGAGCCGGGGCTCCGCCAGCTCCGCAATGGGCCCGGGAAATCCCAAGTTAGTACTTAGTCTAAAAAAATGCACTTTTCTTTCTGCTTCTTGGGTATGGCTATTAATACACCCTCCCGTAATTTGTAACATTAACATTGCTGAAGGTACAGAAAAGGACATTGAAATGAAGATGTCAAAACTGCTGACTTGGTTCGGAGTATGATAATATTGGCTACATATTGAAACCGTGGATATATATAACGGGAGAGATCAAGATGAAGAAAGTCAAGGAACTCAGGGAAATTGATGATAAATTATCAAAGGCTCTGAAACTCATTTAAGCAAATAATAGCTTTACTTCACATTTTCTGATACCATGGGACTGGCTTTTTGTTGGTTTTTGTTTTGTTTGTTTGTTTGTTTAAGATTATTTACATGATGTAGATATTTGGGAGGAAAAAAAAGACACTGGGAGTTTACTGTATGCAGCATAGGCAGGTTTTAGTTCTGCAGATGTTGTTAATTCATATTCCCTTATCTAAACCATTTATTATTTTTTTATTAAAACTATTTTATGAAAATCCTACTAACAGTCTGCAGGAGATTTATTCACAAGTATATTTAACAATGTTGAAATAAATAGGTAGCCTGCAATGTACATAGGAATTTTCAAAAGATAATGTTGCTCGCACAAAAACCACTGATTTGGGGTGTTGGGAAAGAAAAACTAAATTTTAAAAGCCTGAAATTTAGCAATAGTGTCATAGATTTTACTCTCAAAGCTGATGAAAACGCAATCCTCCAGGTTGCTTAACAGAATTAATAAGAACAATGAGATGATATGTTATGTGCATCCAATCGTGTCACTTTTTATAAAAATTATATTGTTAAAATTCTAACATGGAAAAAACATGGTCCCAAAGCTCCAGAAACAATAAATAATTTGATAATGTAAGCATCAAGAAAGTTTTGGTATGCTTAGAGATGAAAAGAGAAAGACAAATCTTCCTAAAAAACCTACAAGTAATTAAGGATCACAGCACTGGAAAGTTGGCCAGTGTCTTTGGTACTTTAGGCCCATTTTAACTAGTTACAACATAAGATTGCCACAAACACTGTCTCTCATCGTGTCTGTAGTATGGTAGTACTGACAGAGAAAAAGCATGTATAGTTATACCAATTTCAAGAATGCAAGGTAATAACATCTTTTTATAGCTATCTCTGCAAATAATTGGAAACAGGGTTATGTCTTCCAGATTATTCTAAAGAAAAAATAGTGTTCTGATGATACTTTTTAATCACAGTGCTTAAGGTAAATTTTGTGTCTTTACTATGGAAAGCTTTAAGAAGGTAGCCTGAGTTTCTAATTTTCTTTATCATGTCTTTAGTGATATTATGAAAATAGTACATTGAGATTGGATTATGTAGAAGTGGCTATGAGAAACATAAACATAAATTTTGTAAACTTCCACAATATGTGTTAGCTAACTACATTTCTCTTTTATCCCCTTACTGAGAAATAAAATTAGCTAAATGGCTAATTAAACGAAGGAGATAATGTCTCTCTGACTCTTTAACAAACATGAAAGGAGGGGGCAAATCTGTGGAGTGCTGTGGAACTGTAGGGTTTGCATCACTGCAAATGTTAAAATAGCTCTTTTAAAAATACTGTTTTCTAGCATACCACAGGGGCAGCCAGGCTGTACCTTCCTTTTTAAAGATCATCGTGGTCACCCTGTCATTAGCTAAATAATTCAATAAGTAGCGATAGTGAGGGGAGAATAACAATTTGAGTACTAAATGATAACTAGCCTTAAAAGATATTTTATGAGATAATAACATCTGTGTTTTGAGCACCTGTATCTTGCTGATGATTGAAAAAGTTCCTCCAGACTGGGAATATTGTTGGACCTCTGGGAGGAGCCTCTTTCTCCACTGATAAGAACAGAATAATGTAGAAGAGCCTTTGAGTTTGTTGCACCTAGAAAAAGTACCTGAAATTAGGTGGTGTGACTGCCTGCTTAAATATGTTTGCTGCAGAAATACGTATCTTTATTACAAGCTTTCTCCAGCTTCATACTCTATTTCATTAATATTAGGTTCACTGAAGGGAGGAGGTTAAAATCCCAAGTAAGAAATTATATTCTTCCTTGTCTTGTTTCTGAATCTACTTCCTATCTTCTCTGCTTTTTAATTTCTTGTGTTTTCTTCTCCACACCATGCCAGAAGTGCTTATAAGTAGTAGGATAGCATTTTTTTTTTTACATAATTTTTGCCCTTATAACACAAGAAATAGTCACCACCTTTGCTGCCTCCTAGTCTGAGTATATAGTTGATTTAGTGATATTAATAATTAGCTGGTTATATTAGAAAAGGTTGGGGTTGTTTGTTTGTTTCCCTTTAATGGCAATTTCTCACTTACTTCCAGTACTGGAATCACAGAGGTATGTCTAAATTTTATGCCAGCCAACTGTTAACCAGATGATCAATGAGGAAAAAAAGCATATATAAAAAATAGCATAGATTTTTTTTATTCTCATCCAGGACCCTTTATCAGCAGGCTAGTCTAATGCTAATACTTTTTTTCTAATATTCAGTTAAGAATATAAGAAGCATCATGCACATCTTGTGACTGTGACAGATTTGAATTTCTCAGACTGTTCTAACATTCTGCAGAGTTGAGTATCTGTGTATCTTGTTTGGAATATAAGAATGAAAGAGCACCCTCCCTGCTTTTTATGTTCTCTCTCCATTAGACAGCCACCATCATTGGTTTTCTTACACTAAGTAGGCTGTAAGACATGTAAACGTTAACTGGGCTTACTGCTGCACTAGCTGAATATTTGAAGCTATACCTTTGCTATCAGTTCTCATTTTCCCACTACACAAAACCTACACTTAATCCAAATTATTAGTTTTTACACAGCAGGAAGCAAAACAAACCTGCATTTAAATATCCCTGTTAAGTCTCCAGTGACTGGAGAACAGGGAATATAGCACCCATTGTAAAAAGGAGGACCCTGGGAACTGCTGACCAGTCAGCCTCACCTCAGTGTCCAGTAAAATCACAGCCCAGGAACATATCCTCCTAGAAGATATGTCAAAACACATCGAAAACAAGACGATTAGATGCAGCCAACATGGTTTCACCAAGGGCAAATGGTGCCCAACTAATCTAGTGGCCTTCTACAATGAAGTGACTACATCAGTGGACAAGGGAAGTGCTACAGATGTCACCTACTTGGACTTCTGCAAGGTCTTTAATAGAGTCCTCCACAACATTCCTGCTACTTAATTGGAGAGAGATAGTTTTGATGGACGTATTTAGAAACTGAAAGGTCAGTACCTCTCACTTGGCATGGGCAGAAAACACACACCAACCTTGTAGGAAGACTGATGTGTTACTGTGTGTAAATTTACTTTTGTGCAATGTAAGCACGATCCTGAGTTTTAAAGGCTTGCTCTCACCTGCTTTTTTACTGCAAGGAAGATGCAGTCATAAGATGCTGCCAGCACACAATACCCTCATATAATGTAATTAACATTTTGACCACTGGATGTTACTGTTGCTCCAAACATCTGCAGGGGAATGTGGGTAAGACTTGCTGGAAATGCAGTCTTCTAATTTTTTTAACCTACAACCTAGCTAAATGAGACAGTGACCTGTGGATAGGTGGATCACCTATTTATTGCCTGCCCATTTACTGAGGAAGAAAAGTTAGAAAGCTGTTATTCAGATATAAGGTAATGTCTGAATCCAGCAACATGCAAGCAAATGATTAAATTAATGGTACTGGACTGAGATTTTAGTAATGAAGAAGCAAGTGATTTTTCAAACCATTAGGCTTGGGAATTCTAGCACATTGCCCAAAACAGCCAATGGTTTTGTGTGTGTTATACTAGTGGTCCACAAAGCCTGGAAATAAACCACATTTTTTAGATACCTTTGACCACTTATGCTACACTCTACCCATTAATCCACCTCCTCCCCTAGAACAACTAGTAAGCCTTATGTGTAAGCAATCCCTTTTAAAAATTTGTGGGTTTATTATTATAATTCTAATCATATGCAAACATTTTTTAACAATTCCCAGATCTCTGATTATTTTTGCTCTCTACTACATGCCTCCCCTCAGCTTTCTGTATGGATCCCACACACTTTGTGCATGCAGCTTTCACTGATGTATCCTAAAGCAAAGTCTTCCTATCAGATGAGCACAGTCGGTACAGTTGAGATGTGCCCAGAGCAATTCATCATTTATTGATTGGCACCTCTGTGGAATACTTCCTTTGTGCATACTGTCTTTTAGGAGCTCCTGTTTTCATCTTCCCCAAACAAGAAGAGCCTTTTAAATGTGCATGATAATTTGTCCACCCATAGGTGGACACCATATGGGTGGATGATATATCCTCCTATAGGCAGACACAACCATTACTACACTCTACATAAGCTGACAGAAATTCAGTATGTGGCTGCACATCAATTGTCCATAAAGATGGCTCTGCGGTTTTTGGTGTTTCCTTTTGATTCCTCACATATTGCAGGAAACATCCAGAAACTGTTCTCCCAGCAAGGCAGTGTTTTCTTATAGTATCATTTTATTTGTAGACCCAGTAACTTATGCATTGCCTTATCATTCCACAGTTTCAGTATCTCCAAGTAGGCATCTCGAAGAACAGGTTTTGCACATTTTCTGAGAGCTCCATGTAATTCCTGAGCCAGTTTGTCGTGTCTGAAGATATACCTGGCTTGAAATCAGAGGTAAAACTCCTGCTCAAGATGTGAAAAGTATGACTGCTCACATATAGTACTTAAATAGGGAACTACTCAAGGGAAATTCGCATTGCCTGTTTTAGCTGCTTAATGTAAATAATTAATGCTCCTAAAGGGGTGAGCCACCTGATCTATGGCAGAAACCTAATCCAGAAAGATATTCAACTCGTGATGGAGATGCTGTTTTCTGTCCATTTATGTACTGAATGGCAAAGGGAAGGCTTTGTCACTGTGTATACCAAAACAGCATAGTTATTAAAAAAAAAAAAGAAAAAGGTGGTCCTTCCTTTTAACTTGAACAGAATTTCTCTGAGGTGGTTAAAAAAGCTGCAGTAACCTTGCTACTAGGCTAGAGCCAACAGCAGACATGCTTCTTCATTAGGTTGACCATGAACATACAACAGTTTTAATACTTTCTGTGCTCAAAACATATAGTTTGTCTCATTGAGTTATTCACGCTTAAGTATTTTGAGATGACTGAAAACATAGTGAAATTAAACGATGTACAGTTTGAGCTGAGAAGAATTGCGGATGGGTTTGGAGTATGTTTCTTAAGCCAATGTACTTCATTTTGATGATACGAAGAGAGGATTTCTGCAGTTAACACCACCATTTACTCCCAGTGAAAATGAATGCAAAGAGGGTATAAAGTGCTACTGAATTAGATTTCACGTTTGTAGAATGCAGAAGGAAATGAGCACTAATGAGTGCTTAGGAGTTTGTTATTATGTACCTTTGTGATCCAGTGTTGGGAAGAATATACATTACCTGAAATGTGGTCCGTATTTCAAGTGCAGACTGGCTCACCCTAGCGATTAAATAGCTGAGATGTTATTTGCCTTAAAAATTTATTGTAATTTGGAGCCAATGTTATGGTGAAACGTGTGCAATTAAAATGGGAAACTAACTGCTGTGGCAAGAGGTGCTTACCTAAGCCCAGCTCCGAGAGCTTTCAGGAGCTCGTTTTCCCCAGCAGGCCTGCCGGATTACACCCTGCCCTCGCTCCTTGTACCGGCAGTCTGCTTTAAACAGCGCTGGGTAGGGTTCAGGGCTGAGCTTGAATTACCAGAGGAGTTTTTCTTTATAAAGAGGGGTATGTTAGGCTGGAGCCTGCCACCGCAGTGCCCTAGCTATAACCTGTGAACACAGAAATAGTATGCTTATCAGCAAAGCAAAGGGTGGAAGTGCGCTCTTCTTTAAGGCTGGTTTTAAGGCTGTGGGAGAATTTCATGCAGACATCCTTGGGTTTGAATCTGTATAGACTTGGGTTAATTTTGCTCTTTTGTTTGAATGTTATTAAAGGGATTTTAATAATTCTCATTCTTTTGTTCTTAGTGCGATTCTGCATAATCAGAAGTATCCTTTGGGTCACGCAGCAAGTGAGGAGCGACAGAGGAGGCCAGCTGGGCAGGGAGGCAGTGCAGGGAAGCATGTCCGAGGAAATGGCCACAAAGGCATGATTCCCAGGTAGGCCTGGCCTGGCTATTTCTCCAGCGCATTGCAGGCAAGGAAGAGAACCCATTAGGGTAGGGCAAATGTATCCCTTTATATCCACTAAAAAATACTTTCATGATGGAGCCAAATGCATTGAAGGGAGAGAGATTTCTGCCTGCCCAGACAGGATATGGCCCCTTCAACAGTCCCAGTTATATCCCGCAGATGCCGGGGCTGACTGCAGAGTTGGCAGCCGCCTGCGTCCCTGCTGAGCGGCTGGTGCAGCCATCTCATGCTCAAGAGATACCAGGTGACATGCAGACACAGATGGAGACATCCATTGGTTTATTTGGATGTTGGGGCAGATGGCTGATACTTTCTCATTTTCCTAACAGATTTTTCTTTTTATCAGTGTTGACCCTTTTAAGGACCACAAAGTTAAGCTTAATGCTGTCTCACTTGAAAGCCAAGTATACAGTTGTCATGGTTTAACCCCAGCCAGCAACTAAGCACCATGCAGCCGCCCACTCCCCCTGCCACCCTCAGTGGGATGGGGGAGAAAAATCGGGAAAAGAAGTAAAAATCCTGGGTTGAGATAAGAATGGTTTAATAGAACAGAAAAGAAGGAACTAATAATGATAATAATAACACTAATAAAATGACAACAGTACTAATAGAAGGATTGGAATGTGCAAATGACGCACAGGGCAATTGCTCACCACCCGCCTATCGGCGCCCAGTCAGTCCCCGAGTGGCGATCCCCTGCCCCCACTCCCAAAAAGAAATGCAAATCCTGATGCAACATGAATGGGAACAAATGGGTTGATTCTTTTAATCTCCTAATGTGCTTAAT
>JANZLP010000046.1:13088562-13101596 GCA_026930925.1 Chelictinia riocourii | reverse complement strand
GTGTTTGCTTGTCATCAGGAATTGCACTGGTGACTAATGGTGTATTAGGGGATTTCTTATGTTTTTATGAACTGGCTAGTCCTTCAGTAAGAATTATTGCACAATTAAATTATCTTTTTTTTAGAAAAAAGGAAGGATACTATTCTCAAAATTGAAATTTTTGTGGGGAAATTGGCTGAAATACTAGGGCTGAAACCATTTCCTAACTTTTATTTTTAAAAGTTAAAATAAACAATGAATAGACAGGAAGAATCTATGAAAAAGGGATATTTTTTTCTTTGAGGTGTATGATGTAAAATTGTGCACAATGAAATGTGAGGACAGTAAAGCCATCTATCTTCTAATTAAAGTGAAGATGGGACACTTGCTACAAGGAACTTACTAGGATTTGCAACATTAGGAAGTTCAAGTTTTGGTCTACATGAAAGATGGTTCCACTTTCATTGCACACAAGTCATCTTTCTTCTATTTAGGGCAATTGTGCAAGTGATTAAGTCTCTTCTGATGGTATTATGTATAAAAGATGGTATAAATATTGCTTATACAGTAAGATTATGGATAAGTAGAAGATACAGCAAAGAGTAGGAAAACATAATCTTCAAACCCAGAGCTGTGTGTGTGTATATATATATATATTTTTTTTTTTTTTTTTTAATTTAAAAAATCACTGCTTTGTCTCCTGATACCATATTGTGTTTCAAATCCTGTTGGGATGCCTCACAAAGAAAGGTACAAAAAGCAAATATATATTTATAATTAAACACAAATTAGACTGATTTTATATAATTCATATTACAAGCTCTAAAAAAACAGGCTTATTTGAGAGATTAACATTTAAAAGGAAATAATTTTCCTAGGTGTACTAGTTATTTAGAAACAAAAATAAAACTGATTTATTATTAGAAAGTAACCAAAAATAATTGAAACCAGCTGAATTCAAGTATAAGACTGCATGTATGTTTTAATATGAGTAAATGTAGAAAGGTAAACAGACCTCAAGTTATTGTAAGTAGGTTGTATGCAACGCTGAGAGTAGCTGTAGTATTTGTAACTTGTACTTGAATTTGTGTGGTGAACTGAAGTGATTTTGTTTTTCCAAATTGTTCTACATCTCAATGTAAGTAAAATGTGGTTACATTTTGAATTATGGTGAGAATATTACTTCCTTAGCAGAGTTACTCTGACAAAAAATGAAATAAATTGTTTACAAAAAAAATCCTTTTGTGTGAAACTCGCCAAACTGTAATCTGTGTTAAGACAAGTCTGTTTTACTATTTAGACATGTGGAATATTGTAACAATGTGTATACAGCAAAGATGAAATAGCTATTGATGTCTTTCAGTTTAGAGAGAAGTGTGTGCATGTTGTATACACACATTCTAATTTTAAGGCCAAGATGGAAGTCACAGAAAAGTAAACTGTACCTTGCTTTTTCTGTTGATCTTATCATTGTCATATTTATTTTCTTCAGGGTGACCATTATTTTGATTTAATTGGCTACCTTTGTTATAAACTTTTTTCTTTCTCCCGAAGTAGTATGTTGTGAAACCTTACGCAGTGTCTTTTCCAGAGTATTTGCAAATGATGTTCAGAAAGGTAATTCGATTCTCAGACTCTTATATTTCATGTGCTGAAGGAAGGCTTAGGCTGCTTTTGATTGAGACTTTTCCTATTTTATTGAGCAGTGGTGTTCCAGGATCAAGCTGAATTGCACAGCATAAGAAGGCAGCAGTGAGCATTTGATGGAAGCAGATAATAAAATGCATCAATTGTGTCAGCACCTCGTTGCAGTCACATCTGGCTTACTGTCAGGGTACCATTAGATTCCTGTGGTTTTATGTGCCAAAAATAATATGCTTTGTAGTTAATGGAACTAGGATATTTGCAGTTTGATTAAAAAAAAATCATCCTATTTTCTTTCCCGTCTCTGTTGGGCTTAAGTTCAATCTGAGCACAGCCTTGTCTCCTTAAAATTTTACGACTGAAAGATCAATTGTTCTTTTGATCTGTTTCTTTTTTTCTCTTATTACAGTGAATCCAGCAGTCTGAGCAGCAGTGATGCTGGTTTGTTTACCAATGATGAGGGAAGACAAGGTATTGAAACAATCTTTCCCTTCTCCACCCCTCAAACCACATCATTTGAAATTCTGTAAGCGTTACAAGTTATTTCATAGGTTAATTACTATATTTCAGTTGCTATTACTATTTTTATGAGTTGGAGTATATAGCTTGCTTTCTGGGCTTTTTGAAATGTTATCAGAGGGTGTCCTGAATCCATGACTTAGTCAAAAGCTGTCTCTTTAATACAATAAACTTACTTGCAACTTGAGAATCTGCAAAAGATCATCTATACTAAGTTTCAGTTCTTCAGTTGCTCCAAGTTTCAGACAGGACTCGGTGGTCGTGGTACTGCTTCTCAAACTATTTTTGAGGTGGCTTTCTTCTTTCTTCCAAATTAATATGGCAGGAATTTATAGTTCTTCAGTTGTTTGAAACTACTTTTCAAACAAACAATTTTTTCAGCAGTCTAAGATTGAGATTGGAAGATGCATGCTGTTTAAAGTCTCTCCCCTCTGAAAAAAATTTCTTTAAAATGCAGTGAAGATTCAAAATTTTCCTTTTCTTTTGAGGATGCAAGTATAGGATTTTTTTTTTCAGCATTTGTGTTTATTGCCATCTTTAGGTGCAACACATTTACCCATATTAGCATCTTAGTGTCCAGCTCACAGACTAGGAACTCACTGTCTTTGACAATATACAAAAAATGAGGCAAAAACTAGTCTCCCAGGAGATTAAGACTTGCTTTCCTGTTGGCAGTTCCAAGTTAACAGTAATGGAGATTATTTTCTTATGCATTTTGTGACAGACTACTTCAGTGTGTGCAAAAAAACCAAATCCTGGCCCATTCCACAGGTCTAGGTTAAAGGAATGTTCTGGGTTTTTTTTCTTTCTCTAATGTGTAATTCTGTCTGTTCTGGTTTTTTATCTTCTATTTTAAAGTTACAGGTGGGAGATAATTTTTCAGATTTAGAACAGAGGTGTTACCTTCATTGCGCAACAGTAACTTGTGCTACATAAACTGTACCTCCCAGTATGAGTATCTGGTTTTAGTTGTGCTAACACATAGTTTTTGAAAAATTTAGGTTCTCTTTGAAAGTTTAAATTGATCTTTTAACTTCAGTATTTCAATGCTTTAAGTTTTTCAGTATGAGACACGTCAAAAAGATTTGCTTTTACTTTCCTATACAAATTTCTCTTTTGACTTGCAATTTTTAAAACATTTGTCCTCTATATTTGTATGCCACATGACCTACCATATTTCATAATTGCATGCGTTTTTGAAGTACCTTTCCTATATATCCGTATCAATATTTTTGTCCTTAAATCCTGAACTAAATTATTTAAATCCTTGAATAATACTGTTGACAATGTCTCAGTTACTTTCTGTTTTTCTTACACATTTTGTGGGAGGAGAAAAGGAGGGAGGGATCGATGAAAAACAGTTCTTTCACTGGTGTGGTGTTATCTTTTTTAGTTTTGGTTATTTACTATAGAGCTGTAATTCTTTTTGCCTGGTTGATTTTTGAACTTTGAGTCAGTGTGATTGTCATTTTCAAGCAGAAACCATTAGACCTGACATAGTGTTCTGAAATATAAATAAAAAGAACAATAATTGAGAAGGATATTGTCAGGAGAAAACATTTTTTTTTTTAATCTCTATTTTGGACTAATTATTTTGTGGGTATGATCAGAAGACCATTAACTTGACACTGGATCTCAGACATTCTTAGATCTCCATTATAGCTTGGGTTTTTTGAAGACTTCTCCATGAAAGTACTATGAGAGATCCTGCTGCAAAACCAAAATTGTTTATTTTCTAATAATACTTATTCCTTCCTCCCCCAAAGAAAATGCTAGTAATTTTTATCTTTGTGTTCCCCTTATGAAGTAAGATGAGGTTATTTTATCTCTGTAAATTAATTTATAGCTGAACTGATGCACATACAAAATTGAAAGGGATGAAGGAAGGAGAAAATAAATCTGATAAAAGCAAGGGAAAAGCCTAGGTGAGAGAAAGGAAGTTGGAAGAGGACCGGATAAAAATGTATTAAGGGAAGAACTGGCTGATTTTGTTGTCTGTTTTTAAAGCTAGACTGATTTCTGTCTTCCTAGTGTCCCTCCTCCAGGATATATGTTCAGAACATCAGCATCTTGACCTCATTTGTAGTTCAAATTTTCTGCACTTCTGACTTCAGGTTTCTGTTAAGTCAGGTGGAGAACCAGAGATTGATTAATGCTGCCTGGTGAAATACTTGGTTTAAATGATGTGTCTGCCATCATTCAGTAGTTTGGGTAGCAGAGGACAAGAGGATCCTTTTCTCCAGGGCAACATTTGTTCATTTTGTGTCTCTGAGATTAAGAACTGTATCTCATTTATTGCAGACAAATACTCTTTCTAAAACCCTAATTAATTCCCAAAGCATATTCATCCTATGGGACAGACTTTCTAGAAAAGAAAGTGATCTAAAGCAGTAGTTTCTTTGAGCAGTTGGCCAGCCAGTTAAATAGTTGAGTATTTAGTTCTGAACTTTGGAGTGCCTGACCTTGGAACTTTTAATATTTTCCAAAATTGTTTCCGAAAGCAAACAGAAATAAATTCCACCACAGTAACTGAACTCTTCTGTGCACAGATTCTCGGAAGAGTTTCAACTTTTAGTATTTGATTCAAGAAAACCAGGTGTAGCTGTATTTGGGGGAAGTAGTGGGTTAATTGCTAGATATATTTTAATTGCTATTAATTGCTATGATAAAAGAAAATTGCTGAGACTTGAAAATCCTGTGTTCAACTTCGAGTGTGTGGTGTGCCAGCTAACTTTTTTTTTATGAAACCTTCATACCCTTTTCCTTTCCAGGCTGCCTCTGTTCCAGTCTCACAGCTTTTTTTGTTTGTTTGATTTGTTTTGTTCCTATAAAGTCCTCATCTGAGCGTAGCCATGCCTGTCCTCCTTTTCCAAGTTATCCAGGAGCTTACCTTAGGTCATGTGAGAGCAAAAGCTTTTTTGCTGTGCTCTATTCCACTATCATATTACCTTCTGGCAGAAGTAATTGGTACTTGGATGTTTTGCAATCCCAATGTGGCAAACATTTTTCTTCTGTGAAACATTGTATACCTTGTGCAGTTAGCCAGCAAAAGCTTAGATTATGGAAAATGCTCAATACAGGTACAGTCAGTGAAGAAGATAGCTGCTGAACTATTAACAAACCTCAAGTGAATTCTTATGGGTGTCTTTTCAGAGGCTTATAAATGGGTCAACTTTGGGTTAAGATTTAATAGTGTTAGCAAAAACCCAAAATCTTATGCAGATATCAAGCCCTTGAGTATGGAGGTGGGACAGCCTGCCAACAAAGTAATTGAAAGAACTGAATAGTGGCTGAAGCTTATGTATCAGAAATCTTTATGACTTTCCTTTTTTTTCCTACTCTTGCTTTTATTCTGAATAGCATTTTCAGAAATGGCTGGTTTGCAATTATTAAAACTTTAATGATAAGCAGTGTTATGCTTGGTGTACAAAACTTTTACAAGAGTTTCAAAACAAAAGGTCTAATCTTTGCAACATATAATATAACTCCATAATGGGCCTAGCTAGTAGGATCACCTGCAGTTTCAAGGCACTTTACAGGTCTGCTTTAAAAAGTTTATAAATTAAAGTTTATATACTTTATAAGTTAAGCTTTGAACACTGTCTTAATAAAACTGTACCTTTTTTCAAACACTAGTTGATATTGCTGTTTGGGGGGAAAAGTCAAACTGCAAATATACTCTTTAATGAATTTTATAGTGTGGGTATGGCAAATAAAACATATTCTGCATTCCTAGTCCATCTACACCTACAAGTACACTTGGGAAAATTCAAAGTTGACTTAAGACATGCAGCACCTTTATATCCTTTAAGATCTAAGCAAGTAGGAAGGAAAATTATATTAATAAAGTGTTAAACAGTTAAAATTGGAGAAGGTCAGGGAATGTCAGAGTTCCACTGTGGATGTAGCTGAGCTTTTAAAGATAGCTGTTCATTATTTTATGATTAAACATATATTTGTTACTGCGTCCTTTATGAAGATTACCCACTACTGATTCAGTATATAGCAATTCCACCCTTTTGTCTTCTCTAGTGAGAAACTAATTTAGACCTTGTATAGCATCTCAGTAGCTGCAGGTGTCAGGTTGTCATTCTCCATATATAAAAGAAATGGAATGTGCAATACTAAGTGTAATCACACCAGTTTTGAACTGTTGTGGCTAATTAGTTTATAGTCTTTGCAGGTGAAAAAGAAATAACATGAAGTTGCTGTATAGTTGAAGTCCTAAATATTGTCTGTGGATCACAGTGGTGCAGGTGAACATAAAGCTGAGATGACGTGATATCCTTGGTCTAATTTATTAATGGCAGACCTGTACAGTCCTCCTACCCAAGAACAGGGTATGATACTACATTGAATGGGAGGGCTGGGAGGAGGTCTTCATGTGAAGTTTTCAAGCTTGAATCAGAAGAACTAGCTGCTTAAATTCAATTCTGTCTGAATGGTGTCCTGTTACCCCTTTTGCCAAGGTAGCTCTGTAGAACACAAAGAGCAAGATGCAGTGTGCCTCAGTGGATGGGTAACTTAAGCTTCTGCTTTCCTGAAACTCCTTGTTTGTGTTACAGTGTATCTTCTGATGTCTCCAAATGATTATTACAGCTGTTAGCAGTGGGGCTTTTGGTTTTTTACCTAGAAAGAGGTCATGGAAATGAAACTAGCATCCTAAGGTATTTACAGTCCATGTGCTAATGCTCTGTGTGTGTGAGTTGAGGGATAATGGAGCAGCACAGTATCAAGTGGTGCTTACAGGACTGTATGCCAAACTCTTTTCACGGTAGCCTCTTAAAGTAGGTCGTCGTTGTTATAGGCAAGCACATGTACACTATGTGACTGCTATGGAGGGTAGTCTGGCCATTTTGAAATGAAATAAAACTAGGAAGAGGGAGAAAATTCTATTTGCGTGCAATGGAAAGTCTGCTTGTTATAATCCTGCACTGCTTTAGCTAAAAGAAGATTCAGGTGAAGCTATTCTGAACATGAAACTGATGGTGATGTAGATGGGGTCTGTGTCCATAGAGAAACCATAAGACCACATAAATCATTTTCTAAACTACTTAAAGGGGAAGGCCAGTTATTTAACATGAAGGAGTGGTAATTAGATAAATATGTAGGCTCAATAATATAGAGTGAAAATTAGGGAAATAGTAATTGGGGGGAGGGTAAAGCTTAAAAATAAATAACTTCAGTTTTAAGTGCCTTGAAATTTTAGAATTGAAGTTGACATTTCTGAGCCTTAAATAGATTTTAATTTTTTTGTACTGATCAGTACAGTTATAATTGAACGTAAATTGCTTTGAAGTAATTCCTTGAAGCATTAGCATTACCCACAAACAAGTTTGTTGTATTTTAAATATGTGGCTAGGAGAATGCATGGGCTCAGAGATCTGGAAGTTGTTTTGCCTTCCCGGTAGATTGGAAGAATATGATAATTTGGTGTAGTGTTGTGCTGAATCAGCATCCTTAAGAGGAAAGGACAGTGTGGTGAATCTTTTGAAGTATTTTGAAGTTAAAAATGTTGCTTTGAATTTTTAATTCTCATAAGTTCATATTTGCTATGGATACTGTGTTGCCTTTTGAGAGCTGTAAATTAAGTAGAATGAAATCCAAGTATTTGATTACAAACTTGAGTGGGGAGGACTCTGTTATATTGCCTATAGGTATGAGGTTGGAAATTGATTAAATGCAGTGATCTTCCCTGACTCCTATTGAAAATGTTACCCCTTCAGGGTGGAATAACTGGTAAACAAAATGCATATGGGTGCTCTCACCTGGATAAGAATAGTAGTAATAGGTTTATGCTTGCCTCAAGGTGATAATATGATTGAAAATAGTCAAAGGATTCAGAGTTCTTTAAAGTGCACAGACAACGAAGTTAAAAACCAGGTATACCTGGATTCTGCTGTCACATGGGAAAAGCCTATGAGGTTCAGATCTTAAGTTTGCCTTTGTCCGTGAGCAATTTAAGTGCTTAGGGAAGAGTATAGTAGCATAACAGGTAAGATGTCTTAACGAATAGCTGCTTAACATGCTAAGATTCCTGTTGCACAAAAAGGAAAAGTAATTTTTTATTTTTTCCCAAAGAACTGTTGTTGGGCATATAGTGAAGATACTAGTTTCCTTCCATAGCCACTATTTGCCTTATCCTGCAGTCTACCAACCCAGTCTTAAATTCTAGCTCTTTCTTCCAAGACTGCATTGCATAACTCTTATAGGCTTCTGTCCTTGAGCTGATTGTGAAACCCAATTTCAGAATTCTGTACTTACTGTCACAGCTTAATTATGTGTAACAAGACTTCTTTTGAGTTCCTGACAGTATTTCCTATTAGTCAAGGTGTCTAGAGCTCTCATCTTATGACAAAATATTCTGACAAAGTTTATCTACGTAAAAGTTTGGAAAAACAAAACAAAGGCGTTCAAATTTAATTCTGAACCACAGATCAATCTAATGAAAACATGTGATTCTCCCTCCACCCCTACCACTGTCTCTGTTCAGTACTCTTGGACATCCTCCAAAGAAACCATACCTGGCTGTTTATGAAATGAGGACAGGATTAATGGTGAACACCTTTGTGAAATGTCATAGCTATAAATGAGGATTAGAGTAAATATGGAGAGTAATCTGAAAAGCTCCAGGAACATGAAGAAACTTACATCTTATTTGGACCTATGTATCTCTTTCCACCTCTGTTTTCACCTTCTTCCATCTAAAAGTTCCTGTTCTTTAGCCTCTGCTAATTTTGCTTTTAGTAGAGATCATTAAAGATGTAAGGATCACATTTCACCCGCAAGTGATGAGTGAAGGGCCTTAATTATTCTATTATTTTCCTGAAGTACTTGTCCTGATGAATGTTACAGCCATTTTCACTTGTGCTTGGTCTTGAAGTATTCTTTTCATTGCAACAGTTTATTTGGAGAAAGTGTGTTGAATTTTATTTTTCCTCAAATTTTAGCTTGGATTTTTATTTGTATTTTCCCATTTTGGGGTTGAGTGGTGATGAAATTTTACACGAATGCTTTTTGTTCTTGAAAATTTTGTCTAATAAATCTTACAGTTGTGTCTTGCTTAGTTCTGCCTAATTAAAAATTGAAATGCCAAACAAATAATTTATATGCAGAAATAGTGAGGCATGGTTGGGATACTTTGAAGTAGAATTAAAATATACAGCACATACTTGGAAATCTAATTTTTGGGTGTAAGAAAGGAAATTTGCTATGTCTTAAGAGGATATTTTTCTGATCTTCTGTAAACTACCTGGTTTGTATAAAAGAATATGTTTTAAAACAAACAACAATTTATTTTTAGTTGCCAGTGTGTTTGAGCTAAGTTTAAAATCAGATTTTCAGTCTTGTCTTTTGAGTTTAAATCCAGATATTTAAATACTACATCTATAAATATTGTCAGTAAAAATGACCAGCTTTTTGGTATAATGCAGTGTAATTCTCAATCACATGATACTGTCAGTTTTCATTTAAAATCAACTTTTTCAAAACTTATTTCTAAATGAACTTAATCTGATTAACTTCATTTAGTCACATCTGTTCATGATTGTTTTTCCCTTTTACTAGCCATACAAATCATGAAATTAAGCTAATTACATACCATTATCAGCTGCAAAGAACTAGTTTCACAGTTTTATACCTTTTAATTCCCTGCAGGAGATTAAGGCTTGTTTTTTTTTAATATGTAAAGTGCAGTAACTTAAATGGATTTCCCTGCAGTTATTGCCAGAGGATTAACTGGTTTATTATTGTTTTTCACTATCATAAATTGGTTTTAAAACATTACATTTTATGTGATTTCATTGATGGCAACGCTTGTCATGCTATTGAGAAACATTTTCCAAATAGAACTCCTATATATGAGTAATTGTTACACAGCTATAAAACAAAAGAAATAATTGTTCTGTCAAGGGTGTTTATTGATGGTAACATCTGATTTTTATCTTCTCTGCTCCTCCCTCTTTTTTGGGGGGCTTGGGGGGTACTGCCCTCACACAGGTGATGATGAGCAGAGTGATTGGTTTCATGAAAATGAATCTGGTGGAGCATGTGGAATTACGGGGGTCATTCCATGGTGGGAACAAGAAGACTCTACAGAACTGGAGAGAGAATTGCCTGATCCAGTCTTTGAAAGTATCTTAACTGGTACTTTCCCTCTTATGTCTCGGCCAGGGAGGAGAGGTAAGTAGCAATCAAGCAAATGCAAACTGTAGAATCACTTAGGTACAATAGAAAGGTATCTGTGTATTATACAAAATATGTAAAATGTTGACAAGATCTTGGAGTTACTAGTTTGTTTCCCTGAACTATTTCATTTTTAACATAATCATTGGAAAGAAATAATTTTTTAAGAAGTCAATGATCAGAAAAGTCAGATAGTGTAAAACTTGACTCATTTTTATAGCTTACTCTTTTATTTGTTGTCTCGATGTTTGCATTGACAATTATAAGCATTATTTATAGTGAATCTTTATATTCCATTTTGTTCCTGGCTTCTGTGATAATGTTTAGAATTGTAGAGAAGTTCATTAATTCAGAGGCTGGAAAGACTAGTGTGACCATCTGCTTTGCTTTGCTTTATGGTCAGGCCATATTGTTTGGAGAGAAGAGGGAAGGGTTCCTTCAGAGCAAGGTTTGAGATTGTAATGTAGAAAATACCCCTTTTTTTTTTCTCTCCTTTAAAATAGTTTAGACAACTGTGGATCCAGTGTATCCAATGATAAGTTGTACCAATGTTAGATTGCATTTACAGTTAGGAACCCACTCTTGTCTAAAGACTGAAGTTGTCAGACCTCATCTTGCTGCCAAAGAATTTTGTTGTACCTTCCCTCTGCCACAAGAACCTCCTTTTGCATTCAAATACAGATCTCTTATGTGAGCAGTGGTCATATCGCTTTTAAACTACTCTGCACACTGATAATGTATTGAATTCTGTTGTGAGACTTATTTTCCAAATACTTAGAATTGTTTGAGGACTTGGTTTCTGCATATTCACCAGATTTAACATTTTCTAGTACTAATGAAGTTGTAAGTTATGCAAAAATAATTTTCCTACTGTAGTTCAGTATGTTCTACATAGGCAGCCAACTATGCATAGAACCAGGATGGCAGTAAGAATATCTCCAGAAATGTTCATTTCAATGACGACTTAGCCTTTCTCTCACTTTTCTCATTCTCTGCTCTTTGTTTCCAGTACAATGTTTGACAATATTAAGATGTTTCTGTTTAACTGAAGTCAGATTAATAGATTTGATATGTAATTGATTATATGGTATAAGAAATACTCTTAAATCAATTTGTACTACTTTTTTGTAGGTTTCCAGAGTAGATTTAGTCATCTTCATGGAATGCCAGCAAGAAACATAAAAAAGCCTTCAGGAAACCAGAATGCATTGGTAGGTACTTTTATTACTGTAAGCTAACGTGCACTGTTTTTGCAGGTTTTTTTAAAAAAAGTATATTCCTCTCATGCTTGTTTCCTAATGTTGTAGGTAGGTAATGGGATGGTAAGACTATAGTGCCACTGCTGCTTGATACTGTGTTTGCTCTTTATTAATAGTTAGACTCTTCCCACTGCAATTCTATTATAATGGAATATTTGTGTGTACTTGAATGGCAGCACTCTGATACTGTTTCTCAGTACTTACTTTGAACTGAGTGAAGGGAAAGGTTTGGGGTGGGGTGTTATTTCACATTTTCAGTATATATCTTATGTCTCTGTAAAAACATGTTTCCCTCCTCTTACAATGAAAATCAAGCCAAAGGTTTTTTTTCTGGTACTGAAAGCGTTCTGTCATGGATCGTGGTACAATTGTGATTGATTCTCCTCCCACCCCCCGCTTCCAAAAGTCTACTTTGAAAAATCTGTCCTTATTCTCTTTCTTTTTGGTTGACTTCTGTATGGTCAGGGGAAAGGGTATATACAAAAAATTTACTGCAAATTAGTGATGCACCTGTCACAGACATCATGCTTTCCTTTGAACCGAGTCTGTTTTAAGGCTGTGACTACGAGTGAGAGATGTTTAGGTTTTTTTAGTGCTTTCAGCTCTAGGAGCAATGTTTATAAGTAAAGGAAAAAAAATCTAACTGTCCTTGCATTTTTGTACAATGTAATAACTGGATTTTCCCACAGCTTTTTTCTAAAATAAGATTCTGATTAATTTTTAAGAATTTCCTCTTAGGAGGGCATGAGAAGAGACACTTGACTTTTTAAATTAAAATGTTAAAATGTATTCATTGTAGTGCAGTCTACTCCTTTCTTACCAGAATAGTGTTTGGAGGAGAAGGATAATGAGGGAGACTCTTTATCAGTATGTAATAAACATATCCCAGCATGATAAATACTGCAACATCAATGTTCTTTATTATTTGAGAATATTAAATGTTTTCAAATTTTAATTTGTCTAAACAAAATATGGCACTTTTGAGAAATGTAAGAGCTTTTATATATGGAGAGAATAGAAAGGAACTGTTAGATATGTAACTCATTTTGAAGAGGGAAGGTTTTTATAATTGAAGTCCCTGTCCAATAATTGCCATTTGGAGCTGAATAAGATGCTTTAAAACCTTGGCCTGTGATCTCTGCTGTTAGTGGTTGTGAATTAAATGAATGCTGTCTAGTTCTTGGTTTCCTACCTACCTATTTTTATTTTTGGTTCAGTGCTTGCCTGAGCATATCTGGGATTTGTAGCCCATTTTCTAGGCTTATTGCAATTTCACTCTGGTATTTTATAGGAGCTATTATAACTGATAGGTTAGCTTCATGGTATTGATGATATTCCAAATCTCTCTTGGCTATGCACCTGAAAGGTTACAGTGAAAGTACTAGAAGCCTGCGGTGGATGGGCTTAACTTTTTATGAGTATGTTTTAACATCAGCTTTTATATGTTGC
>JANZLP010000046.1:12795534-12808766 GCA_026930925.1 Chelictinia riocourii | reverse complement strand
GTGCGTGAGCCTCACAAGCTTAGAGGGGCTGGAGCGGGGAGCACCGGAGTTCTTGGGCTGGCTCCAGAAGGACTTGGATGGGGCGTTCGTGAGCTAGTGGCTCTACTTCTCAGAAGAAATTTAGTAGCAAAACATTATGGTAAAGTCTTCTAACTAGTAAAATTGCTCTAATGTAATGAGCTGCACCATAGTATCCAATAGTACAGGGCAACAAATTGCCCTAAGTAAAATTACCCATATTGAAATAAGTGAACAGAGAAAATAACGGATACAATTAAACTCTGGGTAGCGTATATAAAGAATAGTATTAGTCGGTTATGAAAAACTGGTTTGATATCCAAGTCAGTAATATCAGTCTCCCTGAGCTTTCTTTTAATTCTCCTGTAACTGAAACGAGAACTGGCTTCAGTGTAAGGGCACTTGAAGAACACATCCAGTAACGATGTTTTACCTACGCCTTGTATTGTGCTGGCGGACACAGACGCTAACATGCTCAACGCCAGGCTGAAAATTTTCAGCCAGGTAAGAGGCATGCTCAGCCATCTCATGGGAGAAGGCAACTGGGGATGCAGAGGTGTTTGCAAGGGAAGCAGTTCCCCAGCATTAGCTTCTCTGTGCCTTCCCCCACAGAAGCCAACGGAGAGCCGTGCTCCAGCTTGGCAGCCTGGCCTGTCAGTCCTGCCACCCCTGGCTGGACACCAGCTCCCTTCTCCCCTGCCTGCTTCTTTCTGTGTGAGAAGGTAATGCCAGGTGCCTACGTCTGTCCTCTTTTTTTGTCTTTTTTCAGTCCGAGCTGCCATCTGACCAGAGGGGTAACACGGGGAAGGCTGATCCCTTTCATGACCTGTTCAGGGCTATGATTGTCTAGCCCAAAATTGAAAAGACAGTACTCTGCAGTGGGTCTCCTTGTTTTGGTGAAAATGACTGAAACTCTGCCATTCAACTACAGAGCAGATTAAATGACTGGCAGTACTTTGAAGCATCTTTCATTTTCTATTTCATTATCTACAAGTAGATATACACAGATTTGGGGACTAGCCTTTATATTCCTTCCTGAATCTTCTAAGATGACAAAACCAAGACCAAAAATTATCCCTCCTTTATTAAACTTATTAAAAAAAACCTAACTCAAACCCTATTAGGTTATGTATTTTTATAGAGATTTAGATAAATTGGTACACATTGCCTTAGAAATGGCAAAGTTTCTAAAGCTTTATAAACTTGATGTTTGTAAGCTATTAATGAACTGTGATTCAGTAATGCAATGGAAATATCATAACTAAAAAGGAAATAAACAACTTGCCTCCTTGGCAGAATTATCATTACTCTGCATGCAGGAAAAGCCTCCAAAGCTGGCTGCCTTTGCTGCAATTAGTGGTGTACTTTCTTCCCAGGATATCCCGTTGTTAGCCACACTCCCTCCGCAATCATTTTTGTAGGGCGTTTGGATCCAGAAACTTTATCTGATGAAATGTTTTGTACAGCATTTAACAAATTTACTTTCTTACCCTGAACAATGCCACTGTCCTATAAATACCTAATGAGAACACATCTTTGGTAGTGTAAACCTTGAACAGTTACCCTAGTTTTTTGTAGAAATTGCTCTGCATTGACACTGGGGCAACTCAGTTGGGCCTGACAGCAGCAGGTCTCTCACCCTGCCTTTCGTGGCATGAGAGAAAGACCTGGTATTTTGGGACTTATTTCTGCAAAAAGCTGAGCACCTGTAATCCGGCTAACAGCAGAAGAGCATGCAGCTCCTGGCAGCAGCAAGCCCCACTAATTTCTGCGCTGCCCAGAAATTAACTTCAAGAGTCTCGAAATGGTCATTAAAATTCAAATGTTTCCCTTCACATTTAGATATCTGCCCATGGAAAAACTTCTCCCCCTCTCCCCGGGGTTGGTACTGGGAGATTAGCTCATGAGGAGGATGGGAAATTTGCAGTCCCAGTGGCAACTGAAAAGAGAGGCAAGAAAACAAGCTTACCTTGCTGCCCTAAAGTTAAGCAGTAATCCACATGGCTCCAACGCCAAAGTATGTAATAACGTGGTTGTAGGATTTCATTGCTAAAGATTTTGCATTGGTTCTGCTTCTGTCTTGGCTATATAAATATTAATAATTTCTATTGTATTGCTATTGCTGTATAATATGACCAAAATATCATGGAAAAAATGTAATTTCTCAATTTTTTATTAGAAATTTAAGATCGGATCCCCAGCTAGTATAAATTGGTGTAACTCCACTGATTTCACGAGAGCAATGTTAGCTTTCATGGGCTGCATATCTAGTTTCTAGTTTGTGGCTCTGACCAGCTAATTACTGAGTAGCACTTCACCATACCATGACATTCATACATAGTAATGGAATTCAGGTTTCTGGCTGAGGTTAAGCAGTTAAACATAAGTAAATGCATTGGTCTCTGGAGTAAGATCTTTTTACTTTTCTCATCATTTTCCATCACGAACAGCTGGTTTAAAAGTAGTGTCCTCTCCCTATCATCGGCCTCCTGGCCGCCTGCTAGAGGCCTGCAGATATTAAGGGGAAGGATGGGTTCAGTATCAGCACATTTCACTTAGGGCTCTAGAAACAAGCATCTTTAATGCACAACAAATGAGCTAAATTACAGGGGAGTGTTTCCAGCAGCCATTCCAGGGCTGTGAACGCAGCCTGGGAACCTGTGGTCCAACAGGCTTTGTCACCCTGACTGATGCTAAGAAAGTCCTCCCTACATGCTTCCATACACCATTTTCTACCTATATCATTCACATCTTTGCAAGTACGGCTTTTTGTGTGTGCCTGGGGATGTACTTAGGCATTTTGAAAAGTCAGAAGAGTCACTGAACTTTTAAAGCTGCATAATGTCAATGTGCTTCAAGCAGGGCCTAGATGGAGTTGAGGTAGTTGAGGTCCTTCAGTCCAAAATTGTTTAAGATCCGATATTGACCTATTCATCTTTTGACTTAACATGCCAGGTGAAGTTCTGCAACCTCAGGGAAGACTGAATTCATACAGTGTTGGAGTTCCATAATGGAGTGTCACAGGTGCTTTCTTCTCAACTGCGATTGTATCAGTTCCTCTCTCTTTTGTATAAAACATAGCAGTTATGAGAATTCAAGTTCAGGGATGAAGGGTTTCATGTTTCCTCTTCTTCCTGTCTATAAACTATTCTATGCATAGGCTTCTTCCACTCTTCCTTCTGAAGCTCTACCATCAGCATTTAAGGTTATTCAGGCCAGAGAAAAGAAGCAGCTGGGAGCATAACTGTAGCCTCCTGTAAGATCACTGAATTATGTGGGGTAATCCTGGATCTCTGGCTTCCAGGACTCCTTTAGCACTTACACATTAAGAATAAAATACATTAATGGGCTTTTGAGAATTCCTGAGATATGACCTGAATCATAGATAGAGCCTATCTGCCATTAAACATAATACCTTTTTGGCAGCCATTCCTCTTTTGTGACCTTTGGCTTTGAGATCTGTTTTGGAAAGGCAAGAGGCATTTTGGAAATCTTGTAGTCAGTATCTTTATTCCAAGGAATCAGTCCCATCACATACCATTTTGCACCTGTACTTTCCCCAGTATGTCGTATGTGCTTTGCACAGACTGTTAATCGCTGGTTATTTTAATATTTGTGTAGCGTGTGAAAGGGGAAAGGGCTTAAATTCTGTTTGTAGTTTAAATAACTATCTTGGCAGTTACACAATCCATAGTGTTTATACTTTCATGGAATACAATGTTTGAGACTGATGTTAAAATAAGAGCAGAAGATATCAGATATGGCTGAGCAGGTTCTAGCGTTGGTCCAGACTGGGTCAGTACCGCAGCCGGCTGTCGAGGGCATCTCGAAAGGTGCAACTTAGCACTGCACAGTTTGTCTGCTACGGATATGCCATATTATTACTTGCTGATGGCAGTTTGGCAACTTTTGTCTATATCAAACAAGCCAAATTCTGATCCCTTTACTACTTAAGAGTTCAAATACCTCTGACACTAGGCTCAATTCTTGTTAGAAGCCAGATTGCAGAAGATAAGTGAGCTTGCCTATTCTGAGCAGACTTGGATCTCATATCAGGTGAGGGCCTCACCCCAAATCCTGATCTCTGATAAATTAACTTTTAACATTGCATTACCGCTAGCACACAAGCCAAATGTCTATGCAGATATTTATGTTCCAACAGCCAAATGCAAGCTCATTCTTTCCTTCTGATTTATAAGTATGTTATGTTTTACAGACATGAGTAACCCATGTGGGATATCTTTCCCACAGAGTAAAACCAATGTAAATTCACATGACTCAGGGATTTGTTTCAATGCTCATGTATAAACTCTCATTAGAAATGATTATGCTTGAAGATCAAAAGAAAAGTACACTCGCTTGTATTAATGTTTAATGTATAATTCACATTGTTAGAACAAAAAACAAAACAGTCGGTGGTTGTTATGACAAATATTAAACATTGGCACTACTAACCAATTCCCATAGAGGATCCTTCATTTCATTGCATTGGCTGTGGGCTGAGATTTCCTCTTGCGTGTGTGGTGCCATCGTCTCAGAGATTTAAAGGCACCTTCCTCACTGGATGAGTAATTCCCCTATAAAGACAGGAGGCCGGCAGAGCCGGGATACACCACCACCATGGGTGGCTCTAATGCTCAGAGACCCCCTCAGTGGAAGCAGAGTGTAAAATAACCTAATCCAATTGTTTATACAAGTGGGATTTCAGATTAGGCATGCTCCTATATGGTCTGAAACTCTCATTGCCTTCAATCTCAGTCTAGTTTGAGCCTTAATATCAAGACTAGACCCATGGGCAAAGTCACCCAGCATGACAGAATACAAGAGCTTGCTTTCCTGTTTTATGCTTATCCGTGTTTTACCTTCTTTAGTCAATGTTTACTTTCTTACCAGAAAGCTTCTTACTTAAATAAGCAGGTTTGGTGTGAGGAAGGTGTATGTGAAATCCATTCCCTATATCCTCAACCACGACCAGCACAGGAGAGCAAAGCCATGCTTGTAATCAGAAATCGAGTTTAGGAATGGGAATCCTATGCGTGGCATCATTGCCCGTTACCTGTAGTAGTGGGGCTGCTTCATCTGCATGAAGGGAAGACCCCTTGGTACCCTCTGCCTTCCCACATTATAGCCTTTCACACAAAGTAGGAGTTGGGGTTTTTTATCTTCCTAGCTTTTATTGGCTTTTCCCATGTCAATGTTTAAAGGGGCAGCAATTTGTACCATCTAGCTTTTATACTTATGCTTCTTTCAAAAAACTGGCTGTTTCACTAGCTGAGCTTGCATAATTTCTTTCTCCTCTAGTTTTGTTCATTTGTTTGTTCTTTCCCCCTCCCCTTTAAAAAACCCAACAAACAATATAAAGTTTCTTCCCTAGCTTATACATTAGGAGAAAATTTTAAGAACTGCTTGAAACAAACACTTCTACAAGAAATTTTCAATTACATAGCACTCTGATCTATTAAAAGAATTTTATGATTGATATCTGTGCTGACTATACAGAAATCCATCTGTAACTCAGCTGCTAAATGCCAGTCATGAAGGAAATGCCCTGTATACACTTAATGTGTGCTGCAGGAGGGCTGGCTGTATAGATATATACTGCAGTAAAGCAAATTAGGAAATAAAAGTATTTTTACCTATTTATCCAAATAATGTGTGATGACAACACACAGGCTGGGCAGCCATCAATTCCTGGCTCCAGCAAGGTTAAAACCTACCTTAGCTCCCGGGGAGCTAGAAGTCCATCCCTGCATATTGCCCAACCGCCCCTTGCTGCACGGGATCACTGGGGTGGACATGGGCTTCATTTTTATCTGCTAACCCCTATTATTCATCTGAGCCCAATTATTTCTCTTCTGCTTTGCAGTCTGATACCCTGCAGGGTTACAGACGGGAACCCTAAAATACCCTTCTGCTACTGATGCTGCAGCCAGCCTCGCTCACAACGCAAGGGTTTCAATAGTTTTAATAATACTTTACTGCTGTCACCCAGAAGAAAACGGGAGGAAAATGCAGCCCTTACACAGTAGATGTGTCCCCTTAAAGCAGACGGGGTGCAGCAGAGCCCAGCGGTTCGGCAGGTTCCAGCCAGGACCCCACTTTCCTCCCGTGGTGGGGACCAGCCCCGTGACACCGCACTGTCCCCACACGAGCCATCCCTACCCCTGCGCTGGAAACTGTACTTCATTTCAGCCCATGGCATATTTTGGAGTTACACTCTTGAGACATGTCATATGTCTTAGATTACCTATATGCTCATCGCTGTTAAGTGGCGGGGGGGGAATGCAATAAAGAAAATTGTCTCTGTAGGAACTCAGAGAACTAAACTAAAACTCTGTAGGAAAGCAGAGAACTGGAATAAAACACACTTCCCTGCTCTCTTGCCTTCTCCTATGGCCATGCCAAGGAGCTTCTCTTCCTGTCAGTGCCACCCCAAGAGCTGTTTCATGTGGCCTCTTCCTTTGTCTCGCAGAACGCTTTGTAGCTCACACAACTGCACACAAATAGCCAAGCGATGTTTTTTTTTCCCCTCTGTAGCTCAGTACTGCTCTTTTAAGCATCTGTCAAAAGGAAACTGCAAGCAATAATCCCCCAACACTAATGCCAAGAAGCAACACTCCAAATGTAGCAAAACAATTCAGGAGCCCGAGTCTGGGTACCAGAAGTGAGGCAGAAGAGAGAGCTGTGCCATAAAACCTCCAAGCAAACCCAAGATGCTGGAGGATGAGCCCTTCTTCTGCCGTCCGAAGGCAGCGGAGATGGTGGCTCTATGCCAGCCTCTCCACTGGGGCATTTGGGCTGTTTCCCAGGAGAAAACCCCAGTTACTGTGGGTTTTAAGATACCCTGCGGTGGAGCACAGCTCTGGAGCTCAGCCCTGACATCCTGGGCATTGCTCCAGTGCATCAGAGCCTCCCCGGACAGGGCCACTGGGTGCAGGTGGAAACTTCAGCCAAGAGCAGATCCTGCTCTCACGGTTTCAGCTTGGCTTCTCTTCCAGTCACAATGACCCTTTTTGCATTGCACGATGGCAGACATCACAGCAGCAGGTCACAAAACTGACAGTGGAGGTTACTGAACTTTTCTGCTTCATATTCCAGAAATAAATAAAAAAACCCTAAAAATATCTTTAATTTGCTAAGTCAGTTGAAGAATAAACTTGTATTGAGTTAACTTTAAGATAAACTTCTGATTTTTTTTTCATGTGGGACTCTGGTTGCAGAGAAGAACATAAATCAAAATGACAGAAAATTGTATTCTGTAGCTGAATATTGAGCTGTCAGTAGTCTTGGCCAGTGCACAAACTCACTTGTGAAAAATCAACCACAGCCTTGGGAAACACTCTCTTCAGTAAAGCAGGACTCCTCGGAGGGGCTGAGCACCACAGCCCGGATGCGTACACAAGGAACATTTTCCAGTCCCAGTTGGCCATGACAGCTGTGAAATGCAGCATTTCATTTCTGCATCGCCTCTTCACGGCCACCTTGCTGGTATATGAAGTGGTCAGGGAAAGAAGTGGCTTAGAACAGGGACCCTCAGAAATCCGGGGTGGTTCTTTTCGGTCCCTACATGGACACATGATCTGTGCCTGCCCTTCTGCACACAGGGCAATGTTAGGAGAATATATTCTTCAAAAGAATAAGTCATCTGAAACGATCTGTACATTGTAACACATTAAAGATATGAAGTATCTGTAGCACAATGCAACATGGACAGAGGTCTTAAGACTTGGTAGTTACTCACGTCCATCAAATCATCCTCAGGAGATGACTAAACATCCTCCTTTCCCAGGGACCATTTGTCACTGTCAGTGCTGCAGAAGCTGAGCAGCTATCTATAGCCCCATGTGTTCTGAGCCAGATCCTCCGCCCATACTAAACTGGTTAGTTCAGATCAATGCTTCACTCTGAGACATCAAGGAAGCAGCAGGGTGCTGCAGAAAACTGGCTCTGCAATTTTAACTCTTCACTCGGTCACTCGGTAAGAGAAGCTCCAGCATAGTATCACGGCTACTGACTAGCAGAAAGCGATGGCTTCCTCCTGGTGAAGCATAAAACCAAATTCTAGATCATAAGGGGCAGCGAAAAATCAACTTCTGCAAGAATAAGAAGGTTCACTTACTGTCTGGGTCAGATTTCCACTTGGATAGGTCTGTTCTGACAAGCTAAATTCCCTACCTAGACTCAGCTATCAGGAATGGTCTTGAATTGCCCCGACCTGCTATGTAATTTTCTGCGATGGTTCACCCAGATGCAGTTGAATATCTGTGAGGGATGAAGGGATCTGTGCTGGTTTGCATAGTCCTTTGCAGGAACTACTAGGAGTCTTTAAAGTGAATGAAGCAAATGCACGCAGAAGAGAGCGCTGCTAGGGACAGCGTAAAAAGATGCCCCCAAAAACACAGACTTTGAGTTAACCCTTTTCTTTCCCATACCAGTTGGGATTCCGGGGAGTTGGCTCTGCTTTGAGCAAGCAACTGGATCTACAAAGGTCCCTTCCAGCCTAAATTATCCTGCAATTTTGACACACAAGAAGTTTTGCAAGCCACAGAAGAAGTTTGATTTCCCTGTGGAGCCTCAAGTTTCATGGTTGGATGCTCTGGTGCCAGCACGGTGGGAGGTTGAATTGTCCTGCAGGCTCCTTCCTTGGCAGATTGTCCTGCACCTACAAGGACTGCGCTCAAACTGGAGTGTTTCAGGTCACTAACAGGGTTTCTCTCCTCCACATGAGTGCCTGCTTCATGAACCCTGTAGGTGTTTAATACCTTCGTAAGCACTTTCTTGATCACTCCTGTCAAAACCTGCCAAAACTGGCCAGCATTTTCCAAAGACACTAGTGAGGTCGAGACAGACAAGAGAGGCGGGATAATCACATACACTTCAACTCTTTAGGGAACAATTTTGAAGAAAAAGACAAAGAAAGAAAGAAAGAAAAAAAAAAAAGATCTCTACTCTCTCAGTGAGAATTGTTCCAAAATTAAGGGAATTCTCACGCTCTCACCAAAATTAAAGACAAAAAAGTTTTTCTGCACTGCAGTAGAACAAAATAGGATCCTAACAAGTACATGGCTGTACCTACTACCCTCTATTTTCCCTGAAAGAAAACCACCCTATTTTAGCACGGCATGTCCTGCAATAACAGCAGGAGCGGGTTTCCCTTGCCACATGGCTGGACATGAGGAGCCCTCAAGAAACAAGGGCAGTTGGGCCAGGCAAATATTTCTTTATTCTCTTCACTCTTCTCCCCTCATGCAGAGGACCAAGTTCCCGTGTGCCCTCCTGGAGCCAGCCTTGTCCCTCTGGCACCAACAAAGGCTCACCCTGGAAAGAAGGCCAGGGACAAGCCTTTCAAAAGAACCTCCTACAGAAAGGGAAGAACCAGAAGGAGCAGAATCTTTCTCATCCTTTCTCTTATTCAGTCTCCTTCTTCCCAGCACAAACACCCTAAACCAAGAAAGTAACCTCACCTTGCACTGCCCAGCCTCGCCAGCACAAGTCTTTACTACGTCATGGAGAAACACTGATGTCGGCAACAGTAGGGATCATACAAAAAGTCTACTATAGGCAAACGACCCAGGGCTTGGCAATCCCCTTTTACATTCACTTCTGCTGTCAGTTCACCCACAGGCCTTCCAGGGAAAGAACAGAGTCCAAATCTGACCTGATTCCGTTGTGCTATCTTTTCCCCTTTCTTCCAACGGAGAATGGGATTGAGAGCAGGTAGTTCCTTGTCCTCTCTTCCTCTTTCTAGCACGTGTTCCCCAAGGCTGTATGCAGCTTCAAATACAATTGGAGATATGACATCTTTGACTCTTTTCTGTAAAGGAAAACAAACAGCTATTTCACCTATGCATATAGAAAAGCAGATTTTTATATGCAACAATTATATATAAAATTAAAGTAGATTTTTATATTCAACACTGCAGACAGGAAGCAGGCTTCTCCCCTTCCTTTATTCTTCTCTGTGCCAAATGGGAATAATCACATTACACCAAAACAAGTCGGAAAATTAAAAAAAGAAAGTCAAGAAAAAGAATTAGTTATTCTTTTGGGACCTACTCTTGGTTCCACAGAAGCAGAGGCATATTCGGCACACCTATAAATCAAGCATTTTTCAGTAAAACCAAGACATTTTCTTAAAACATAAAATAAATCAGGAAGTGTTTCCATTAGAAGCAAAGAGCAAATCATCTTCATCTCTGGGGTTTCTAAATCCTAGACTTCGACTGATTAAAAGAAAAAAAAAACACCTCCACCGTGCCTCGTTGTTTTGCAATATCAATGAAATGAATGGATGGGTAAAGATACAAATGTGGCTATAAAACAAGATTACAGACATGCAGGGGCAAGACAAGCCATCTTCTAGCACAGTTCTGAAAGCAAAACTCACTGCTCCCCCCATCCTCAGCACAGTTAACACTTTGAGTATGTAAAGAAAGCTTTTCAGTTTCTTTATTTGCTATATTCTAGGTTTCATCATACCAGATGTATTAAATGGTGCCACATTGTTCGTCTGAAGGGACGAAAGGATTGCCTTTACTTCTTGTTGGGGACCAAGCCACAAAACTCATACCATTTGTCAGAACACGTGATGTCTAAATCCAGTTTGCTGTGTGAGGACAAAATGCTCATTGCGATCTGTTCGGTCCTGACTTCCAAAATCCAATTCACCAGAAAACAGAAGTGGCAAATTCTCTACCTTTTCATAGGCAAGGATTCCTTTTAAATTTTACCTACTTAAAAACTGAGCGTGAATTCAGCACAGATGAAATTAAGGCAATAAATACCATAATTAAGCACAACAAATTTTCAAATGGACCAACTCTCAACTTCACCTTGCACCAGTTAGCAGCCCTCTCTGAACATGGCCTGCCAACCACAACAAGGAATTGAGATGCAACGCAATTTAAATGGCATCTTCCAGATGTGGGAAACCTGGGCACTAACTGACTTTCTGACCACCCTGTTTGATCTGTTCCAAGGCAACCGGTTGCCCTCTCTAATAGATTGACCGGCCACAGGTCTCTGAAGTCAGACAAAGATTAGTGGCTAACCAAATTCCCAAATCATCAGTGAGCCGGGTGAATAACAGCAAAGACCAGGATGGACGACATTTACCCTCCCGCACCTTGAAGCCTCCAGCCAGCCCCCGAATTCCTTCCCCCATTACCAGTGTCTGCCACAGCCCTGCGCCCAGCAGCAGCCCAGAGCACCCGAGGTTCTAGACCACGTATTGCTTAGAGTAGTTTGTGTGTTCTCGGTAACGGACACCGATTGACAGCGGACATAGCGGCAGCAGTGATGGCAGCTCTGTGACCTCTTCCCCATCCCATAAAAAGGACCGTGCATGCTCTGGGGCACTGCTAATCCCCTCAGCAGAAGAGACACTGCCACCTTCAGCCCCTTCCATAGTCCCACCCTCGGGGTAGGAGTTGTACCGCACTGAGATTACTAAATAACAATACGACAACTCACAGAAGCCACTAGCTTTGCTCTCGCTGAACATCATGTTGTATTAACTGAAGCATACAAGGAGACTACGTATAGAGAGAAGCAAGCCTATAGAAGAGCATGCCATGCAGCAACAAACACAATAAATCACCAAGCAAATCGCCACCTAATCCGAATGTATGCAATCACTGTGTAAACATGGAACTATTAAAAATGTAGGGAGTGGGTTAAATCAAAATCCACCTATAGTTTTTATAGCTCTGCTATTGCAGTATGGCAAGAATAAGTGCTTAATGACTTCTAAGTGTTTTAATATGATCTTGCAGTGTTTGGTCCCATGTCCTTTGAAGTCAAAAGACAAGTTTCCCATTGACTTCAATGAATGTCGGAGTGTGCCCATATTGTTCACTGGTGTCTCTTTCTGCTTCATTTTAGTGGTGAAATTGTGACTTCCAGCAGCTAGATTAATTACATGTGTGGATATTCCCTCACCACAGCCCTGGGGAAATATATTTCACATACCCACTTGTCTTTAATTAAGGATGAAAGTATGAATGCTACCCAGTTATTAATTTTGCCACATGTTCAGTCCCTTCTGCTCACAATCCTACAAACACGAAGGCGACAGTCTGTGGGATTTGTCCTCAGTAAGACAGTTCTGCCTCGCAGGTACACCACAGACTGTCTGGGATGTGAGCACGTAAAGAGAATAATGAGTATTAGCCCAAACGCAATCTGGAAAAATACTATTTTAGGTTGGAAATACACCCAGTTTCTTTCTCTTTCAGTCTACCTAAACGTACTGCTTCCAGCCATTGAATCATATACTGATGACAGCGCCCACAGATTGCTTTTGAGTATTCCTGATTTCTAAAAGCAAGTCAAAAGATGCAATGACAATCAGGTTTGAGACAGACTGAAAAATCCTTCGAGTCAAGGAAACTGTATGTGTTGCTTTTCGTATCAGTTACATAGCCCTAACGAAGTGGATTTGCCAAGGGAAAATTTCCATAAACGGCTTTTATATGTATTCAGTGTCTTTCACCATGACGCTGCTACGCTGAGGAAGTGTCGAAAGTTAAAGACACTTCTGCATCATGAGAAACCATCCTTGGCAAATCACAGCACACGGACAGCACAGCTTCATTAATGGAAAAAACGTCTGGAGGACATTAAAACAAGTGTAATATCCAAGGAGTTAACATTATCTACAGAAAAAACCACGTAACAAGGGTTTGGTGAGTAACAGCAATAAATATCCAGTCCGTACAGATTGGATGTCACTAGAAAGCTCCAAGTTTTCACTGTGCCTGAATTAGATTGGGGACCTGAAGTTGGGTTTCCCACAAGCCATGAGTTATCCCATGTAGCTTTCTTGTTCTTACAAGCAGTTTCTCTAGGGTGGTGGGCTCTTTTCTTTCTCTCGCTTTCAGACCAGATTTCATTCTGGACATAAGAAACTTTTGCAATACAGCTTTTGCAGAAATCAATACACTCAGTCCCAGTAAATTACCTTTCTGCCAGTATCCCCTCCTGCAATGGAAACAGCCCTAGTCAGCTGTATCCTTTCGTCGGGACCTTTTACCTTTTCCTGTGAGGCACATCGCATAACATGACTGAGTAGAAGAAAAAGCTAGTTTTGTATGAAAAAGCTGGGGTTTTATCAAGGGTATTACAGGATGATCCTACACTATTATCAAGCAAAGGCAGAGAACTCCATGTCCAAGAAAGAGTGATGTCTGTACGCGGACAATGCCAGATGAGGG
>JANZLP010000046.1:12669392-12680278 GCA_026930925.1 Chelictinia riocourii | reverse complement strand
CAGGGACCTCAGCATTCACCTTCATAACCTGCATCATCCCCCAAAATGAATCCAACAGGACTCACAGCTTGTAGCCGCTGTCCCAGGGCTCTCTGCTGGCTCACCTGTCAGATTTTTGTGACTTCTTTTGGAACCATAATGCTTAGAGCTATAATTTATTTTTTACAAAATGTGAATGTCTAGATTCTTTAGGGAGAAACTAGATATACCACATTGACTGTAGACTAGCTGTTTTCTAGCTGTTTCAAACTAGAAGTCTTTGTAGGTTGGGGGATTGCAGCATAGATGAAGACTTTTTCAATATCCATAAAAAATAACTTCCAAGTGAGCAATATTTCTACCAAAATGGCTTTTTTTTTTTCTTTTCAGTGAGTTAGAGTAATTTGTGCTGGTAGGCGAGCAGAATTCTGCATCTAATATTGACACTGAAGAGAGGTATAAAAGCTATTACACCCAGTGCCAATAGCTTCTCTTTTCTAATCAAAACAGTGTCAAATAAGTAAGAGAATAGGAATGAAATAAGCCAGTTCTTTCCAACTCACCTGTCCTTATAAACCAAGCAAAAAAGTGTGATGGCATTTCAGATATTTGGAGCAACCAACTATGAGGTCTTGCAAAACCCTGTGGTTTTCTTGTGTGTTGTTTGTTTGGGGTTTTTTATTATTGCTATTATCATACTCACAGCTGTTAAGTGAATCGCTGAGAAGGTTTCAGCTGAACATCCAGCAGAAACATGCCTAGGGCAAGAACAAGGTTTTATTTATTTAACTTCAGAAACAAGGATTGGGAGGGGGGAATATTTCTCACACGTGCCCATCTCCAGCTAAGCATTGCGCATCTGTTTATTTAGCCAACATCCATTCCCTCGGCACATCTGTGCCTGGCTCATCTGCCCCTGCAAGACCCTCTGCCCTCCTGCCTTGTGCACCTGGGGACAAGGAGCTTCTGCCAAAATGCATCAGGCACTGCTGAGGGAGCAGCACAGCTCACGTCCCCATGCAGGGAGAAGAGCTCTGGGTTTGGAGAAGAGCAGCGGGCGATCGCACCCCTGCCCCTCTCCCCACGCCCCTCAGCTTGGCTACAAAGAGCAGAGTGCTCACAGCCCCCCTCCTTGACCCCTCGCTTTCGAAGGCATCCCCCGGCTTTTGCAAGCCCTTCTCCATGAGTTAGCCTCCCTTCCCAGCGCTGGTGGCGGGGTTCGTTTCCTGGGATTTCTGTTTGTGTTGGAGAGGGCAATCACGCAGGGGAAGGGAGGAAGCCGCAGACTGTGCTTTGGGAATACCTTAAATTAGGGGTTTCTAAACTTTTTTTTTTTCCCTGCAAACTGCTGTTGAAGCAAAAACTGAGCTATAAGGCAGTTGCAGTCACAATCCGGCTCTGCTGTGTTGTGCGCATTGTGTGGAAACGAGAGCTCAGACCAGGGAAGAGATGTTGGCCTGTTCAGGCAGTGGCTGTTCCAGAGGAAACAGCACAGGAGGTTTTTGTTATTGTTATTCTCTTTTCCATATCAGTTATGAAGAAGGCTGTGTATGCAGCGTGGTAGATGACTCATTTTGACTAGTTAAGACCAAAGCACCTAGAGTGCAGCCATCCTTAGTATAACTGCAGCTATCTCCATTGAGGCAAAGACTCTTTATATTGCTAAGAAACCATCTGTGAGAGTCGCGGGTACTTCAGTTACATCTGCAATGAGCTGATATCTATGCAGAAACAACTAAAATCTCGACTTCTTTCCTCAGCCATGTCTTGGGCTCAGCATGAGTCCACGGCAGCCTCTCAAGGGCTGCGAAAGGACCTCGATTATCCCATGGCCAAAAGCCTGCTCAGGATGCAGATCTCTCCTTGATGTTATCACTTACCAGGGCTGGGGCTCATGCAGGAGGTGACAGGAGCTCCCACATGAGCAATTAGCCACGTGTGCACCTGGTGCTGAAGGCGTTAACACCAAGCACAGGAGGGATATAGCCTCCCAAGCCACAGATTCCACTGTTGGAGCACACCAAGCTGTGTCCCAGAGCAGCATCCCACCATCTCAGGGGACCAAGCATGGTCCTGGCTCACAGTGCTCTGCAGCTCCATTTCCCGGCTGTGTTAGAGACTGCTCTGCTCTCACTCAGATTTGCTGCAGTCTTTTCCCCTTCTATTTTGGGCCACCTTTTGTTCCCTAGTTCCTCCTTTCCCAGGGTAGGAGGTGGCACAGGTGGCTTTGGCTCCCAGTGGCAGTGGGAAGAGGGAGAAAGGAGTGAATCTTCTTGCGAGGCAGCTCCTGGCACAAAGCACTTCTTATTGCCCAGCTATATCAGAATTCAAATAAACTTATTTTTTATACCAAGGGGTCAGACTCTCACACCTCATTTCTTTTCATTACTTCTTTGATTAAACACTTCCCTTTAAGTACACCTGCTGATATCAGTGGTTCCAAGTAGCGGTGTTAATATTCTGGTATCATGACTCTGGCAAGTGCCTTATATCTTGAGTAGCTTCATTAGGTTCAGGTAGATTTCTCGAAGAGAAGGAGACCTCCCAACGTGGGTAGAGGACACCAGAGTTCAGTCATCAGCAATAGGCCTGAACTGGAATACCCCAGACTTTCTGGAAACATAAGTTAGTTGACATTTCATTGATTATTAAATACAGAATAATTTTTTCTCAATTAAACATATCATTGCCCTGTTGTCATATGTTATGTTGTTATATGTTGGTATATTACTATAGTAACAGCACTATTACGTTTATTCTATTTTAAATTAATCTATGTATGAAATAGAGGGAAGATAGATGCTAACTGGGGGACTTATTCTTAACAAAACCAGAGCTGGCAATCCTATGCAAGGAAGACAGCGCTATCGGTAAGGCAGGCTGCGTGGTGCAGACTCTGCCCTGGTCCACTGCCGAGTGACCAGGGACACGGCACCTGGAGCTGTTCAAGCTGCTTGTTGTGGTCCCTAAAACAGAGCTGTCCACCAACCACACCATAGCTGAAGGGGGCTACAAGCAATTTGGGCTATTTATTGTCCAAAATTGAGGTACTTTATTGTAAAAGGAGAAAAAGGACCACATTTAGCTGCCTAAATTAGGAGCTAGGAGTCCTCCGTTATGTTCCTCACTCTCTTGACCTTAGACACTGCAGGTATTTAGGCACATCCCTCACTCAGTGGGACGCAGCAGATAAAATGGCTCTTTCCTTCCCCCTCTCCCCAGGGATGAGCGGGACCAGACAGGGAGTCAGGGACACGTTTTTGAGTGGTACCAAGGCTGCAGCACGCTTTGCTAAAAAGCAAACCGCTCTCATCCTGCACTGCAAATATTTGCCTCCTGTGTGACATGGGGACAATCCTGAGCACTGGAGAGCATCTGTGGCAGCGGTGAAAAGACATTAATGAATCTCTGCTGATAAGCACTATTTACCTGTTTTGCCTGACCTCCAACTGATAAACCAGACACACAAAATGGCACATGCTGACATCTCTCGCTGCTCCGCTCCTCTTGAAGAGAGCATTTTTCCTCCAGGTGCATTTCCTAGCAAATAACATGGGGAAAGCAGTGATCAGTACTGAAGATAGTAGTTAATGAGTATATTCTTCATCAGTTGGTCTAGTTCATATCATGGACTTCTTTAGCCATAGCTGTGTCAACATGCGTGAAGAGCTATGATCTCTATATACAGACCAGTGTTAGAAGACAAGCCTGATGTATATATAGGAAAGAAAGGGAATACCTTCAGTAGATTTTTCCACTAGGGAATTAGTTACTACACTCACAGGAAACACAGAGCTGTTGATGTACAGTTCATACAAGGAATGCATACCAGCTTTTACTGCAAAAGACACAGTCTGAGCCTCTCTGTACATTGCACTAAATCCAACGGTAACAAATCTGACAAGGCTACGTAGGGAAACGGTCAACTCTTTAAGCCACCTCTGCAAGATTTATGTGGAGTATGAAAGAACGCTGAAAAGAGCAAGAGCAGAAGTAAGTAACTGAGAGTGAAACAGCCTAGTTACATTAAGAATAACACACAACACAGACTACTCAGTTACCCTAGAGTAAATCATCATCACACAAAATCTTTACCTTCGTACGCAAGCAGGAGCACCTACTACTTCATGGTAACAGCCCAAGTGCACATTCACACCCTCTGGGAAATACCAGCCTTCCCTCAATGATGGGCTACCTGCCTTATACTACCAAACAGCTCATAACTCCATATCAGAGAGACAAAGCATTGTCAGTAACAACTAACTGTCCAAGAAGAAAGTGAAGATTCGAAATAAATGCCCATTCTTATCTAGTAACAGCTAGAAAGCTGATGTCCTTAATGTTCCACAAAATGTTCACTGATTAAAGTTTACTGTCAAAAAGATAGAGGAAAGGTAAATAAAAGATGAGGCAGGAAATCTGTAGATGATCAGAGGGTAATCAAGAGCCAAAACAGATTAGAGGGACTTCCAGTGGAAAAGAGTAGTCAAGTAGCAATGTAACAGCAAAAAGAAGTTAAATCCTAAAGAAGGTTAAGAGAAAAAAAATTGAAGGAAAATTTCCAAATCTTTTACCTACTTTGTAGAACACTGAATTAACAGTTTTCACCTCAAGTAAGTGGGATAAAGGTGGACTTCAATCAAACCTTCAGTTGAAAGCACAACAAAGAGCAAGTACAATGCCAATAAAAAGAAAATAATTACATTTATATGAATCACTAGTTTAAACGTATTCTTAAACATTCATGCCATACTACTTACACCAGTTCAGCAAGGACAACATAAATAGAAAAGATGCAGCTTAACTAAAAGAATAAACTCAGTGTAATATAGTACATTATTCTACATTAATTTAGTGGTAAGGATTAAAAAGAAACTTAACAGAGAAAGCACACAATTCCTTATCTAATTGAAACTTATACAATGGACAACAGAAATACTGCATGTCAAGACTAAGACATTTAAGGTTAGGGTTTGAACTTTTTTATATTGGTGTGATGTATACAGCTACACTGTCACGACCCTAGTCACCCTCTGCCTGTAAGGCATCCCCCGGACTACCCTGTTTGGACTTTGGTGCTAGATGTGTTCCTCAGGGAACTGCCCAGGTTTCTTTTGCTGCTCTCTGGGAAAACACTCTCCGTGTGGTGACATTTCTCTGAAGCAGGTCTTCCTGGTCCATCTCCGTAGATGCCATTGCTGAAATTTCTTGTTCCACACTCCCTACTCTGTTTTGCTGCTTAACCCTGATGGTCCCAGAGATCTTCTGTCATCAGTCCCCCCATCTATAATTTATCCTCCAGGGGCCACATGGCAGCTGAAGCACTTGCACACAAACTTCATGCTGGGATTTGTATCATAAAAAGTATTTTGCTTCACAGCAGTACAAGAGCCATAGAAATGCAGATGAAATAAGAAGTGCCTGCCTCCTTGCTTTGGTGGATCTCCTGGATCCCACCCCTCTCTGGCACTTGCCCTCCTCTTAGCCCATAGCTGTCTTTCTTGATTTGTGCTTGACCTATATGAGAAGCTTTCTGTTGCACAAGGAAGCAAAACCCTGGTTGATATCAGTGGCCTTATTGTCATCACTTGGATTTTTACTTAAAATAAGTTTCTGCAACTTGCCTTTTTGTTGTAGCAGCTATTCCTGTACAACTATTGGATTACTAAAAAGTAGTAGTTGCACCTGTAAGTTTTCCATGTGTGTAGACTCCTGTGTACCTGAGGAATCCTATTAAAGATGGAGATTTCCACGTGAGGAAGAAATGACTGGACTGCAAATCACAAATCTTCTAAAATTATTGTCGTATCCTATAAAAAAACTCTGATGGTGTGTCTATGTGAATTTTGCAAATGTAGGTGCGTATCCATAGAGATAGACATACATTTTATGATATCTCCTAAATAGCAGATTACTTGTTGCTATTCAGAGGTCACTGGGTGACCTGCAATTCCTGCTTGATTATAACATGCTCAATAGAGATCACAGTTTCAAATGAATAAATAACTTCCAACCAAACTGTGAATATTTGTGGTACTGAACCTGTAATCAGGTTTCTGCATTTTAATTTCATATCTACTTTTAATATTACATATGTTAATGCTTCTGATTGGTGGTTATTCTTTATCATTCTGTATTTTTTATTTGTTTCTTTCTTTACGATGTTTTGAGAAATTTAGTAGTATAGGATCAGTACTGTTCTCTCTGAAATTATCTTTAAAACTGCTATTGACTTCAACACGATTAGTGGTCATGTTAGGGAGCCTGAGAAAGTGGTCTTACAGCATACATGGCATCTGATGCCTAAATAACAAGCCCCGTCAAGCCAACTGTTTCCTCGAGTCACGTTTTGTTCCATCCTGGCACAAACCAGACTGGGACGACAAATTGTATCACCAAAGAGGCATGACATTAGCCTTGCGTATATTTTCACTGGCCTTTGTATTGCCATGGCAACAATAATTTTAATTATAGAAAGCCAAAATGATAATTTGTATATCAGATGGGCTCAGTTTTCCCTGTGGACAAAACTCTGATTAGCCATTGGAGAAAAGCTTTGTATCTCGGTTTTCCTCCCAGGCTGGATTTTATTCTCTGCTTTAACAGACAGCTGTTGTGCTCACGGTGTGAACTTGGAGGGGCTGCAGCTGGCTGGAGGGCTGCTGGACAGTGGCCTGGCGGGAGATGAACTGACCCTCCTGTCTCGGGGCCAGCCTGGCGCCGTGGTGCTTCGTGTGTTTAAGAACAGTTCTCTCACGAAAGGACCGCTCTTGGCTTCCCTTGAAGCTGCTGGAGGTCTGTATATTTGGAAAAGCCTGGTGTGAAGTGATGTCTAATAATTGGCCTTGACAACGCTCAAGATCGTGCTTGGGGGACAAACAAGAAGCTCCACTTCAGCAGTAGACATGAAAATTGGCAAAGCAGATCCACATCCACATCCACGTGGGAAATAAATATGTCTGTGTGGTAGGATGCTGGTCAGGAGTGGCTTTCTTCACAGTGGCAAAGGTGTTGTTTAAGTCACTTTTCCAAGACAGGGCATGTAAGGGCAATGACCAACAATATATATGTTACTCAGGGAATTCATACTGAGAGAGCAAAAAATCAGTTGATGTAAATTAGTATCTTTTTTTTTTTTTTTTTAGAATATAATCAATTATGTGGACTTCTAATGCATTCATTTCCTATTTAGGATGAATGGCAGCCCTTGGTGGTATGGTAAAGCTGCTTCTGGGTTTGTGAACTTCCTGGCAGTGTTTGAAGAGCAGAGAGCTTGGTGAGGAGATGGGATGTCACATAACTTTGCCGGGATCTTCTCTGACATGCTGATTCCTAGCATTTGTTTTCATGATTCCAGATCTGAGGCAGCGTTGTCAGGAGATTATGGCCAGAGATCATGAAATCACTGAGGATAAGAGTTGCACTATCACATTGCTAACTAGAAATTCAATTATTTAAATGTAGTTCCAGAATGCAGGGGGCTCAGCAAGCGTGTAGGCTAATATTTAGACTTGCTGAATCTCTAATCTCACTCCTTGCAGTGTTACAACAGCTTTTTTTACAACACAAAACCCTGAGCAAGTATTTCACTGGTAACTGTACTGTTGATTCACTTATACTTCTCAAAATTTAAGAAGTCCTGCCTCTAAGACTGTGATTTTGGAATTTGAGATCATAAATTAAGCTCTCTTATGAAAGAAAATAAGAAGTTCACTGTTGTTTTTAATAAGATTTTATGGTAAGTATGGCAACGGTAAGTCTGTCAGTTCTGGCTTTGCTGCACATGTGTAGCACTCTGTGCTTTGAGACCCTTGAAATATCTGTTTTTAGGACATCAGCAGGGGGCTAATGAAAAGGCTTTGTTGATTTTAACGAATTGCAAGCCACTGTAGCCAAAATAAATATAATCTGCTTTTTGGATTAGTTGTCACACATGATTTTACCTACTAACAGTGATTAAAGAACCCTGGTGGACCAGAAGCATAGCTGCTCTCTGGTGACTCTTGCTAAAATAGCAATAAACAGAAGTAAATAAAGACTTAGAGCATTAGTTATCTTTAATAAACAGTGACACTGCATATACTGTTGGGGGGAGACTTCAAAAACCTGCAGTGTGTACAGCAGTGTCACTCTTCCTAGCGCAGAAAGCATTGGTCATGTTAGATATCTGGAAATGATGGCATCCCCGAGCAGCTTTCCTTGCAGTGCCGATCTACAGTCCCTCTTCAAGAGCTGCCGACCCAGCCAGACACCTCATGGAGACCTTCATTGCTCAGCCATTTCCATCCAGCAGCAGACGTCAGAAACAAAGTTGAAAATGTCCAAAACTAGAGAGATTACAACAGGAAAATGAAGGGAGTGTTAATTGCTTGTGTAATTATGCAACCTCTGAACCACTGTAATTCCATCCAGTTAATGAACAGAGGGCCAGTGCTGGTCTCTCTTACCTTAGTCTTTGTAAGCTGATAAAAAGAATTACTTGCCCCTGCTGACATCTTTTATCCCTGATATTTTCCCAGTAATCAAGGGTGGGTGTGTTTCCTGATCCCCTTCATGTTTGTTGTGAGAGGCAACAATTACAGTTGATGGTATTGTACTACTCCTTTGGACTCACTGTTGCTCTTAATCAGTGGATGGAAGAAACAAAACAAACGAAAGCATGTTCCCTCTTCCGAGAGGGAATTATTGCTGCTTGTTGGGAACAATTTCAGGCTCTGTTGTAGGGGGGAGAACACCTTCCCGAGAGTGGCAGGGAATGGAGGAGTTTCCCTACAGGAACATTGCAAGTCAGGGCTTTTGAAATTAAAAAAATCAAGGGCTAGCAAAATATGAGGAATATTACTTTAGGAGAAATCCTACCAAAACAGGGAAAAAGTCTGAGCTTTCTAATGAGTCTTCAGCTTGTATTTATCTGTCCCTAATTGTACACCCATGGAAGGTACATGGCACAGTTCTACAAGGAGTTTATCTTTTACGTGACAGCTAAAAAACCTTCAAATTAATCAAGCAAACATCCTCAGGCTTTTTTAGAACTGTATAACTCCTTTTTGATGGTATAGAGTTAGGTTTTTGTTTGGTGTTTTAAGTGAAGTTGTTCAGCGGTTACAATCCACTTCTGGCTTTACAGTCTATGGAAAAAATACTTTGATATCATGCTCAGGAAGGGAGTGAGACCCACCAAGGACCCATCCTTCTCTTGGTTGGCAGTCATTAGGAGTTTGGAGACTTGCCCGATGGTGTAATTCAAGTCTTGACTGCATATCTTATTGGTTAAAAATAGGAGCCAACTCCAGCTCATCAGTTTTGCTAAGAAACTATTGATTGTGATTAGCAAGCTTAAAAATAATTACCTTGTGTGTTCATTGCTATTTTGGACATATTCTCATATTCCTACTCTTATAGAAAGTATTGAGCAGCACAATAGGGTGATTTGATGACTAAGGTGTTGCACTGGGTGGCGGGGAGAAGGGTATTGAGCACTTCTTAATTGTTCCATCTTCTGGTGATTAAACAAACGCGCAATGCCTACACAGGGGAGAAAACCCACTGGCCCTACTGAAGGGTACAAAATGAGCTATCCACTACCCCCTTGTTCCCATGGGGGAACATATATCCAGTCCTTCCCAGTTTCAGTCATCACTTTCACCGCTCAGCTCTTCTTTGGCAGGAGCCACAAGGCCACCCAGCACCACAGGTGCTGCACCCTGGGGAGGAGTAAAAAATTTGCTTAGCACCTGGGGAAGGGGGCGATGAGTGTCACCTGGGTTTTAACACCTGATTTAAAAGCCTGATAGTGCTGATTGGTACCTGGTAGTGAGTTGACCCTGGATGGCTGACTCCATTAAGGATACCTGAAAGGCTGTCTGTCTCTGGAAGTTGTTCCTGTAGCAGGGACAGTTACAGCAAGCAGCTGAATTTTTGTTACTTACAGCACTTTGTATTCAAGAGAACCAGCATCCACTTCACTCTGTTCAAGCCTGGGCTGCCTGCTGAGTGTGTGAGAAGAGCTACCTATACCTGTCAGACTCCTGATGCAGGTCAGTAGCCACTTCAGGGGGCCGCCTTCCCCAGGCTTTAACTCTTGAGCACCCATGGAAAAGCTGGTTTCTTGCCATGTTGTTTTCCTCTGTTGAGAGAGCCTAGGAAGAGTAACTTTTCCATTTAAGTTTGATGTCAGATGTTGGATAATGAGAATGCTGTTGCATGATACTATACCTGTATGATCACCCCACCTTGTTCTTTAGGTTTCATATCCCCTAGGAATGTGTTAGTAATTTCAATTCATAATAATCCGTAGTTTGGGTTTGCATTTTCAATTTATATTTGTCCTGGAGTTTTACTCTTGTGTTGGTTTGGTGTGTACCAGGGTTACCCTCAGCAGGCACCTGATGTGCTGGCAGGGACAGGTTCTCTCTCTTTTCCAAAGTATTAACATTTTAAAAGTTGGTATTATACATTATTATATATTACATATTCAAGACAGCCAGCATGGCTTCAGCAGGGACAAGTCTTGTCTGACCAACCTAGTGGCTTTCTATGATGGAGTGACTACATCAGTGGACAAGGGAAGAGCTACAGATGTTGTCTATCTGGACTTCTGTAAGGCCTTTGACATGGTGCCCCACAACATCCTTCTCTCTAAAATGGAGAGATAAAGATTTGATGGATGGACGAGGAATTGGTTGCATGGCCACATCCAGAAGGTAATGCTCAGTGGCTCAGTGTCCAGATGGAGATCAGTGATGAGTGATGCCCCTCAGGGGTCTCTGCCTGGACCAGTACTGTTTAATATCCATGACACAGTGGGATAGAGTGCACCCTCAGCAAGTTTGCAGATGACACCAAGCTGCATGGGGCAGTTGACACACCTGAGGTATGGGATGCCATCCAGAGGGACCTGGACAAGC
>JANZLP010000046.1:12466110-12476271 GCA_026930925.1 Chelictinia riocourii | reverse complement strand
CCTGCAGGAAGGAGCCATTCCCCAAAAGCTCGCCTTGTCCTCACCCGCCACTGGTGGCCTATACTCTGTCTAAGGTGTAGAGAGAAGGGGAGATGTCCTGGCTGAGAGATCTGACCCGGCAGCTGTAGAATGTGCTAGGGGTGGTAGTAGCAATGCTGGCGAACCCTGCCTGATTGCTGAACCACTGTGCTTGCTGTTGTGGAAGGAGAAGGGTGAAGCTCTGTAGTATCTGTTACAGTTGATTGTGCAATAAAGCATGACAGTCTCCTTTTCGTATTCTAGACAAAGAAAGACTCATGAAATTGGTGGGAAAAAAGGAAGAGTGCTCAGGTTAAGAGCCTAAGCATGTGGCTCTGTACAGACAATAAATGACAAAATTTTCTCCTCCTACCAGCAAAAATAATCTATGTGAAGGATTTTGCTAGGGACCATGTATGGAGCCAGACACAGACTCATGTTAATTGTGGTTTTGTGTATTTTTTTTTTTTCATATAGCTGTCTAGATTAAAAAAAAAAAAAGTCAAAAAGCTCATCCTTTAGCTTGGCTTTTCATTTTCACTAGGAAGGTGTTTCCTTTCTATAGCACTGTTTACTCTTGATATATTCCAAAATTAAGCAGAACAGTAATTGTATCAGTACTTTGTATATCCATTGTGTTGGTTAGTGATTCTGAATACCTCTCTTTTCCTGTACTTTCTATTACAGGTAACATAGAATACAGCTGCCCAGCAACAAATGAATGTGAAATCACAAAGCGCAGACGCAAGTCCTGCCAAGCTTGCCGCTTCATGAAGTGTCTAAAAGTTGGCATGCTGAAAGAAGGTAAGACTGATCAAGTCAATATGTATCTCTCTGCAAATGCATGCAACAATTGTAGGGCAACTAGGAAAGAAGAGATACCGGTAAGTGTTGTAATCAGTTATTGTAAAGGCAATTTTCATGTATACTTGCTCTTCCTGACCATCTTTTTCTAAGCTATGGAATAATGGTGTATCTACATAGAGGTCATCTTCTCTGGAAAATTTCTAACTATGTGTAGTACAGCAAAATGTATCTCAGCATTCGGTCTCCTTCAGAAGGTAACCAACAGAAGAATCATCAGAATATATATCTTCTCATTTTCCTTAACACTTTTCAACATCATTTTTCAAAGATTTCTTTTCTCCATTCCTTATCCACTGTTAGTCTGTGCCAGTTCTGGCAGAAACACACACTGTGTCTTCTTTTCCCTATTTTTACTCAGTCTTCATTTCATCAGGACAAACAAAAGGGTTATTCTCAATTAAACAAGTAAAAATATTGAGTATGTCTACTGAAGGTACTGTAACTACACTGGAGCAAATAATGGCATACAGAAGAGGAGAATCCACCCCCTTTTTTGGAGGGGAAAAAAAAAAATAAAAGCAAGCATGTGAGAACCCCTACCCCTCCCTGTAAGTATATTTTGAGTGTTTTAAGTCATCAGTTACATTTTGAAGATACTGAATAACAGGCAAATACAAGAAAATGTTTCCAAGAAACAGTGCTGTTTCACCTGGAACCTAATTCATCTATGTTACAGAAAGAGGCAACTCCTTAAATCTTGGTTGCCTGCTATGGACTTCTATTGCTGTTAATGTATATGCAAAAACGCACTTTTATGTGGATGTATTCTATACATTATTATTGTAGCATGCTGTTACCACCAAGAAAGAATAACAGAAGATGTCACGGACTTCTGAGCTAGATAACCTTTTAAAACAAAATCAATGTAATGTTTTCTAAATATTGTCTCCAGTGGAAAGTACTTTGTGTTAAGCAACCACTTTAAAATAATCCCATGCAATTTTGCTTTGGCAGTGCTTAAAAACTCAGCTTTAATAGATGGCCGATTTTTGCAAATTGATGATAATTTAAAACACGTTTTTAAGTATACAGCTCTCAGGGTAAAATCTAAGAACAACATAGACCAGTGGAGAGATGATAGACAAATTAGGCCTATCACGCACCTACAGACATATTCTTATTGGATTATACTTACTAAGAATAAACCTTGTTCTGTGCAACTGCTTTGGCAGATGCTATGATCCTGTGAGCCAAATCCTGCTGTCCTTAGTCTTACTTGAGCAAAACTCCTGTCAGATTCAATGGGGATTTTGCCTCAGTAAGAATGGCAGGATTTGACCCTCTCTTCCAGTGGTGATGGGAGGGTTCTTCACTTGCCAAAATCCTCATATAACTGACCACTAGGAGCAGTTACTTAAAGGTTAAATTGTGATGCTTAGATAAGCTGTGGAAAGAAAGGAATGTCTGAGTATGGCACCTTTTGAAAGGGACTGTGCTTAACATGTTTTTTTAGTAAGTTAAGACCCTGTATCACACCTAATATACAGATATATTGAGCAACTTGTTTGGAAACGAAACAGTAGTACCAAGAGTACATACAGGTGAATTGGTTTAGACCTTTTCTTTTGAATTTTGAGAGCACCACTGTATATCCATTATCATATATATTTAAAAATCTAGTCTGTGTGCTGCTTCTGGGACTGCATAAGGAGATTAAGTGACTCTTCTACAAATGAGTAATTATCTTAGTTAACAAAATTGTGCACAGATTTACTATGTTTCTGCATACACTTTTGGTAACTGAGATAATTTAATTAGAGATTTCAGATGCTCATTGTGAATCAGATTTTTTTGTGTGAATGATCATTGTCCATGGGTGCAAATCAGTCCCACAAGTTTGCTTAATCAGAATTTAATAAATTGCCTACCCTGAAAGTGCATACCTTTCTCTGAAAGTTCTACAATGACAAAAGAACTAATTCCTTTGAAAAGAAGGTTCCTTTGTTAGCCCCACTCCTGGGGACATCATAGCTCTCCCACTCATATTGTGTGAGTTTTTCTGTCACAGTAAGATTTCTGTTTTTAATTAATGAGTCTTTTAATCTAGGGGACAGTTAGCTTATCTTCTTTTCAGGTATTGCTTTATCTACCACCTAATAGGAAAACCTTAAAAGAACCTCCAAGGGTGTTTTGTTTTCTTTCCCGCTTTAGTGGCTACTTTTCCTTTTGAAACCATACCGATTCATAGTACACATTTAGTACTGTGTATGGAATAGAGAGATTTTTTCTTTTGTTCTTGTAGGAAGGTAGTTTTGGAGACAGGTGGTGGTGTTTTTACCTATGGGAAAGTCTGGAGATGAGGTTTTGGCTTTGACCACATCCTTTATGCACAGAATGAAGAAAGATGATATACTTACTTCTTTCATGTGTAAATAAGTGATGCAAATTTATTGATTACTATGGACTTACACTGAGCTGAAATAATTCCTGCTGTATCTTAAACGTTTCTTTAGGTACAGACAAGGTTTTTGGTCCCATGCAGCATGTCAAGAGATCGTGCTGTAGTAAATCTATTCAAATGTAAACCTGTTCAATTCAATTACCATTTTATAATAAAATTTGCTGCTGCAGCCTCCACGTTTGTCACAGCAGTGTCTACATGCTGATGGCACAGCATGCCTGGAAATTGACAGCCTAAATCTATTTACAAAAAAAATTTAGTTGCAGTCCTGAAATAAAATCAAGTTTAAGCAGCTTTGAGAGAAGCATCGTATTCTTTACAAGAACTTCTGCACATCTGCCAGTGTGCATCTTCTCTAGAAATCTTTCTCTGTTAGTAGGGAGTTTTCTTCTAGAAATTTTCCTTAACAAACAGTTTTTAAATGTAATCCTAAGTGAAACAATTATCAGACATTGTGCTTCCCTTCACATTTGGAAGGACTTTATTACATTGGCATTTTGTGAATTGTCATATAAAATTCATGATAGGAATCACAGTGCCTGGGAAAAGATTCTGAGTTATATTTTGCTTTTTAAGGCAAGGTCCGAAAAACACTTACAGCAAATATATAGAGTGGCTTCTTTTATGACAGCTGCATTTTAAATCATTTATTGTGGGAAGATAATGGTGCTTTTCATCCACCATCCAGTGCTTCTGTGAGAGATGTAGTGTAAGGATTTGGGGGCCATGTATTGGCATCAAACCCTGGGAGGGGATTGGATTTCTGGTCACATGTAATACAGGCTGGAGTGGGGAATTTCTGTACATATTCTGAAGGATGTTGATGGGGCATAGCTAGTAACACCTAGATCAAGATTCTTAGCAATTTATAAGTTGTGGGCCAGAAGCTGGAGAAGGAAGGTTAAAGCAATGTCATACTGGCCTGAGCTGGAGTGGGATTGAATTCCTCACTCTTGTCTGTATCTCTTATTGAGTACCACAAGAAAGTTACTGCAGATTGATCCAGAGGAACACTTCATTTTGGGTTAGCTTAGCCCATGGACTGTTACTTGAAAACATAACTCTAGGTGTATGGGTGTTACATGAGTATGTGTTATGCTTTATATTGAAGCACTCGGTAGATACTGATGAGCTTTTAAGCACATGACAAATATGAGGGTGTCATATTTTCATTTACTTTCCTAGGTAATGGTTGTTAGCAGCGCAGCAGAATACACTTTACTTGAAGAAATTCTGCATTCTTCTATTTTTAGTTTTGTGTGTCAGTATTATGAAAAATCAGATTTTCAAGGATCACAATTGGTTCTTCTCCTAAAATACAGTTTCTTTGACTGTCCTTATGTTTTGGTGGATTTTCTGAGATTCACAAGAACAGATGGAACAACATAAAGATTGTTGTATAGTCTAGGGTGAAACTCTTCAAATTTATCCCTAATGATTTCTTTAAATAATATTGCAATTGCTAAAAAGGAGTGGGGGAAACAACAATTTGCCCTTTTTAAAAATGAACACTTTAAAGACATTCTCTAGTTTTCAGTTCTGTTCGTTTATAATCAGTTTTTTAAGTTTGGCCTTTCAGGTGCTTTGGAAGCTGGTGATTAGTTTGCTTCAGGTGAGAGAATTAAATCTGTGTTCATGTGTAAGATTGGGTGTTTTAGCTGTTTTCCTTTTTATACAGCTAATTGGAGTGAGAAAAAGGGGTTAATTTTTTTCTTTTCTAAGAAGGAAAATTGAACATAAAACTGCGTAAATTGATATGGGAAATTATGGGTAGATATCTGGGTTTTTTTTCTATTGCTAGTCGATCTGGTTGAATTCTACTTGTAGTCTTCTATTAGTACTATATGCCTTTTAATACTGTCTGTGGGACTACTTACTAGCATGTGTCTGTGGTAGAAGATATTATTCCAAGTTTATTATGCTGCAGATCTTGCTCAGAATAGATGACCATGTGAAATAATTCCACTGGAGTCATTAATTCCAAAATTACTTTTTGTTTCAAATGCAGCGTTCATATAACTATTTTTTCAAGAGGTTATTCTGCCTCCACGGAGAAGATTGAAACATGCAAAGTGATAGCCTCAGTTTTATTTGTCCCTATATTGTAGCAATGTTAAAAATTATAGTTCAGAGGGGAACCTATTGAGTGGCACTAATGCAGCTTTTAGACCATCTAAATACTGTATCCTGTCTTAGCCCTCTCAGTTCTGAGCAGTGCTATTTCATACTTCTTAGAGGACTGTTGACACCAAAACATCTCCAATATATCTCTCATCTCTGATATCTGGATGTTTTCAGAATTTTTTATGGGTTGTTTGCAGGATGATCTGCATTGCTTGTTATTTCAGAAAGTGTAGTTCATAATTGGGTGATACATAAGGAAATAAATTTAAGTTTATTTGAAAAGTAAATTACACCATAATAAAATGGCAGAAAAATTGAGTTGCTTCACATAAGTATGTTTGTATTTTCCTTATGAGTGGATGGCCTTTACAAATTATTATCAGTCACTTTGTAGCCAGTTAGAATATATAGAGTGACAGAATTCAAGCTTATTTAGTCCACCTATTAAAAATGGGGGGCCAGATCCTCACCCAGTATTAATGGAAGCTGGTGGAGCTACATTAGACTGCTGTTCATTTGGCAGCTTTAGCAACCTATGCTACGGGGAAATCAGCAATATACCCTTTCGTGTTTGTGAATCTTTACTGCTGCTAGCATGTTAGCTCTCATTCAGGCTCTGAAAATGAATGGAAACTCTCCAAGCTCATAGTCTGGCAATGCTGACTTCAGTGTAACCCTTCCCATCACAGTAGTTCGGTTAGCGTGTTGTACTTACACTCCTCACTGAGTAGCCATTACCACTTCTCATTCATTCATTCATGTTTTTTTTTTAAAGTTTCATATATTACCTTAAAGTGACATCAGCATCCCTTGGGCAGTGTTAAGGCAGTAGTCGCAGTCTGCCTTGTGTGTAAAGAAAGTCTGTATTGTAAGTTTTTTCCTTCAGCACTGATCTGAATAAAAGCAATTACTGACAGTTTTTAAAATGCTTGAACATCTTAGATGGTCACAGTATTGTAATGAACCAGATTATTATACATCAGTTAAACTTAACATGCTAAAATTGGGAGTGTCTAAAATATTTTTGCTTCACACTTTGAGGGTTTTCATTAATTCAAAAATAAGAATACATTTTTTTAAAGAGGTATGTGTATTTTAAAGCATAAATTACTGAGTTTATTATGCAAAGATTACCATATGAACATCTTTGGCTTGTTTTAAGCAGCATATTGGATTAAATTATCATGTTGATCCTTTCTGGGTTTGACAATCTATGAAAATGAATCTGATACAGCAAGGAGGATAGGCAGCTTGAGTTTACTCTTATGTAAAGAGTTGCAGGTTAATGGATTCTCTCTCAAAATAATAAAACTAAGCAATCCTCTTTATAACTAAAAATGTGTTATCACCTATGTTTTGAGGCTTGCGAAAAAGCCTGCTTAGTAGGATTCCTCCTAACATCTCCTTTGAAAAGACCTGTGTGTAAGACATTGCCAAGGTAAATTTCTCTCACAAGTCTAGTATCATTAGTCTGCCAAGAAGAAAGCAGAAATTATTGTGGAGGAAGTTTTAGTTTCTGCTGCCTTCAGAAATTAGAACAAAGGGACAGAGAAAGCATTAATGGTATTCAAAGAAAATATTTCTGTACAGGATGACAGTTAATAGAGCGGCTTTGACCTCAGTGATATTTTTTATGCTCTCTATTGTAATATTACGCTTAAGGAGCTCCTTCATTAATGCAGGATATTAAACAAAGCTCCTGTGTTACAACATCAAGAGATAACACAGTGTGTCTTCTGTTGAAGTCTCGTCTGTATATCAACCCTTTTCTATGTTTCAGTATATTATGAGGAAGTTTGGTTTCTAGTGTGGGGTCTTGAAATCAGGTTAAATAATTTTAAAAAGTTGAGCTCTAAGTTGTTATAATATTAAACTAAACAGTAAAGTGTTATTTGGCCTGTTAGTTTGCCTCATAACTTACTGAATTTAAAATTATGGACATGCTGAATATGAGACGAGAGCAGGGGAGGTGATAGAAATGGAAGCATGGAAACAGAAATGATTACATCCACCACAGAATCAAACGGGGAGCCTTAAATTATAAGTGCCTCAAGCCTCAAAACCTGCAGCTTTCTGAGGACTTTGCTGCTGCTCATCTGTGTCAAAAAATGATGCCTTCGGGTACAGAAAATAGCTTGGGAGACCGATATACACGGAGCAGCTTCTTAGAGGAAGGAAGTCCTTGCTTNNNNCTGAGAGCCCAATTTGTCTGCCCTAAAACATGGCTCATGACTAACCATTCTCTGTAACTGATGAGGAAGGACAAACTATTCAGCTGCAGGTTAGTGTTTATAGTGGGCTCAAGCAACTAGCATTTCTATTAATCCATTAAAAAAATACTCAGTGAAGGCAAATATTGAAGATGTGGATATTCTTTCTGGGTTTAGAAATCACATGAAAGTACCTACAGCTAAGACCAGCTGTCGGCCTCCTGAGAAGTTCTCACGGTGCTTGTGTTGCAGTGTTCTGCCAGTCTGGTTTATGTTCTTCCTTTGAGCTTTTTTGGTCCCCATACTCTCATTGGGAATGAAACAGACAAGTCCCAGCCAATTCACTGGAGTCAGTCTTTAAACAAAATTTCTCTCCTAGATACAATGGGGTTTTTTTGCAGTTGCCACTTTATTCAAATATTCCACTTTCATAAAAGGTGGTGTGAAGTGAATGTAGTGAAAGCAGTATTGTTTACACATCTGTGTTTGAGAACTATTTACATTTCTGGACTTTCCACAGATTTGTGAATGTATATTTTTAGACATTATCATCTGCACATCTGGGGTCAGCGCTGTTTGCTGGCACACTCATCTGCAGCTTCCTTGAGATTAGATGTTAGGCTTGACTCTGCTCCCACAGTCATTACTGGGGAGAATCCCAGTTACTGCAGTTCTTTGCAGGGTCAGGCAAGCATCAGTGAAGAATGCATTGGGCCTATAGTTGCTCTGTAGTTTTGTTATTAAAAATAGTGAGTTTGCAAAATTTTGAATGGGATTAAAATCTGCGGTATTTTTCTAGTGCACATACCTTACCTATTACTTCCTCAGAATTAGTAGTAAGTTCTGCAGATTCAAAGGTCTACTTAAATTGGAATACCATTAAAAATTAATCACTTTATGATGAGAAGATATTAGTACAATCTGAGGTTGTTAAGTGAACATTCTAATTTGTCATATTTCTTTTTTTGATCCTAAAATAAGGAAGCAGTATTTTTCTAATTTTATAGAAATTATTATTTCATTTAAAAAAAAAAAAGATATTTAGTGCATTTAGCCCCTGTGAACATTTGCTTATGCACTGAAAGTACAGTGACAGCAATATAAGTGATAAGGGAAGGTAGAGACAAGTCTGAAGGATGTAGGACTGTGTATGATATGGCATCTTTTCCCATGAGCTCCCAGACAAATAGCTGCCTTTAATTCTTGGTCTCTTCCACCCATAAACACATACATCAACATGGCACTGCCATTTATTGCAGAGTGTTTGAATTCTTATACATGGGTCCTGCCCTATGTTAAATACAGGTCATTTTGTAGAGTGTCATTAATGTTATTTGTATTCTTCGCTTTTCTCTGTTTCTGCTGTACAGATATTTGCACATCCCCTGCTTGAGTGGAATAGGTTTAGCATCTCAGGTAGAAGGTGCATTTAGCAGTGATGCATATGCATATCTCTAAAATGCCACTTTGGAGTCAACCACTTTTTGACTTGGGCTGCACTCGCATCTCCTCAGTAAGACTTTCACTGTGTAAAACCTTGGTAAAAACAACAGCTTGTATGATAGGATTATTTGGGGTGAAGTGCTGAAATGATGTAGGTGCTGCTAAATAGAACCCATGTGGTAGATGCACAGGCAGACTTTTGCTGCTTGGGATGGATTGGCACCAAAAAACTTGGAAGCTGAGGAACTCTGTTAGCCTCTTCACTCAGCCAAAGTAATGATCATGTTGAGAACCACTAAAATTACCATCTGCAAGTGTTACCTCTGACCTCATATAGTGCTATCCCTCAAATATTTCACACTTCTGAATCTCTGCTATCCTACAAAAAAAAAAGTTTGAAGCAACATGGTTTATTGGGATGTTAATGTAACTAAGCCACAGTCTTCTCTCTGGTCAGCCATTGTCCTTTTTTAAGCTGGAGGTGTTTTTACCACTGGTGGGTCTTTGCCACTTCTACTCACTGAGTCACTATGTGAGGCAGGAATATTATTTTATTTGCAGTTTGTAATGTGGCTTTTGTGGTTGAAAGTCAACAGCCTGAAATCTGAAATAAATGTCATCTTCAGCAGTGAATTGTCATTATGTCAGATTTTGCCATACTTACTAGCTATTCTAGTAATAGATCTCATCTAACCAGACTTTTCTTTTTTTCTTTTTTCTTTTTATTTTCTTTGGGCGTTTATGTGACAGAAAAGGGAAACTATGGGGGGGAGTCTGTTTCCTCATAATAATGACTTAATATCACTATTAATCTTTATAAATGAAAAACATAGCTTTATTTTAAGCTTCAATAGTCTTTTATTAGATTAATGATTCTGGAGAAGGTCTAACACAAGCTATGTTAAATCTATTCACTTACTGAATAATATCAATATTTTCCTGTTTGCTCTTTATTGTTCCAACAAAGTTAATATGTTTATCTATTTTTCTCTTCTTGAGCATCTGGTTTTAGTTCTCAGGATCATTAATGGCAGGTGAGGACCAGCCACGGTTTTTGGGAATGGCGCCTTCCAGGGAGGAGCTAGAGCCGGACGTTCG
>JANZLP010000046.1:12436529-12447664 GCA_026930925.1 Chelictinia riocourii | reverse complement strand
GTAACAAACATGAAGAGAGAGGCAGCAACAGGACAGTGGTCAGACTAGCTAAAAATACCAAAACAAAATACTAATAGGCAGTAGGCATTTGGAATTTTTTTTTTTTAACAATATAACTGCCTGGGCTTAGTGTTACAAATCATGAAACATTTTGTTTATGCATTATAAATAGCGATGTCTATTTATAAATCAAAGGCACTGTGTTCTCGCTCTATTCCTAGGAGGCCTTCAGTTGTGTTAGCATTACCCACACACATGCTTCCATTTTGTTGCCCGAGAAGCTAAATAGAAATATATGACTCTTAGCTGGCCTCATTAATGAAACAAGATATAGGTTAGGTGCAGAATCTGAAGGAGTCACTGGAAGACGTAATAAGTAGTGAGGGCAAAAAAACAACCCCAACAAACTGAACATATTTTAAATTATTAAAAAATGTTATTCAAGGGAAGTAAAGCAGAGATCTATTTAGGGAGGTGGAAGGAAAACCCTGAGGTGGCAGAGGATTCCTAAAGGGTGAAGAACAGTTTATCTCTATCCTGCATAATCATGTGGGGGCAATTTATCCTCATCTTGGAGGAACAGGAAATATTTTAAAGTTAATAATGTTTCTGCCACCTTTCTCTCCCCTCCTATCATGCTTACAGTCAAAGGTGAAAGCCTACCCTACATCCCCTGTGACTGCTGCAGAATCTACATCAGAAGCAGAGAGATGAGGGAAGGAAGAAGAGTGGAATGGTATCAGCTCTGTGGTTTGCAACAGCCTATAAAACTAGAAAAGCCGTTAAAAAAATCAGAGCCAGATAGAACTCATAAAAAGCCAGTAATCTCCTCTAAACATGGGCCAGTTGGCAATCCCGTGCTGTGGTTGTTTGTCCTTACAATAGGATGTCTTGCTGCAAATCAACAAATGATTTCTAATACAGTCATACATATAAACAGGAAAGAAATCATTTGTTGCCGTTTCTTTCAAGCCTTGTGGACTGAATTCATTACTGTGCGACAGTCCCTGCCCCAGTGATCTTGTACTTCGAAAGAAGCTATGGATTCTACTGATACTGATGACTGTTTTGTTGCACTCCCCCCATTGCTGCAACCTGGGAAGTACCTCTTCTGGTCAAAGTACCTTCAGCATTTACCTTGCTCACCTGGGTAATGTAGTGTCAACCCTCATACTGAATTGGAAGTAGTTCTCCTACATAGTTAATAGCAAGAAAAGTGGTGTAGTAAGCAGAAACACTGGTTTTGCTTTGTGGTGTTATGGCTTTATTTCTGAGCCCACTGTTTTACAGGTTTTTTTCTGCATATCATATCCCTGCTGGCATTCTGTAGTGTACATTTCCTTACCGAGAGCATGCTGTAGGCATAAGCTATTGCAGACACCTCTGATGCACTCTTGACATAATAGACCTGATGACCCTGAGGCCTTGCAGTGCTCTGTTTAGGGTGAAGTGCCGTTTTGCTGCCTGCGTAAACTATATACATGACTGCTCCCCCCTCTCCATGGCAGATGGCTGCAGAGACCCTGCCTTTAATAGGCAAGGTTAGAAGGATAGAGTGCAGCACATGGGCTGAGTCTTCCTTTTTATAAATCGGTAACAATAGGGTGTTGACAGGCCTTGAAGCCTAAACAGGCTATGAGGGTCATCATGATAAGGAAGGATTAGTGTATATAATTTGCCAAATATGGGGCTAGTCACTAGCTGGGTTTTTCTGCACATGGCAGATTATCTACAGTAGCTTCATGGCATGCACCTTAGCTGCTGGCTATATTTATTAGCAAATTTACCACCACTTCCAGTTTAAGAACTATATGCTGAACAGGGAAAATATGCAAGTGTGGTGAAAGAAGTTTTGGTTTACATTTCGTCTGAAGAATAAAAATGGAGTGTGCTGTATGTGTTTTAAGTAGAAATACTTTTCAGTGTACCATATCTGGTTTTCCCCTAAGATTTTCACTTGAGAGATTTTGTATGCATCTTCATTCTTTGTAAATAAAGCTGTTTCTAACTTAATTCCCTGGAGGATATAGTTATCCAGCCCAAAGATCAATGGTCAACAGAAAATATAAAGAGCCCCTAGATCAGATCTTTGACTGCTTTGTGCTAGATAGCTAAACTGCCCACCTTAAAACGTTAAGAGAACGATAAATGCTGTAAATTCTTGGCTGCAGTGAAGAAGAACTTGTTAACCCCAGAGTTACTGGAAATAGATATGGTAAAAATCTAACAACATTGCTTGTGTTGTAAACTGTGTTTATTCCTTAAATGAAAAACAAGAATACAGGGATTTAGTCAATTCTTGCAAGTATTCTCCAAATCAGATATTCACTGACTGTTAACTTGGAGTTTGGGGCAGAGTTCATACTTTTAATCTTCGAAGTGATACTATGCTAATTTATGGGAATTTGTACAAATGTTTAAAAATTAATACACATCCAGTTACTTTTTTCTTTATGTTTACTTGAAGGTTTTATTTATTAGTATGACAGTTTCTTTAAAGTAAGATGCAGCAGTCCCTTTGTGCTTACTTCCTCAGTGCCTTGATAAGCTCACCCATTAAACAGAAGACCCAATGTAAATAAAATTTTGCAAGTCATTTGAGGGTGCAGCAAAAGAAATAATTGACTTTTCAGTCCATTTTTAGAACAAACTCTCTCAAGGCCTTTTTTTCCTTACAGGAACATTTCCCACTGCACTGGAACTGACAAGACTGTATGCATTACTTTATTTTGATACTGACATTTAAACAATAAAATAAAGCCATTTAAAACAAATAGTGGTGCTTTAAGTGTCTGAGCTGTCAAGATATCAAATTATATAACTTGGAAAAATCAGAATTCATTGTTAATGGTATGCACTTAACACAAAGGGTCGCTGGAGTACTAACCAGATATATATTCAGCTACCATGTTGGAGCTAACAGGCTATATTCCTTTAGATAGAATTGACTATATTCACTTAAATGGACTTGACTCTAGTACAATCACTGTATTCAAATGTCAAAAAAAAGAGAAAGAGGATGTCACGTAGGGTCACAAATTACGTTGGATTTTGACAGATTGTAGCCTTGCTTTACAAGAGCAGTAACATCTCATTTGTCACCGTTTGATCTGTAAGTGCGGGAATGAGAGCGGAAGGCCCTCCATCTCCACCGCAATTTAATCGCTCTGAGGCCGACAGTGGCAGCTAAAGCCACCTGCCCATGCACTGTACTGCTGATCTGTTTTAATTTAATCGTCCGTCAGCTGGGATGAAAGCATAAATCGTCTCCCTTTGATCTGCAAACGGTGTGGTTTTTTTGTAAAGCATGGTGCAGAATCAGGCAGGCAGTTTCCACATTTAGTGCAACATAGACAACATGGGCTTGAAAAAAGCTTGTAAGTGATATTTCACTGTAGCAGTAAAGCAAGAAGTTGCTTTTTTTGTAAACTGATATGAAATAGCACAAGTTTTTTTAAAAAGACTTGTCATACAGGAGGTTATTGATTCATAATGTATTAATTATTCAAGTTTGAAAAGCCAACCTCTACCCTTAAATAACTTAAACACCTTTAAAACTCTCAAGAACCTTAGATCACCTTGTTTACAAAGGGGGGGAGGCGAAGAAAAATTATTTGGCAGTAACACTGGGTAATTCTGTGTATGTAATTCTGGGCATGTTATTTAGTTATATTGTTGCATGTAAATGAAAAAGGCAGAATCTTAAATAACAAAACAAAACCCACAAAAAAACAAATTTCCCTTCTCCAGTGGAAAATTTTGCCCTTTCCTGGTATGGTTGAAAGTTTTGTTTAATGCTAAAATGTTATTTGCACATCAGATATGTTTGGTAAGCCAAACCCTGCTTTTGACTGTACTAATTGAAATCTTACACCCTTCCATGAAAAGAACCAGCATGAATACAACTGAAAGTAAAATGATAATATTTGGACAAAATCTTTCTCATGATTACATTTTCTTACAGAGTAGCTAGTGGGCAAAAAATCCCAATTTCTACATCGCACTTCTTCCACTCAGACCCTTCTCCCAACTTTTTACGGCTTCCTTTTTCAGGCTTGTGCTTTCTTAGGTTTCACACTTGGCCTATCTCATGAGGTATGTCATTCATAGTTTTGACATTGTCCATTTGTGACAAGAACCACCTCCTTTAGCTCCTTGTCAATCCAAGCTGGGTCTTCCAGTGCTTCCGTCTTTAAATCTGAAGAAACACAGCAGTGGAAGGCTCATGCCTCAACTGTGAGAATTTTGACTGACCCCATAAACCTTTAAATGCACCATCTCCTGTCCCTTTCTTATAACAGCTTTAGGGACTGTACTCCCAGGTCAGATTCCCAATTGCCAGTATTGAAATCAAAATCTCAAAACTCTCCCCAAAATTCACACAGACCTGAAGGGTTGCATATATTCTCTGGAGTGACAATTTTCTGTCTGGGATTGGAGGTATGAACTGCCTACTGAGATCTTTAAATATCTTTCTCTTAGTGCTGAGGCGAGATGAGACTGTGACTTCCCTAACGGGAGAAGACTTTTTTATGGTCAGATGTCAAAACTAGGAAGTTCCTTTCCTAGTAACAAAAGTAAGTTTTCTTGACTTCTTGGAGATCAGAGAACACAAACCACAGCTTGTAAGAATCTCCCCTTTTTCAGTGACTGAGCATCTTTTATTTACCAAACAATCTTGCAGTGTTTTATTTGAGAAGGTTTTCCATCTCCATTATTTGTAGCAGAATTTTATTATTTGGCAAAGGATTCTGTCTTAGGGTAAAGAAATGTTTATGCTTTCTCTTGTAAAATTCCATTCAGCCTTTGCTGGAATATAAATAGTGAAAAATCACCTTTGTCCTTCTTTTGCTTTCATTCCTCAAGAAAATTTTGTCAGGCGGACAATATAATAAATAATTATTGAGTTACTGTGGCTCTGGAGTGGGACGCAGAGAGAACCCAGCTGCTCTCTCCCAACACAGATTCAACTTATGGACCAATGGGGCCCTGACCGCTTTGAGAGCACTGGTTTGGTCTAAACCACCCATACACATTTTCTTGGGGAAAGAAGAAGGAAGAGAACAGGAAAAAACTTAGCCCCAAAATTAACCTCTGGGACTGACCCAGATCCCTGGGGTATGAGCTCACACAGCATGGGACCAAGGGAAGACAAATGGGCCAGACTACTCCTAGCCCTGCTAACCAACCCTTGTCTCATCTCATGAGTTTTCTGCTACAAGCTAAAGTGGTAGGGATCCTCTGGTAGCAATCAGCAGTGCTGTTCTGAAATTTAAGTGTTAAAAGGTTGCTAACAAAGCACGTGAAAGAGAAAGACTTCTGTACTTGCAAATATTACAAATTGTTTTATCTTTCTCAGTTATGCATCTGGAATACCATATGTATATAGGCTAGTAATAATATTCAGCAAAAGGATATTAATTTGCAAAGTTGAGCATTATTTGCCTAATTTTCTGTATGAGGTCTGATGCAAGAGAAAGCAGCAATTAAGGTTGAATGAACTATCATCAGTTCCGATGTTTTCTAACTTCTGACTTACTGCCTTTGCAGACCAAACCTGGGGATGGCTATGCAATGTTTGTAAGTGTAAGGATTTTTAGATGGAATAATGGAGTGCGTAGACACATGCACCCTGCGTACTGTAAATGATAGTGACAGTTATCTTTAGTTGTGTGTAGGTAATGATGACACAAATAGCAATAGATGTTGTACAGCCTTATACTGAACTATCATCTAATCAGTCCCAGGAAGGTTTATTTAACTGTATGTAAATAAAAGCAGTCTAAACTAGCTAAAGATGACAAATTAATTTTCATACTAATTTTTTATCTGAGATAAAAGTATTTTGCAAGTTTGACTAATTTATTTTCCCTAAATATAAAAGATTTCTACCAAATTTTAGCCTTCATGATGATGCTTAACGTGCGTGAGGCATTGGTCCACTGAATTTATAAGCCCCATGCAAAGCACAGAGGAGCTCGCTGCGTGGCTCAGATGGCAGCAGGAAAGGCACCCGGGGTCCCGCGTCGGTGCCTCGAGGGGCTCGGCTGGCTTCCTCCGTGCAGGAGCCATCCCCCCTGGCCGGATCCGGCCGCTATCCAAGAGGAGGAATGACAGGTAAATGAGCTGGGTGTCCAGCCAGGGTCCTGGCACTGTTGCTCCCAGGTTTGGGAAGCACTGGGAGCGAAGGAGCCAGTTGGCTACTGACAGCGTGGGGCTGGGAAACCCCACAAAAGCTTCCACGTGGAAATCCTCTTTCTACCTGCCATTCCCAAGTGCAATAAATTAGGCTGCTCCAGGGGTATAACAGCCAGGATCTAGTTTCAATTAAGCTTAAGTAAGACAAAAAGTTGTTTATGAGCTTATATAATTACTTCCTCTTCCTCCTTTTTATCTTTTCCTCCTTTTTATCTTTTCCTCCTTTTTTCTTTTCCTTCCTTTTTCTTTTCCTTCCTTTTTCTTTTCCTCCTTTTTTCTTTTCCTCCTTTTTTCTTTTCCTCCTTTTTTCTTTTCCTCCTTTTTCTCCTTTATTTTTGCCTCTCCCCCCTTTTCTTTCTTTCCCCCCTTTTCTTTCTTTTCCCCCTTTTCTTTCTTTTCCTTCTTTCCCCCCCTTAGAGAGAAGCCCAGCAAAATCGACCCATTATGGACAAAACACGGCAACAAGTACGTCTGGGCCCAGCAAGGCCAACTATAGCAGCTATCAAGAAATAATCGCCAACTCTCTCCTAAACCTAGGCCAAATAGCGGAGGAAACCCTCGCCATCGAAGGGCAGCTGCCCGAAGCTGAGCTGCAGGTCTCCAAGCCGCCATCCAACGTTGTGCACCTGGTCCACGAGGATGCGGGAGAGGAGTTAGTGGAGGAGGAATGCGACAAGGAGATCATCATCCAGACGGAGGACGCGGAGGAGGTCATCGAGGTCACCAGTGAACGCAGCAGCGAGTTGTGTCCGGAGCACCGGGACGACGTGAACTGCGAGGAGTCCTGCAAACTGCAGAAGGCTGAAGCAGAAGAAGAGGAGGAGGAGGAGGAGGAGGAGGAGGAGGAAGATGAGGAGGAGGAGGACGAGGAGGAGGAGGAAGAAGAGGAGGAAGAGGAAGAGGAAGAAGAAGAGGAGGAGGAAGAAGAAGAGGAGATGGCTCCCGAAGTGATTTGCGAAGAAGCTCCTCACACTTCTCAGGACACCCAGAAAAGCCACTGTGAAGGGCAGTTCAGCCCAAAGCCCGAGTACTCGGTCATCGTGGAGGTCCGGTCGGATGATGACAAAGACGATGACGCCCGCTCCCAGAAATCGGCGGTGACCGATGAGTCAGAGATGTATGACATGATGACGAGGGGGAACCTGGGGCTGCTGGAACAAGCCATTGCGCTGAAAGCTGAGCAGGTGAAAATTGTGCGGGAGCCCAGCCGGCTGCCGGGAGAGCACGTGAAGCACTTCCAGGTGGATGAGAAACAGAGCAAACCGCTGGACAGCATCCGAAAGAGCTACTACGGCAAAGGTATGGGGACGAGCCTTTGCGTGTCTCCTTCCTTCCCATTCCCAATGAAAAAGCTGATCTCGTCTGCTCAGCATCCCAAGAAAACTGGGGGGGGGGGTGTGTGTTCACAGCCCACAGAGGGAATTTAGCCACAAATCCTCAATGCCCAGAGGGACTGGGACATCCTAGAGGTCAACAGTAAATGCACAAAATGATGGTGTGCTCTACATCTCCGCAGGGGAATTGCCTGGCTAAATTGCCTGTTGGCCTTGAAAATCTCAGTCTGAGCAGTAGGGCTGGTTTAAAATCCAAGTGGGATTTAAAGTAGTGGTAGGAGTCTGGCCACAGCAACACGAGGGACTTGGCAAGGGCTGCAGAGTCCCCCGGGCGTGGAGCCGGGCTGCCTGCTCGGTCCCTGTGAGCAGCTCCATGCTCCTAGCTGGGTTAGTTACTCCAATAGCTTTCCCGATTTTAATTTTTGGAACTTGCAGTGTTACAATTCCACCTTCAGGAAAAAAACCATCTAAACACAAAAGTTTCTCCCCCTTTGACTGGAAAAGCGGTGGGAAGCATCCTCAGCAACTTGCCTCTCCTTTCCACCTCTTCCCCTCCAAATCCGCTAACCTGCTTCCCACCGCCCTTTCCCCACAATCCCTAGATCCCTCAAGACCCGAGAAGCGAGAAATCAAATGTCCAACTCCTGGCTGCGATGGGACCGGCCACGTCACGGGACTCTACCCTCACCATCGCAGCCTCTCTGGTTGTCCGCACAAAGACAGGATCCCTCCCGAGAGTGAGTACATGGTGGCATAACACGGCTTGCTTAATTAGTCTGAAATCTTATTTCCCAGGGGGATTTTCACACCTAATGGGTAGAGCCGTCTCAAGGCCAATGGGCACTCCAAATAGTCCCAAACGATGTGAATTTTACGACCGAATCCCTAGCACAAGCCTGATGTTAATCCTTGGGGTATAACAGAGTTCCTGGCTTGGGATGGTGCTTTTCCAACTTGTTCCAGGGTGCTTCTCTCCACCAGAGTGTTATCGCTCTTCCTGGGAAATGCTATGGAGGTTACTAGGAAGTCCTACCCTTCTTAAAGATTTTTAGCACCATCCTGTGGAGAATGAGGTCCCTTCTCTGAAAATCAAAGAGGTGCTTTAAAAATGACTTCCCCCCCTCTCCAGAGGTGTGTTAAGCAGTTCCCATCTTTACACTGAATGTCACATATTTTTCCCTAGTTGGGATATCACGTTGGGAAGAAGGGAAAACTGTTCTTGCTGTGCAAATGTGCCTAAGGTGTTGCCATATAGCAAAGGAGAGGAGTCATTCAGGATGCGCAGGATAGCTGAGTCTCCTCCTACGCTCTCATCGCTGTAAAATTCACAAGGTGCTATAGCAAGATTCATCTATTCCACAGAAAATATTTATCAGCATCATAACAGATTTTTATATATATGCATAGAGAGAGATTTTATTTCTACCTTTCTACCAGCATCCTAAATAGCTTTCCCTGTGCATATACATAAAAATCAATGTTGTATGTTTATGATAATGGCATAATAGACAAAAAAAAAAAAAAAAGGAGCCCTTCCTTATCAGTAATTTCAAAGGTTGCAGACCTGCCGTAAACACAGTACTGCAGGAAACAAGGAGAAACTACAGCTATCTTCACACAAGCTTGCATGCAAGAAAAAATATTAATAAATAACTAACACAAGCTGTGTGCTTTAGAAAAGCTTGCAAATCAAATTATTTTCTTTACTTTTAAGGTCAGCTCTGCAGGAAGCAATAATCCTGAAGATTAAAATTAAAAAAAAATAAATCTAACAAAGACTAGTCCTAAGGATAAAAACAGAGATACAACTTCAATCACTTAAAACTACCTGAAATTGGGAGACCTGGCTCCAAAACAGTGGCAGACGGGAGGGGCTGGCCGGGGGAAATGGGATTGCAATCAGCAAAGGAGGAGAAAGCCCAAGCTGTGTGCAGAGATGCTAATCTAGTGCTGACCTGAGCACTGCCACCTTGTAGATCTTGTGTTTTTTTCCTCTACGCAGATGAATTCTAATTACAGCATTTCACATTCCCTGATTTCTAGGAAACCAAAGTACAAGACTTGATGATTTTGCCTTTTTTTTTTTTTTTTCCTCTGATTTTTATCAAGTTGTTTTTGCTTCCCTTCCCCTCTCCTCCTCCCCTTCTCGCTCCAAAGTCTTGGCGATGCACGAGAACGTCCTGAAATGCCCCACGCCAGGCTGCACAGGACAGGGTCACGTCAACAGCAACCGCAACACGCACAGGAGGTACCAGCTTTGACTTCTTCTCCGTAGCGGCCAGGGCAAGGATGGCAGAAGGGCAACCAGCCCCCAAAGCCTTGGCTTTACTCTTGCACTAAGAGACGGGGCAACTACGATGGGCAAAGCAGGGATGACCCTAGGAGAAAGAATAGTATGGGAAAGCAAGGGGCAGTGATTTCTGGCTGGGCAATAAAGCAGAGCAATGCTTCCAGGCTCGCAGGTGGGACTATGAAGGGGGAGATGCGGGTGGGCGTTCATGGAAGAGGTGTTTGGCACTAAGGAAGCAGAGGGAGCTGGGTGAGACTGACTGGAGCGTGATGTTTGTGCTTGGTGGTGTGGCACTTAGTAGGATTTCTAGGAATTTCCACAATATTTAGGCTGAAGTTATTGATGAGCTGGGAATTAAGTCCTCTTGCTGTAGGATCTCAGCCCAAATGTGGTCAGGGTTGAGCTTCGGGACCTGTAATTATAGCCCATGTTCTGGCTTCGGTTAAATTCGAGCACTTTTACACATGGGAAGCCTGCAAGTGGAGGGGATGGTGCACTTGAGAACAGAAACCTTCCGAAAAGCCTGACTAGCTTGTGCTACAGGGATGCGCTCATGAATTTGTGATTTACCATTCGTTGCGCTTGAGCTTAATTGGCAGAGAGTGACGGCTCTGCGAATGTCGATGCTTTTGCAGGCGTGAGGTGAGTTTGTGTCGTTACTCGTTGAGCCGTGGAGGAAGCTGGTGGATGCTTTGTCGTAGCTGTAGCTGCTAGGGGAAAATTAGGGAAATCTGCTCGGTTAATTGCGAAGCTCAGTTTGGTGCAGGCAGCAAGCAACTGCAATGAGAATGAGGTGATCCACTGGTGTTAGTGGGTTATGGAGACAGCTTTGGGCACAACGGTTTGGGCTGAGACCCGGTGAGGTCAGAGACCTGAATTTCACGTGGGGCTGGGCTGGGGTTCCCTCGGCGCTGGCTGCTCCGGTGGTGAATGTGATGGCTTGGAGTTGGCTGGGAGTATGTGGGTTCTGCTTGTGAGGGGTTTTTCCCTTCCCTGAGCAATCGCCGTAAGAGCCAAGCTGTCCCAAAAGGGACACGTAGGCTGTGTGTGAGGAAAAGCCATTACAGCCCCTGCCCTCCCCAGGCACCGGCGTGCTGGCGGCCGTTGCACATCAGAAGTGCAAATGCTTTCCCACAAGTGCTCCTCAGAAGGCTCCCTGCAAACAGCCCCTGCAAAAGATCCAAATACATACAAATCAAAAATAGCATTTAACTGCTAAAACCACTCAAAGAAAGCAGCCCGTTCCCTTTTGCCCCTGCTGTGCTCAGCCTGGGGGAGCTGCCTCCTTGATCCACCTCCGGGCCCTGGGGATG
>JANZLP010000046.1:12110144-12125671 GCA_026930925.1 Chelictinia riocourii | reverse complement strand
AAAGCCTTTTCCTTGGAAAGGTAGCTGGAAGGAGACTGTACGGAACATCTGGTGTTGGAAAGGTAGTTAAAAGGAGGGGACCTCTTAGATCATGTCTTCATAATCTTGACATCACTGTGGGCATGAATTCCTATACCTAGCCATCTGTCCTTGTGTCTATGTATGGATGCTCTGTGGATAGAACTGATAGACAAAAATTGTTTGAAAATGTTCACCTGATTCATATTTAAAAGGCTTTGCCATATGGGTCTTTCCATTTTGATTTAGTTCATTTACAAACTGTAGCTCAACTATGCTAAGGTTCAGTACTTCTGAAACAAGGGGGTTGCTCAGTTATTTTGATTAAAGCTTATTTAGGCAAATATAATTGCTATCATCCATAGTTTCAAAACAGCTTGTGCATTGGTTTTGGAGTGTGGTTTGTGGAGAAGGTTTCAAAGTAGGAACTTAATACCTGCTAACCCTTAAAGAACAAATTTTTCATATATTTTATGAAAAAAATTTAAAGGACCTTTCTTTTTCTGTTCAGTGTTTCTGCAAACTTTATTGAAGTTTTTGAAGATTTACAGTTCTGCATATTTTATTTAACCAGTTTTCCTTCTCCTGTAAATTGAAGCCTAATTGCATTCCATCAATGCATAGAATTCTTCTGATGCAAGATATTCAATGTATGATCTTAAAAAATTATACGAAAACTGTGTAAATATTGGACTTGCAAATGCATTCTTATACAGCTTACTGTCATTATTTTGTGTAGCATCCAGAAGAGAGAACATACATGCCTATTTTCATATCAACTGTCTGACAACTATAAGGTTTACCATAAATTTATGTTTGCAAGCTGACCACAGTATTGAGCAGTCCCTGTTCCCCGGGGTTGGAGAATAATTGCGCTATTTAATTATATTTGAGTTGGTTTTGTTATGTCCCTTATGAGAAGACCATCTGCTATACAGTACCTTACCTTGCCTTATGATACGCTTCAGAACTAATAAAATCAATATATTACTGTAGTAACTGAAGCTTTCCTAGAATATCACATTCTTACTTTACACAAGAATCACAACTTCCAGGTATTTTTATACTTTCCATTCTGGCACCCTTCTTGTAAAAAAACAAGGCTGTATTCATATTTAATGAAACTAAACAATAAAATTACAAAAAAAGAGGTTATTTGATGGTGAGAAGAGCGAATGGTCATCAGCAGGTCTAGGGATTCCACATGCATTTACAGTAAACTCATCATCCATCATCCTGCCATAGTGTTCCTTGGGCCTTTCCTCTTCATCCCTTGTGCAGTCATCTGTGATGAAGTTGTTACTGGCCAGACCTTTACTTCGTATAGTGATATCTAATAAATAGTTAAAGGTTATGGGAAATGGGATGATTTTTTTTTTTTATTAGCAACTGTATGCATATATGAGCTTGGCTTTCCAGTTCTTTTAAACATCATCATTTTCTTTTTTTTTTTTCCTTTTTTTTCTTTTTATAATATGGAATGATCAGAAGCAAAGGATTTTGCAAAAAGACCTTACAAATCTCTGCTTTGCCCTGAGACAGTTGTATAGCATTGTGGCAATATGAAAATAAATGGGAAAGCTTAAATTTTTTAAAGTACTTTTGTAAATGAGAATGCACATTTTAAGAAATGTTTCATAGTTGTGGCATTCTGTGGCTTAGATATCCAACAGATAAATATCAAACCTTTTTCTGTTGCAATACTGTCTTGCTTCATTCAGTTGTATGATTATAATGCCTGAACTTGTTAGCTACATACAATCCACCTCCTCTCTTTGTGAGTGATGCTTAAATATGTTTGTTACATTAAATGTTTTTCGAAAATCGCAACAAGACAAAAAGGAATGTTATGTAGATGGAGTTTTGATGGTTTTGAAATATAGCTTAAACTGAATAGCTCAAGATGTGCAGTCATATTAAATCAATGCTGAAAAGTTACAACTCTAATAAATTGTATTTATGCTAATGGTTGAGTCTGATTTACTGCAGCCATTAAAAGTGAAGAATAGGGGCAATAGTCTTCTTAGAACTGCCATTTTCTCTATTTTCTATTTTATCCTTCTACAGTTCCACAAAATGTGCCAACTCCCTCCAGAGTTCACAGTATAAATGGTTACAGCATTGAGGTCACTTGGGACAAACCTGCTGGGGTCATAGGTGTAATTGAGAAGTACATTTTGAAAGCATATGAAGAGGATGGTCCCAATGTACCCATCACTAGTGCTGAGCTTGCTGACACTAGTATGCTCACAGGTAAATGTTGTTAAGTACCATTTTTTATGTACATCTAATAACACAGGATGCTTATACCTCCTTTTGTTGCTCTATAAAGTATTAATTGTCTATTTTTGTGTATACACAGCATAGCTAATGTTTGGAAGGGTAGTGTTTGTGTCAGCATCCACATACATAGCAATGTACTGACTTCAAATAACAATAGAAATTAAGATGCAACACAAATACTAAAAAGAAATTTTATTTAAGGTATGCCTTCCCAACCTATTAATGATCTGGGGGGGAAATGCTTTTTTGTTTGCTTGGTTTTGCTTAGTATAGGTGTTTTTTTTATTCCTTCCCTGTTGTTACATCCAGTTCACCTAAATTAACTCTAAATGTGGGTCCCATAAGATACTATTTGACCTGATGTATGAAAGCACTTGATATACTTAACTAAGTGCAATCATATATACCAAACTGATTTCAGTGGGAAATAGCATGCATTTATATTAATCAGATGCTTTGGTTGATACCACTGTGATATGGAGGTGGGTTGTTATGGAATGAAGGAATTCAGGGCCTTTGGTTTATGGGGTTTGGTCAAAGTTGAGCTGTGGGCTGTGGACAGGAGCTAAATGAACCTCTGCACATGAGGTATTTCCTGGAGTCTGGGTCTTTTTACCTATAGGAGGCATATGTTTTTTAGGAAGAAACACTGGATTGTCTTTCTGCTACACAGAGAACATTTTGGGACCTCTCTTCCTGGCAGGATAGCATGGATCTGGCTTTCTGCTCTCTATTAATAGATTGCCTTTGCTGGCTGCTACAAAGTTGCCTGGGAAGGGAGCACCTTACAGACAACAGTCTGGATTATGTTATGTGATGTCTAAATGGGGCAATAGTACAAAATCTTACTTTCATTGTAACAAATTGTGACCAGTAGATTTGTTTATATACTCTCTAAAATTAATTATACAATTCATAAAAACTAAAAAAGTGCTAACGAGATAATGCTTCAAGCTGATGCTTTGGTTTGGCTCAGCTTTGGGCAATATAACAGTTTTAGAAAGTGCCTTAGCCCTCAGGCAGTATATTATTGCTGTTTTCCTGAAGCCCAGGTAATATGTGCTTAGTGTTTTTATGTAACTATATAAGTTTTGTGTTGTTTCTCTGAAATAATGTATGTATACATTTTCAAGAGCAAGCATGCATATATTTTGTTTTCTTCAGTTTGAAATCTCTTGACTATTTGTGAGTAATGTGCCTCCAATACCAAAACTGCACGGGCTTTCCATTCTTATTGTGATTTCTTTGATGAACTTGTTGATTTGAATACAGTTTATCTATGCTGTAAAGCAATACCAATTATATTAGTAGAAATTAAAGACCATAGTAGAAGCATATGGATTACATAGCTTATTCACAGCTGATGGTCAGAATAAAAATTTTGTTTTAATTTGTTGGCATTGTGCCATGATTTTGTGTCAGGGTTATGAAAAAGTCTATACCAGGCTGGACAGGTAAGAGGTTATCTGCATACAGCTTTTAGGAAGCAGAAGAATAAGGCATTCCTTTATATTAAGTGGATATAGTAACTGAATCCCAGTTCTTCAGTCTGTTATAACAGATAGCTGTTGAATACTGCAAAATAAAATGAACCTGCAAACTTAAGAGTGGCTGCATTCAACCATTGACCTCTCTGACAATGTCAGATTGTAGATGCTTAGGAAGAAAATGTAAGAAATGTGCTAAGCATAGGGTAAGTCTTCCTGTTAATACAAATTCAGCGGGTAGTTTGTAGAATTTCTGAGCTGAAAGTTGCATCAGGACCATCATGCTCAATGGTCTGTGGTAGAATTGCCTTTCTTTTTTTTAAATACATTTATGCTTTTGGCTTCTGTAACTTGCTATGGGAGTAAGTTTTCCAATTCAGTTTTGTGCATGTGGAAGAAGCACTTCCTTTTGTTATTTGTAACTGCTGCCTAATAGTTTAGTTATGTATTTTCCAATTTTAGCATTGTATAAAATGTGTAATTCATGTCCTCATGCTGAGGTCAGACCTGAGACAAATGAAAAATTAAATCACTGATCTTGAAATTATTTTACCTTCAGCCCATTGATTTCAGTGAAGCCTACACAGACAGACTAGTCTGAACATTTGGAAATTGTTACCCACAAATGTGAGATTCCCAAGAAAAGGTGTGGCTTTCCCTGTTGAACTCTCTTTTCCGGTTAATCAAAATTTAACATAAACAGGACTTCACCAGAAGATGCTGTCTTTGCTTACTTTTCCTTTGAATTTGCTGAGAAGGGAAATTTTGCTTATTTTCTCCCCAATTTTAGGGAAATTTCCTTAGAAATACCTTTGTTGAATTCCATGAGAAGATGCTACAGTAAGCCCAACAGCAAGGCTTGCTAATGCAACAGGAGAGAGGAAAGCACCACAGCTCTCAGTGGGATCACTGATGAAGCAACTCTGGTATTTTTCCACTCCCTCCTTCAAATTTTCATTCACTATTAAGCCTAAGCACTACTTAATCTGCTGCTCGCACATGTATCTGAGAGCACTGACAACCCCCTTTATCTTATTTTTTTTCGTCGTTGTGTTTTGTTTTATACTTAGACTGTAAATTCTTTTGAACAATTGCCATGATATGTTCTGTGCAGTAGGATCCTGAGTCATAACTGGAGTGCAGTAACAAAAAATTATTAATAGCATTACCCATTTCCCAGAAGGCTGTCCTGTGTGCATCAAATTCAGAAGAACCTGTTGTACCCTTGTCAAGAAGAAGAAAAGCTGAGCTAAATGTTTAAGGTAAAGTAGGTCTTTAAATGAGCATAATCCTACAGTCTCAAATGCCTATTTCTGACTCCTCAAAACCCCAAATCCTTCAAAATCTGACCCTTGTAATCTTCCAAATGTCAAACTGTTTTTTTCCCTTTCATCCAAGAAAGGAATATTCAGCAGATTTAAATCCTTAAAATGAGGTTCTGACTGTTGAACCAGGAGTTTGTTGGATAAGGTAGTACATTTCAACATGGTGTTCAGGATCTGTATTCTAGGATGAGAGTATAAAGTTAGAGTGTAGATTTTTGGGGTTCAGGGAATACTGTGCTAGCCCATCTTGCCTTCAAAGGAATGTGTGAAAACATTGATACACTTTGGATATAGCCAGTCACACTCAGGAGAGTAATGAAGGAAATACAAGGTCATCACATCAAAGAATTCTTTTTTCTAAAGGCTGGGTTGCTTTACTTTGTATTCCAGTGCATTCCACATGCCATTACTATGCTGCTACCAAAATTTGGAATATAAATTAGAATCAGTATTTAAACAAATGAAAGAAGCTTTAGAACACACTGTTTCAGTGCAGTTTTTGAGCACCTTTTGCTTCTACTTTCCTTTGGAATCCAGAATATCACAGAATCATTGGGTTTGGAAGGGACCTCTTGAGATCATCTATTCCATTCCTCCACCTCAAGCAAGGTCAGCTGGAGCAGGTTTCCCAGGTCCATGTCCAGTCAAGGTTTGAATATCTGCACATATGGAGATATTCCTCTATGGGAAGCCTGTTCCAGTGTTTGAGCACCCTCACAGTAAAAAGTTGTTTCTCGTTTTCAGGTGGAATTTCACGTATTTCAATTTGTGCCCATTGACTCTTGTCCTGCCACTAGGCACTACTGAGAGGAGTCCATCTCCTTTGTTCCCTCCCATCAGGTATTTATACACATTGATAGATCACCCTAAGCCTTCTCTTTTCTGGGCTGACTAGTCCCAGATCTCTCAGCCTTTCCTCATAAAAGACATGCTCCAGTCCCTTTATCTTAGTAGCCCTTTTGTATCATCCACAAACTTGCTGAGGGTGCACACTTCCACAGTCATCAAGGTCATTAATGAAGATGTTGAACAGTATTGGCCCCAGTATGACCCCTGGTGTACACCACAACTGTCTTGCTTCTAACTGGATTTTGTGCCACTGATCACAATCCTCTGACACTTCTCTTGTCAAGCAAATATAAGAAAAACATTTTCTAATTCAGGTCACTCTCATTGTAGAATTCAGATCAACAAGCCTCTAAATTTTACTAGCTCCCAATTATGTGCAGTGAAGAACACTAGTGAAACCTGCAAATAATATTTAAATAAAATATCCTGCAAAAAAATTCACAGATGTCTTGTATTCCTCTTACGGATTTGTCTTTCAATCTTGTACATTTTTTGCAGTTCATCCTGCCTGTGTCATTGCCACAATAGCCAAGTGCTGAAGTTGTGGCTGCACACGTGATAATGAGAAAATTGTTGTCGACGGCTTCCCCTCTGAATGCCCATGGTCGCTGTTTCCTCTTTCCCTCTTTCCCTTGACACGTGTTTATAATTACTTTTCACCTTTTAGTCTTCTATGCTCGGCAGATGAATATCTCAGGAAAAGTTAATTTAATGATTTAATATGGTTAATCAAAGTGGCTCGGCTGTGCCTCGGCTTTGAAAGCGCTCTAGCTAGGGAGTCTCTCAGAAGAGGTGATGGGGCCTCCTGCCCGTGACTGATAGGCCCGGGCTCGCTGCTGGGGCCGCAGGGCCGGAGGAAGCTCACTGCCATGACTGGCAAACGCCCGTGCTCAGAGAAATGCCGCCGGCGGTAAGATTTTCCGTCTCGGGAGAGCTCTGCTGGGGCCAAGCAGGCGCTGCCAAAGCAGCCTGTGTCTCTGCGCCCCGGCCAGGGCCTCCGGTGGGATTTGGGAGTCACAGGGACTGCGGGTGGCAGGCCCCACAGTGCCGCTCGGGGCCCCACAAGGCCTGGGGCAACAGCTGGGGGCAGCAGGGGATGGCTGCTCCCCTAAAGGCCAGGAGCCAAGGGTGGCTGCGTCACAAGCCAGGAAGTACCTGCATTGACAGGGTAACCCTAAAACAAGAGCTTGCTGTCTGTGGCAGCTCTTAGAAAATGTTGTTTTCTTTGGGGTACTTGGATGTATGTGGGGCCTGTAAACAATTTACCACAGCCAGGTAGTTTGCCACATGTAACTGTTAATGAATTCCTTCGATATTACTTTCTTGCACTTGAAATTACTTGAAGGTTCTTGGTTTGCACAGATATTTTACACACAAGACACTCCTATGCTGCAGTTAATGAGACTTTTGTAAACTTGTAGAAAAGAATTGCAAACCAACTAATATAAATATATGTAGGGCCAGAGCACTAGGACTTCTAAACCCCTACTCCAAGTTGGGACAAATTTCTAATGTTCTAAATCTTTTCATGTAGATACAAAGAGTCATACCGTACTAGCCAGGTTTGGTATATTTAGCGTATTTATTTACAGCTAAAATCTGAAAGAACATTTAAAGTAAAAAAAAAGCTGAAACTTTGTATTGAAAAATATGGTTTTCAAGAGCTGCTTCATCAGGTGCTTGAACCACGCTTAAATACAAGAGTGATTGTCATTTTCAGGTAAATTATTTCTTTTTATCATCATTTTGTAGAAGTAACCTTTGGTCAGAAGTAGAGATAGATGACAGGAAACGTCTAAATATTTCCCATAGCCAGAAGAACAACAGTATGCGCTTTAGAGTGCCATGCCACAATTTCAGAGATGTAGAAAGCTGTATGCATCATCCCCACATGAAGGGATATCATGTACTGAGAACCATGTAATGATTAGGGTGTGATGCTTGTTGTTGGCCTGTTTTGTCCTTGTGAGTGTCTTAAGGAGATTTGGTCTCTTGTCTCTCTCACCCATATGCACTCATTCATATCCACTCTCTCGGTGGGAGGAGCGGATGGAGTATACCAGAAGCCACACTTCAGCCCCTGCTCAGATCCCTCTTTGACTGCAGCAGCTAATGCAACATAGGGTAGTCAATAGATCTGTCTATGCCCATTAGGTTTCTGTGAGTTGTCAGGTGGTTCTTGAGCTTCTAATGACTCTAAATCAGAGTGGCAGAATGTTGGTTTGCATCTCCTTTCGTTCAGCTGGCTTTAGCAGACTAGCAGCATATTTTTCAATATATGCATTTTAAAACATAAATTATATTAATATTCTGCAATATTAAGGTTCTAACTTGATTGAGTTCAGACCTAAATGAATTGTGTTTACAGTCCAATGCTGTTGTATAAATTTATTCATATGAAATGTAAATTGTCTGATTAAATAAACCTGAACATTTTATCAAAATTACATCAACTCTTAGCTACATACCAATACTTTTATTAATAAAAAGAAATGAACTTCTTAATGTTTGTGAGGATGGAAAGGATTATTAATATGGTTTTTTATAGACAAAAAACTTTGCAAAAAGAGTTAGCAGTCTTTCTCTCTCTGCAAACTTTTAAAATTAATCATCCCGCAGAAAAGGTGTCAGTGGGTCAAAGCCCGTGTTTAGAATTTGGAAAGGTCTGTATTTTGTCTGGTATATGAATAATGTTTTGTTCAGAGCTTTTATTTATCAGATTACATTGCTATTACCACTTAATCACAACTGCCTTTGGTGTCACCATGTAGGCTGTTTGCCAACTCCATAAAATATGATTCTGTTGAGAGTTGGCCACAGGACAATGCTGCTAAACCGATCCATGCCACAGCACGTAAATAGTAAACAAATTCTTCTGTAAGTAGCAAAGCAGTGAAGCTTGCCCTCTCCCTGCCAGGACTTGTGTACCGAGATGTAGTTTCGTATCGTTTGTGGCATGAAGGAGGAAGGCTGAGCACTGGCTGAACCCAGGACAGCATTGCTCTGCAGCTAGTGGCAGCCCATGCTGTCATGCAGTTTCTGCCTTTAGTAGGGGGTTCGACTTGTGTTTGTCTTGCATTAACCTTGCGTCTGGTCTGCATGAAACTTGTACGGGCTTCGTATCTCTGGTCCTCAGCTGCATTTTGATAAAAGTGTACAAATTAGTCCACAGACTCAGAGGTTTCTAGGTGGGACAGGCGACTCAAGGTCCGTTTGTAACAGAAACAGATGTGCGATTTCTCATGTGATGTAGTCTGGTACTAAGAAGTGTTCCTGAGTCAGTATAAGAAATAATTCCTGTTAAGTGATGTGGCCATACTGGTCCAATCCTACACTTAAAATACGCTTTCTTAAAATGTTTGGGTTTTGTTAAATTATGGCCTGCTTTTTCTGAAACGTGAAATTCATGCAGCGTTTCCAGCCACTTATGCCCTAGCACACTCTGCAGAGAAAGTGAAAAGATGAAGGTGGTTGTCATTATTTAAATTGGGAGTGAGAGATTTTAAAAAGCATAAATGGAATGAAGATTATTTTTTAAGACTAGTAACTGCTGCAGCTGAGGGCCGTCCTGAGTGCATTTTAATGCTGCCTGTGTCTTTCCACTTCCTCCACAAATGTCTTATGATTCTTCTCATCTTCTTATTTCTGCAGTCTCAGTGTTTTCTTTTCCCTTTTGTACAGTGGATCTCTATGTGCCTCCTTTTCCTTTATACCCTTTTTAGCTCCACAGGACTTCCCCTTCTCTCTGCTTGTATTCCCCTTCCCCTGTCTGCTGCTTTGACAGACCTCTGTATGAGTACTGTCCTCTGTTCCTCCTGCCCGACTCCTCCTTAAACCCTACCTCCGTCTGTGCATATCCCGTTTTTTCTCTTACCGTTTCCTTGTGGCAGATGAGTGTTCTGAGCACGATCGAATATGTTTAACTCGTTTCATAAGAGATGGGCAGAGATAACTAGCAGACAATTAGTGTCTGTTAGTGCACTGGCCATTACCTGGGTGTCGTGAAGGGTCACAGCAGATGTTGGAGTGGATTCTTCTAACACATCGCAGCAGTTCCACAGTTCATTTCTTCCCATTCTTGTACGAAGATCTCCTCCTTCCCTCCCCTCAGGTAGCAGTAGGATTTTGTGATCGGGTGTCTAGGAATGCCATTAGGCTTCATGCTTACCTCATTTCGGTGGGGAGGAGGGAAAAATCCGCCTATCGTATCGCAGGCTGCGAGGTGCCAACAGTTTGAATGCGAAAGGCTGCAGGTTCAGTCAAGGAAAGGGGATTCGTGATACGTCTCTTCCAAGCATTAAAAGGACTCTGCTAAAACCTGTTTTTTAAATATGAAATTGGCCACGGGCATCTTTTTATATCATTGTTACCCTTGATTTGATTTTATGGTTCGTTCTTCTAATCCTTCTCTTTCCCTTACATAGTTGCCTTCAAATGTGTGTGGGGAGAAGGTTTCTTGTTATATGCTGCTAAGACACTGGGTGACTGGGATTCCTTTTCGAAACACTGGACCATCCCTTTATCTCCTTGGCTCTCCGTATCCTCTTCAAGAACTATTCTAGCACTGTTAGAAGTCTCAAATTGCTGTCACTGTTAACTGAAAGCTCTGCTAAAGGTTCAAGAAATGTTCATTTAAATGAGAAAATACATCATCAGAAGAAAAAATAATTAAGTTCTTTGAAAGTGGTTGACGCTTTCCTTGAAGCTACTTTTAATTTTTTTGCATATCCCAGACAGCAGAGTTTAAATAATTTGAACTTCAGGAGTATCCATGTTTGGTTATCATTGTTGATGTGCAATTGGTGGTCTTAATGACCAAATTGCATTCAGTATCTCTAAAATATTTGAAATATTTAAATGTCTGCGTTTGTCTCCAAAAAGTAGTGTTATTGGACTGTGCTGAAGGGAGAAGAGGAGGAGGTTTGGATGTAAAGCAACTGAACTGTGAAGAAAGTAGCTCTTACTGGCCTATACTGGAAGGAGAGCGAGGTGTAGTATGTTTGGTGGAGCTGGATGATGAGCTGTTTTTCTGCAACCTTGGAAATCTGGTGGCTTAACCACATTCTTGAAGCAAAACAACTGCTGTCTCCCATGCGTGCCAAAATGAGCCTGGAAAAAGAAAAGCTGACTGCTTAAAACAGCTTCTGAAGCAAATACTCTCTCTATTTGCTGCATAAGGAGTGTTTGCTATAATTGTCCCACTGAGCTTTCTACCTCAGAACAACCATCAACTTTATTTTTTATAGAAGTAGGTCAATTTGGAGTCCTAAAATGCTCGATAATGCAGGTAACTCGCCCGTTTTTGCCGTTTCTCACCGGGCCGATCTCTTCCCCCCGCAGCTCCATGAACGAAGTGGTGCATACCTCGCCCACCATAGGGAGTAACGTGGAAGAGATAGTGGTTAACAACACGCGCTTTCTGATGTGGGATATCGGAGGGCAGGAGTCTCTTCGGTCTTCCTGGAACACCTACTACACAAACACTGAGGTGAGAATGAGCGCCTTGCTGGAAGGCTTAGTGTGACCGTTGCCGGTGAAGGGAGTGCCGCGTACCCGAGATCTGTACCGGACACGCTTCCAGAGGGCTCGGTTAACTGTGCTTTGAACGTTACCGTAGCTACTTCAGGGTACTCCTGTTTGGATTTTTGAAGTCTCCTCCTTAGCAAGCTGTTGTACAGCTCGCTTTTAATATTTCTTGCGTAAGATGCGCAGTATGGAGTTGCAATTAAAAACAATTTGTAAGGATTCTGTGTCTGGGGATCTGTGGCCTTTGGGGTGGGTACTCAGTTTGTCTTGGTACTGCAGATCCCCATTTTCACAGGTCCTCCCTTGCGGGCCGTGATGGCTCTGTCTCTGTAGCAGGTTCTCTGAAACCGGTCTAACCCCTCAGGAGTAAGACTGAAAGCCTAAAAGTTTTCCTTCAAGACTGTGGGAACTCTGTCTTGCAAGCTCCTGTGACCAATTTACTCAAGCACCCCCAAGAATTTTAAGAGCTCTTTAGCAATGAAGTTGCAGCACATACACTGAACTTGATTAGAATAATGATTTAAATCAAGGTTTCCTATGTGTTACCAAATGTGGTTTTTAAAAGGAGTTATTTTTTATAATAATTAACTTTGTTCCCCTGTGCTTTCCTGTAAGATGCTACGGTGTGTATCTGCATGTATGGTCTTGAACTATGGAACTTACTGGGTTTTTTTTAAGCTCTTATCCAAATTACCAAAATACTCAAGTTACCACTGACAGTGATCTTAAATTTTGTACTCTTTGCCTTTTCTACTTCTGTGGCAGCAACATTGCACAAACATGTCATTTTTGCTTTTAATGTCCTCATTAAAAGAAAATGTAAAGCTTATACATGTTTAAACCATCAAATAAATACACTTTTTTCTGTATGACATTTAAAAGCAAGAAAATATCAAAATCAAGTTTCTCCTATATCTTCAGTATATGGAAGAAATGTTTGAAGATGATTTAAAGGATATTTACAAGCAGAACTTATATCAATATTTAAAAAGTTATTTATCATATGAAAAGGCAGATGTGTAATGACAAATAATGTTCTTCAGACTTCTAATACATTCCTTGATAATTCTAAGTTGGGAGCAAAAAATGATATTTTACTGGAATGAATGCTAATACAAATTGTTTTCCTTATTATCTTCTGTCTCAGTATCGTTTGCTAAGGCACAGAAATAGTGAAGTTTACTTTTTACTTTAAATTAATTGTGACCGTGTTACTATGAAGTTCTTTTTTTTCTACTTCAGACTTGAGAAAGGTCTTGTATATCTAAAAGTTTGACTGTTTCTTCCAACTCTATCAGCTGGTCAAACAAAAGCTTTAATGAACATTTACAAACTTTTCGTAACTTGTATTCCATTGCCTCACTCAGGACGTAAGCACAGTTTTATGTTGTCTTCTGCACTGTTTACTTCTTCCTTCCTATACTTTACTTCTGGCCTTTAAATTTTTGAATATTTGCACAAACACCATCACCCTGTTTTAAGCCATCTTCTGAACTTCTGAAATGTAGGAACTTCATAGAAGTTTCTCAGAAATTTTTCAGTGCTATGTGATTATGTCAGCAATTTGACTAAGTTCTTCTATGGTTGTTAACAGTGTCATATTGCACCCCCTCCCCGGGGCCCTGTGGAGGGGGGGGGGCACACGGGGCCAGGGTCTGGGGGGGCTCTGCCCCACGGGTTCCACCCTGCACGCAGGGACGCGGACGAAGGGCACTGCTGTGGATCAATGGGTGGAAAGAGGAGAAGGGAGGTGGCCCTGGCTGGGATTACATACCGTGGGCCATGACGTGGGGCAGCGCTGCCGGCAGGCTGCAGTGCCTGGGGCTGCGGGGGCTGATGCCCCCAGACCCCGCAGAGCTGCGGGCAGGGGAGGCAGCTGGGAAGGAGCCGGGGGTCTGCAGCAGTAACCCGGCCGGGGGCCGTGGCTTGCAGGGAAGCCATCAACAGACTGTACGAGGCGGTGCCGGGCGTCAAGGGCATCTGGAAGAAGAAGGTGAGTTTTCACCCGGTCCGTCCCTCCCTCCCTGGGCTCCTTCCTGGGGTGAGCTGGGGCTGCAGGACAGGGTGCTGGGGGTGCCTGCCTTGTTTGCAGAGCAGTCTGGGGTCTCTTGGGGGTACTCCTCTTTGCCCTCTTCACCCCAGGAAACCTGGTCCTGGTGGGCTGCGTTGCCCCTCACGGTCCTCTCCCGCCGTCAGGCTCCCAACAAAGCCCTCTTCTCCATCCTGGGCAAGAGCAACCTCCGCTTCGCTGGCATGAGCATCGCTGTCAACATCTCCGTTGATGGGTTGAACCTCATGATCCCCACCACGCGCCAGGTGAGGGCCGGCCCCGGGGACGTGGCCCTGCCACCTCCCAGCCCTCTGCCCCCCGCCGTGAACCGGGGTGTGGGGGGGCTGGTGGCCCCCATGCTAAACCGCCCCGCGGGCCATGTCCTCCCCCTACAGATCATCGCCAACCACCACATGCAATCCATCTCCTTCGCCTCTGGTGGGGACACGGTGAGGCAGGCGCGTCTCAGCCCTCCCCTGGCTGCGGTCCCTTGGGGGCAGCGGGGACGGGGGCTGCCCATCCTATGGCTGAGCCGAACTGCGGGGCAGCCTGGTCCCAGGGCAGGGTGTGGGGCCAAGGCTGAGCTGGTCCCCTTGTCCCGGCCCCCCAGCCCTGCTCCCTGCGCGGCCGCGGGATGCGGGCCCTGAGCTCCCCCTGTGCCCCCCAGGACACCACGGACTATGTCGCCTACGTCGCCAAGGACCCCATCAACCAGAGAGGTAACGCTGGCCCCCACGCCCGGGAGCTCTGTGGAAGAGGAGGGATGCACGGGAGGGATGAAGGCTAGAGGAGGGGATCCCTCATGGGGGGGGCACGAGGAGTGGCCCAGGGTGGCCCTGAAGGGGTGGTGGGAGTGCAGGGGAGACACTTGATTTACTTGTTAAACCACAACACAAAATAAACACGATCTTCAACAAAATATGGACCTTCCCATACAGACCTTTTCTTACACTGAACTTCACCAACAGACCTTTTCTTATGTTGCTCTGGATATCCCATGGCTGTTTGATAGTCCTTATATTTCCTTTGGGATTACATCCCACAGTAATTCTTATTTCCATACAACCCAGACATGATAATAAATTCAGGCACCAAGGAACCCTCATTTGAGTGGAATTGGCATATTAATGTATGATTCTTCTCTATATTCAGTAATCTTCTGAGTGTCACTTCAGAAAAAGGTCTTATTGTTGGCAGACATGTCCAGTTCCCTAAAAGAACATATTTATTTAGTAGAATTGTGCTGCACTACAATTAGTCTGATGTTTATTTTTACCTTTTTACTTCATTGCCACAGTTGAAAAAATCCTTCAAGAAGGTATAAATTAATCTGACACCACCTACATTACATGAAAGGCTATTGTGTGTGAGAATTATATCCCTTTTTGAGTACGTAAGATAAACCAGGAAAAACTGTAGTGCAAAGCATATTTAAATTAAAGCAAGCTGCCTTCAGGCTGATGGAACATATCCTTCACTGGGAGAAGATGGTGGATCTGCACCAAAACCAAAAGAGTTAGCCTGATTCAGAGCAACTGGGAATTATCCCAGGGAGATGGACTGGCACAGGCAAGGGCTGGAAGAGTTCCTTTCAAGACATTTGCAAGGGCATGAAGAGTTGGAGGGTCGAAAATAAAATACCTTTGTGCTTCACATTCACAAAGCTAAATGGAAAACATTTCTCCTTTTGCCTCTAGGGTGCAGGAGGTTCTCCTGACAGAGGTTTGTAAACAGTACCAATGTACACAGACCATGCAATAGCATGAAGTATCTGCTGTTCTTTTTTCTGCTTCCCTTCTCACTTTGTTCTTGTCTAGAGGCAAAATTCATTGCATGATACAGTGAGAAAGCTCGGAAATTTTATTAAAAAGTAAGACGAGAACAAGAAAAGAGCTTGAAAAATAAAAGGGGGAAAATAGCCATTGCAGTAGAATAAATCCCAGACTACTTATTCTTACTAGCATCTGCACATGTATGGGGGCAATAGGA
>JANZLP010000046.1:11842135-11853415 GCA_026930925.1 Chelictinia riocourii | reverse complement strand
TTTGAAATGGAGCCAAACTAAAAAGTAAAATTAAAAAAGCCCAAATCTGAACAGAAGTGGGAAGAAACAATGAGGTAGCATGGTATCAAAGCTAGCCAAAGAGAGCTAGTCAGTCCTGGTAACTGCTGTAAAGATGGGTTCAACCTGCCCAGCAGGATCTTATCAGCACTCGAATCAAGGTCAAAGAAGCTTGGTCCTAGCTGACAGTGTAAAGCCTCCTCAAACTCTGGCTCATGAACTCAGACCAGATGCAATTTCTGGATGCCCACTTTTAGGGCAGGGTTATGAAAGACAGGTGATGAGGCAGCCAGTTTATGTGATACCTTTGAACAAAGTGCCTCTCACCAGGGAATAACCCAGCTCAGGTTGACCCAAAATATAAAATAGTCATTGCTTTTCATATTGCATTTGTTGAGTTTCTTTGAGCATAACTCATTTCTGCCAGAAAAACAAAGATTTTAAAAAAAAGATCAAAATATACTGTTGCACCTTTTAGAAATGGAAATTGATTGGAAATCCTGGTTTCAATTGTACTAATTCCAGTTTATTTTTATATTTTTATTCTAATGTTCCATATCATGTTCTCTCTCCCTCTCTCTCTTTAGGAAAAGAGCTGTATAAACTCGTGAACAAAGGTTTTCAGGATACTCAAAGTTTACAAGCTCTGTCAGTGACTTGTTACACTTGATTATAAAAGCATAAAGAACGATAAACCTATTATGTCCTTTTGAGAAATAATTCTGAATAATGTCCTAGGCATATATTTGGTGTACTTCCATCAGCTTCTTAGGGAGATGATGATTTTCTGCGTTAAAAAGATTACTTAACATCTGATGTCAGTGTAGTCATTTACTATGTGGATAACATCATATTTTGGTCTACTTCTTCAATGAGATTGTTTATGTACTAAGCTCTGTAAAAGCCTGCAAAATCTAAATTATTTTCAGAAGTATCAACTTCAAAAGGTGGTGATCATCCAACTATTTTTTAATTATTAGTATTTTAGAGGGGGACTTGATGTCTTCGTCCTGATCAGAAAGATACAAGTGCCTGATATTTCAAGATTTGTATTACAGATCCTAAAGAAAGTAAGTACTGAGTAATCTCTGTCAAGGGAAAGGTGCAAACTTTATTTTATGGATTCCCCTCTTCTTCCCTACAGTTCAATTCAACATGTTATTCTTATAGTGCTTCTAATTCTTATCAAGACCAGTATCCCTTGTTCTAGGAACTGTGCTGGTTTTGGCTAGGATAGAGTTAATTTTCATCAGAGTAGCTAGTATGGGGCTATATTCTGGATCTGAGATGAAAAGCGTTGATAACACAAGGATGTTTTCATTACTGCTGAGCAGTGCTTACCCAGAGCCAAGGGCTTTGCTGCTTCTCACCCCACCCCACCAGCGAGCAGTCTGGGGGGGCACAAAGAGTTGGGAGGGGACACAGCCGGGACAGCTGACCCCAACTGACCCAAAGGATACTCCAGACTGTATGACATCATGTTCAGCATATAAAGCTGGGGAAGAAGAAGGAAAGGGAGATGTTCAGGGTGATAGCATTTGTCCTCCCAAGTCACCATTAGGCATGCTGGAGCCCTGTTTTCCTGGAGATGTCTGAACACCTGCCTGCCCATGGGAAGTGGTGAGTGAATTAGTTATTTTGTTTTGCTTGCATGCATGGCTTTTGCTTTACTTTTTAAACTATCTTTATCTCAACTCACAAGTATTCTGCTACTCTTCTGATTCTTTCCCACATCCCAATGCGGGGAAGTGAGCGAGCAGCTGTGTGGGGTTTAGTTGCCAGCTGGGGTTAAACCACAACACATGATAATTATTTATTCAACTTACAATTCTTATACTAACCACCATCTTAAGTGAAAATTTCCCATGGGGTACCTTATCAAGTGTTGTATGTAAGTCAAGCTAGATTAGATCTACCACAACCTTCTTGTCTATAAAAGCAGTTATTTTGTTAAAGAAAATATTTATGTTAAAGAAAAGTCTGACACAATCTGTTTTTGCTAATCCCGTTTCCATTTATCCATTTTCCATTCACCTCAATTTTATTTAATTATTTCTTCCTTCATAATTTGTTCCACTGTCTGTGGCATCCCATTGAGGTCAGACTGGTGGTTCTATAGTTGTCCCGTTTGATTTTTTAACCTGTTTTTAATTATTGTCATTGTAGTCTACTCCTGTAATTTGAAAGGTTGTGTTGGGTGTAAAAGGCAAGTTTTTAGTAGCAGTGGACTGTAGGGGTGGATATCTGTGAGAAGAGACAAGGGTCTGCACTGTGCTGGACACAATCGATCTCAGGTGCCTCCAAGAGACCCACCACAGAACACAGCTGAGAATATCAACAAAGGTGTAAGGCATCTTCCACCAAGCAACCAAGTATTCCTTTAGCACCCTCCCTTCCCCCAAAACAAAAATAATCACAACATATCACATGCCTGACCACATTTACGCAAGAATGCACAACAATATTTTGGACCAAGTACCATACTACATTTTGGAGCATTACATAAAGCCACACATTGACGTGGACAACTCTTCAAAGGTTTGGCAGTAGCCAGGTTCTTTCTCATAAGCTTGCCATTTTCATTCTGGGTATCAGAACAAAGTCCTATTCAAGAAACAACCCACAACACATAATGTTATGCCTGCTACCAGCCAGAGGGCACCTGCACCTCGTCTTTGCCACCAGTCACGTTTTCATAAGCCATAGTCTTGGCAGGATGAGTCATTCTTCCGGTGACGTGGTGAAGCAGCCGTCTTCGTAGGTGATGGAGAAGCTGCACCAGGTAATTCAGGCCCACCTTCAGCAAGGACTGGTACAGAGGCCAGGAGAGGCACTTTCTTCCTTCCCAGGAAGCCAGCTCCTTCAAACCCCATTTTCTTTTTGCTCTCTGCTTTGGCTTCACACTCTTCTTCTGGTCCTCTTCTTTTGAGATCCAGAGAACTCTCTGGTAGACGGTGAACCTCTGTACTGCAACACCCACCTGCATCTGTCATGCCTGTGCCTCGCACTTCAAGTGCTGTTGTCAGGACTGCCTTCCTCTCAGCTGTACTGCCCTCAGCTGTTGCCTTCCTGGCCTCTGTCTGGCTTGAATTCCCATTTGCAGCAGCTGCCTTCTCTGTTGGGCTTTTGTTGGGTAAGTTAAAAGCCTGGAAGTCCCGGTAACTGTGAAAGCTCTCCGTCCGCCTTGCTCTTGCCAACAGGGGGCTTTCTCTGTACGGCCGCACAGACCCATACGTGGCTGTTTCATGGATTGTTTCGTGGTGCTGCAGTTGGAGGCTTCAAAAAAGAAAAACAACCAAGGAAGAGAAAAGCAGATGTTAGGCTGAGAATAGCAGCCAGTTCTACACACCCTGCTCCTACCCACCACTGCAACTCCCACTAAAATAGCAATATACTCATTACAACCCCCACACATGGGCTTCCAGATCACTTCAGATTCTCACAGGAGACTTTAATCTGCACACACATAAACCAGCACAGATTGAGGAGTATGTGTGTGTAGCTCAAGACACTTAGGGCATGGATTCAGGGGCTCAGGTCACCAAACCCCTCTTTGCCTACCTGAAGGGTAAAACCTTTGGTGTCTGCAGCCATTGCCACCCTTGGTGACCTACCTGGAATTAGATTCCCGAAGCCGGTTTGGCTGAACAACTGAGGTGGCAGGACTGATATTGGGTGTGGCACAGCGAGATGTACTCAAGTCACACTGGTCAAGCAACTTGAGCAGCTCTTCCTCTGTGGGGCCGCCAACATCTGAAAGAGACAGCTCTTATTGCCCAAGTCCATTTACCGTAGTCACGCACATGTGAGGACAGAAAAAGAACCACACCACAGTCCTGGCATAACACAGCTTACCTTTGTCTTCACTCTTATTAACCATGTCCATAGCTGTGGTCAGGTCCCACATCTGGATGCTGCCATTTGAATGCCCAGTGAAGAGGTAGCGGCGTGGCCGGGAGCCCATTCTGCTGGATCCTTCACATTCTCGCACAGTAAATGATGAGATGGTAGTGCAGTCAACTGCCTGGATCTCACAGATCCTATAGAAAGAGAAACCCCAAGTTACCAAAACAATTGCACCTGTCAGAGCTTGGCCAGTAAACTGTTTTGATTTTCTGAGAAGGCACCAAACTCGCCATCAGAAAAAGACCTTTCTTCCAGACAAAATTGCCTTCCCCATATGACTGGCATGCCACTCAGCTGCAGGCAGTACCTTTGTCCCCAGTACATCTGCAGTACTACTTGTTTATTTTTATTAGGGAACCTCCATATGTTCAATGTCCATTTTCAGTTTGCAATGATTAGAAACCTAAGGCTCTCACAAGAATGACAGTACCTAGCCCCTTCATAGGCTAGACTCTGAATTTCAGTCTAGGAAAGTAACCTGTGGAAACAGCACATTTAGCCATATACAAGATATGCAAAAAAATCCAAGAATGATACACCCAAGGTTATCTGTACAAATAAATTTTATCTTATGACAACTGCAATATCACTTGACATGGCAGATCTCCATTGCCTTTTTCACTTTATTTTAGAAGCTTATGTGAGAGGGAGAGGACTCCCAAAACTAAGCTGCTAAGCCAGACTCCACACCAGAATCTCACATATTCTGGGTAATTTGTTCTACTGGCCCCTTGTATTGAGCTTTTTACCAAGAAGTGCTAAAGTCAGTCATCTAATAAAACTCTCCACTACATATAAATCTAGCCTAAAAAAAAAAGCATATCAGTAATCTGCAGGGCATCTGTCCTCAATTCAGATGCCAATAGAGTGCTAAGGCGTCGACGTTTTCACCCAGATTCAAAGTTATTAGGCAAGAGATGCAAGAATAATAACACGCGTAGAACTGAGATGCACCATCTTTTCTGATCTCTTGCCATCTTGCTAGCCTAACAGGAAGAAAAGCAGCTGTGGTTATTCAGCCAGTTTTTTTACTACATTGGCAGCACCATAGTAGAATATTATGAAGTCAAGCGTAAGTAAATAATTGTATAGCTGACCTAGAAGACAGTCTCTCAGTTTTAAAGGTTCTAATATCTTCAAAGACAAGTGCAAAGGAAGAGGGAAACTGCTTCCCTGTCTACCTTTGTGAGCAGCATAATCCCTGCCACCAGCAACTTCAGCATTAGTGTTGAAATTTAATGTTAGCATGGTACCATGGCTGACAGTTACAGACTCTGTAAAGGCACACAAATGTTTGTTTTGCGAGCTCAGCAGGCAAGCCATCATGAAGTGAATATCTGCTATCACATTTTTCAAAATGCCATTTAGCTTCTAGGTTACAGTAGATCATTAAGTACAGTTCTGTTACTAACACACAAACTATAGAGTTCAGCCAGAGCTGTCTAGCACATTAGAAGGTTGCTCAGTACAACTGCATGCATGCCCATCAGATGGGAGACCCTGCCACCTAAACAGTCCTGCTCCTTTCCCACTTAAAACCCTAAACATGGAGGTACCTTTTCCCAGTTGAAGACAGCCTTACAAACAGCTTATTAGTGATGGGAACAACTTTTTGGATAAACACCTGTTGATCATCACGTTCACCAAAGGGTCCTAGAGAAAAAAAAAAAAAAGGATCACTTTGTTTGTTTCAATTCCCTCAATGTCTTACACACACAGTCCTGAAGACCCAAAGTCGTTACCACTGCAACTTCAAAGCATCAGGACTGGGGAACCAAAGATGACGAATAGCTAGAAAAAGCCATCCAATGGTTAGAAGCCTCTACAGATAAAAATCTTTTTTGTTCTTTTGTTCAACCCATTCTTGAGTTTCCTGCATGTTCCTGGAAGAATTACTATGTCAGTACAAACCCTACATTAGGCCTCTATAGTAACTAAAAATACTTTCTTATTTTGCAGCTCCTACATGTCTAAAGGCTTAATCAGATTTCTTGCCATAGTCCTGACCACACTGTGTGTTCACAAGACATCCTATTCATCAAAGGTTCATTTGCAAGACTCAGACCACAAAGGAGTCTAGACTAACTGTCTACTCATATTTACAAACACGCATTCCTTCAGTATCTTGCTATAGCAATGTGCTAGCACCATTTGCCTCTGCAATTTCAAGCCTTCAGTAAACTTTGTCACAACTTCAAATTTAAGAATTTTTCACATGTGCATCGTTTAACCCTGACTGAACAGTGAACTGGAATTTGCAGTAGATCCAAACCTTGCTATGTTCATCTGCTTTAATAGTCTTCTGTGCTTTCCGTCATTCCATAGTTAAATTAAAAGTGAAACGCTGCATCAGTTTGCTCAAGGAAGTGCTACAGTATCTGTGTTCCAAAGTTTTTCCTCCCTTTTTCTCACCTTCAGAGTAAGCCCTTTAAGTGTACTCACTCTATAGAGTCTAAGTAGGGAGTATTTCCAGGTGAATCTTAAAGATCCCTGCCATCTTTTCAAGTGGAGAGCAGCATGTAGGAGCTTACACTCATCAGCTGACTTGCATGTTATAGGGTTGAAGGCCTGTTAAACCTTTAGGAGACCAGTGAATATACAGACTCAGCACAGCGCATTCGAGAGACATCCTACCAATGTCATTTCCAGAACAGTAACTGCCATGACTCTCTGCTTCCTCCAGGGATAAGATTTTGAATGATGCAAGAGGTGTTGAGCCTGGCTGAGTTGAAATCATGCCCCGGAACCGAGTCACAGTCCATGTCCGTACATGGTTGTTATCAGCACAAACTAGAAAGGAAAAGATGACAAAAAACTTTTGAGATAGCTTGTCTAATGATTTCTATACATCAGTTTTTCAAGACTGAGTGATCAAGCAGAATTTACGTCAGGTCACATAGCATCTCCAGACAATTATCTAACAGTCTACAAATTGTTGCTGATGTCCTGTTTTCTATTAGTTTTGTCTCTTCCCTCAGAAATTCAAGAAACAAACACACAACATTAAGGTCTGACTGAGTCAGCACCAGTAGCCTACAGCATACTTCAATCCTCTGTGTGCAGATGCTAGGACAACACTTGTCACAAGAACAGCCTGGCAGCAAAACCCTCATCACACAATAGTGCTCTTCTATTTCATTCACCACTTACTCAGTTTTCTACATACAGATGTGTCCTTTCCTGGCAATGAGGGTTTAGCACCAAGTTGCAGGGGAACAGATGACCCCTGGGCTGTGTGTCCACAGTGTAATTGGATACCATGTTTCCTGTTCCCTTTTTAAAAAAATTGGGATAGCAGTAGGAAGTAAATCTGTTCTTTGCTGTGGTTGCTGAATTCTAGGTGAAATAGATTATTTCAGAGGAAGGAGTGATTGCATCTTCCCTGAAAGCAAGACACTTTCCTGAGCATAAGATAGGAAAAACAGGATAGCACAATAAACACTAGGAGACTGCTGAGAAAAGAAAAAACACAGACAGCCCTTTGAAGCCGTGGGAAAGCTTTTTCTACGGTCCAAGAAGAGACAGTGCACATTTTGCTGCAACCCAGAAAGCTCCTGGAAGGCTGTTAAAAGAAGAAAAGTCCTAAAGGACCTGCCCACAACCATGACTTGACAGGGTTACAGTTGTTTACAAAGCCTTTTATTTCCACAAATGGCAACCTTGAAATAAGACACAAACAAAATAGTTAGTTGTTCCAGTATCTGGTCAAATAAAACCTAGGCCTTTTAACTGCTAAAGAATGAAAAATGCTTACTTTAAGAAAGAGGATCCAAGCCAGTCTATACCCTCCCCACACCCAAATCTGTCCAACTCATTTTTATCACACATGGGAACAATACAAGTTATAAAGCAATGCATACAAATACGTCATTGCTCAGGAGGAGGGGAAAACCACCAATACAAATCTATGCATGGAAAAGGTTACCTGACACAAGGTGTTTCTCTGAGAGCATGATCTTCGTAACAGGACTTCGATGAACTGTGAAGGTCTGAAAGAGTTGAGGCCCAGACCCAACTGTTTCAGGGTGCTGTACAATCACCCTCACTGCTCCAGAGCTGGTGCCATACGCAATCTCAATCCAATTGCCACTTACACCTAAAGCAAGCAAGAACACAATTGTTCTCCCCAGGAATGAAAGCTTGTCTTACTGGGGCCAGGGAATGCAGCAGTAGAAAATAGTATTTCCAAGCTTGCACAGTAAGACAGATATTTATTTTAAACACTTTACTCATTTTCCCATGAACAGAGAGGACAATTTGCCACTAAAAAACCCCAACATTTGTTTAATTCCAGCCTTCTCTCCTACTCTCTCTTCCCTCCTGGAAGTGAAAGAAGAGATAGATAAAATCATGTGATCAGATATTTTGGCACTCCTCACAGTGATATGGTCAGTATGTGTCAAATACCATTTATTTTTCTGCCTTAGTGGGAGGCAAATGGCAAAGCAAGGCAAGAGCAGGGAGGACTATTGTTAAAAAGGTCACTGAGGTACCAATATAGTTATGTGAGTAACCACTTTCTGCCAGTTTGGTTTTTTTCTGGGTTTTGCTTTGGTTCTGGGTTGGTTGGTGGGTTTTTTTGAAGGTGGAAGAAAGGGAGGTTGTTCAGTTGTGGTAGGTTTTTTTAATTTAAAAGATAGCTGCACTGTGATTACAAAAGGGTATATAGACACAATAGCTAGGCATCATTCAGCTGCACATGGGAATGGTTTTTAGTATACTGGTTATAAGGTTAGACACAACAGCAAGGTCGTCTCCCCCCCACTTCACCACAATTCATAATCTAAGTGCAGGTCTTTGCGTAAAAGGCTTAAAACCAGCACAGGTACATTATGCACAAGCATTAATGTATGATGTATTATGTTATTACATTATACATTAATGCATAATGCATGATGTACAAGCATATGCACACATACATGAACATACATGTAGCTATTTATACATATGTACAGATGTAAAGAGAAACAGTTATCCCTAGTGTTCATCATTCATTTGAAGATGATTAAATGAAGAAAAAGTCATTGTTTATGTCAAGGACTATCTTGTCTGCTTTAGCTCTGCTATGCAGCAATAGAAAAAGTCCATTTAGAAAAAGCAAAAGCCCACATCTGGAACAGACTCTCACTGAAGAGACAGTGATAGAATACTGACTTGTTTTAGGTGTGAGGTAGACACTGAGTGCTGTTATAGCATCATTGGAGGGATCATGGTACAATTCTGTCACTAGAAGATCATTGTCTTTCATTCGCAATGGGAACTTCTGCATGTCTGTGGGGAAGAGACATTTGTTTATTACTCTGAATAGACAGAGTTGTTCTGATGCAACCTAGACCAACTAAAGAGTGTAAGAACAAAGCTGCTCAGTACCACCTCCTTTTTATTCCACCCTGCTCTCATTTCTTACCTATATAGTAGATAGAGCCATTGTTACAGCCTAGCAGCAGAAAAGACCCAGCCGTATCATAGCTTGTGATAGGAACAACATCCTGAACCTAGTGCAAACAGAAAGGAGAGAAAAAAAAATAAAATAAAAAATTAAGAAGTTAGGTTGCTACTTTCTCAGTTTTCAGACATTTTCAGTACGTTTTGTTGAAGAACACCTGAGTTTGGTTCTGGTCTGAAGCTGTTGTGCACACACTCTCACATACAATGGCATTCTTAAAGTACTGCTGGTAGATCACATTCCTCTACCAAACTGGATCTTAAGCCACAAAGTTCAGCAAATGCATGCAGACAAGTTAGCACAACTGCTCTGGAAGATCCTTCTCCATGTGAAGGCACAAAGCTTAGAGCGTTGCAGCCAAACCACATTTTCAAAAGAGGATTTTTTTTTCCAATATGAAAAATGAGTGTACTTCATGCTTTGTCCTATCCCTTTGGCCCTTTTTGACAACTCCTTAAAAGGTTGCTGGGCAAAGGAACTAGATGTTGCCTCTCTAAGCCTTTCTTTACCCCCAGTTCTTGTGTCCCTCTGCCAGCCTCTATGGATATCTCAGCCTCCAAAAGACAGATAACGAGGGGAAAAAAATTCTTGTCCCATTACAATTTCCTACTTCCAGTACACATCCACACCAAGTAAATGGGAAGGCAGCCCTGCCATATTTTACTTATTGGTCTACAACTTAAGGAGAGGGATTGAGAATGCCCTCTCTTTGCCCTCTAGGATCCAAAGAAGCGCTTATCCCCTCAGGTGGGACAGAGATCTTGAGCAAAGAAAAAGTTTAGCTTATCCTAGGTATGATCCTCTATCTCAAGCAATTTTTTTGCTTCAGCCCTGAGGAAGAAAAAGCCAAAAGCCATTTTATCCAGAGCACTCAAAGATGCACAAAGTCATAGCATTTTTCCTGTACTCCATATGACTTCAGTCAGTCCACTTAATGGACACTGAATATTAATTGATGGAAATTTCAGCTTTCGTTTCTCTCTGATCAGCACTACTCTTCCAATTTTTTCCAGAGACTTAGTTTCAAAAGATTTTTTTTTTTCCCCAGACTACTTTAAAGAAGCAGTACAAGAGCAGAAAGGCAAGAAACTAAACAGAGTCTCGGCAGCTAGGAGTCTATGGATCAAGGTGCAGTGTGCTCTCTGGTTCTGTGGATCAAAGGTATATACAGAAGCTCGCCCATCTGCAAAAAGTTTACAAAACTAATGAAGGTAGAGGCAACCCATCAACAGATACACCACTTTACTCATCACTTTGCGGAAGACATAATAACTGCAAGGAAAGTTCTGACCAAGAGGATCTGCAGAGAATGAATGACTGGATCAGAAAGATCATAAAAAAAACAAGGAGAGTCGTTCTTCTGCAGCAGAGACAGGAACACCAGAAGCAATTCAGCAGCTGCAGCTGCCAAGATGTGAACTTTCATCAGTAAACAGAGCAACACTATACAAAAATCACTGGTTAAAACATGGCCAGTGAGAATCCACACTTTTTCTGTCATGCTCTATTGCTTTGTTACCTCTTATTCTACAACACTAAATATTCAGCTTCCTTTATGCCCTCCTATGCTAAGAATTTAATTACTGATCTATCTACCACCCACAAGCTCTTCTCCTTGTTACATGCAACTGAAACATTGCCAGAGGAATAAGTACTAGGGAAACCACCTCAGCTAGTCTGCTCAAATCTCCAAGAGGCAAAGAAGATGTGAGAACCAATTAGAGGCAGAGGTCAGAGTTACATCTCAGGGTGTAATACATCAAATACAAAAATCATAGTGTTATGAAGGATAGCTTTACACAAACTAAACCTCCTTAAAGTAGAACTTAGAAAGGGTGCCTGTGCATAGGCCACCAGTGGCGGGTGAGGACAAGGCGAGGTTTTGGGGAATGGCTCCTTCCAGGACGGAG
>JANZLP010000046.1:11686831-11709074 GCA_026930925.1 Chelictinia riocourii | reverse complement strand
GATTTTTCTGAGCAGTGACGAAATAGGGGATTTAAAAGGCAACTTCCGTTTGTTCATTTTTTTTTTAATTTTAATATATATAAAGAGAGCCGGCTGTGTACATATTTACATTCACTCATACATACATGATGGGATGTCCATGCGGACAGAGAGAGAAAGGGAGATTTAGGCTTCTCACACAACAGTTCTCTGCTTGTTTAGAGCATCTCTGCCAAGTGGCTGCAAGTGAAGTGAAGGCAAGGAGGGGAGTCTTTAAAAGAAAGTTAAGAAAAGAAAAAAAAGATTTTTAAAATGGGCTAAAGTGTGAAGAATGGCCTTTGTGAACAATTCAGTCATTTATCATTATTTCATTGGCATTGTATGAATTAAAAATTTCAGACTATAATGGAATAATATCTCATCTCCTTTCCCCCTCAGTGGGCACTGGATGAATGGCCAGGGGGGCTGCACTTGGACCAGAAACATTCTCCAGAAGAGTCACTGTTCACCTCAAACCACTGTCCTGAATTTCTTTTCAGTAAGCGTATGTCAATCTTTTATCAATCTTTTCTGGATGTTGAAATTAATGAGAACTTAGAAAATAGCTTTCATCTTTTTGAAGAAAGCTTCAAAAATGTTTTATTTTTTCTTATTTTTCTTTCCTATCAAAAAAACAGAAAAGGAGAGCTGAAGCCAAGCAATATGGTTTTGCAGTTTGTCCAAGGGCTTAGGGGTAAGTGTGGACACAAACTGTTTAAGTAGCTCAGTGGATGGGTGGAAGCATACTAAACTGACATAACTCACCAACATTCTCTTAGGTGTTTCTATGCTTGCATAGACACACAAAGTTGCCTATAAAAGAATGGGTTCACAGCCATGATGTAAACAGGATTTGCCACCTTCAAAACTGGTATTTCAGTTCAGAGAGCTATGACTTTTGGAGTATTCCTGTTGTACCCACAGAAGGAGAAGAGTTGACTCAAAAGCATTAAATAAAAGAATATTCCTGCTGCAAGAGAGTCAAGAGCTGTGAAATCTGGTTTAAGAGGTAGATAGTGTGGTGTTTACTTAGTATGCTATCAGGATCTATCAGAAACTAACAGTAGCCATAAACATCAATGGATCAGCTTCCATCCATTTTGATTTCCAGTTATATTACACTTTGGCTGTGTCACAGCCAAAATAAGAGGTCCTAAATAGAATAGCTGTTATCTCAATATTATTAATTTTGTGGGAACTTTTTTTCAATTTTTCTTTGTTACATGTTTATTTCCATAGCTCTTCACTACTCACACACAAAGTTTCCCTCCCTCTTCCGTAGCAGCTTATCGCCTGCTCCCAACTGACCTGCTAGGGAGATGGAGACGGAAGCATTTGAGATTTTGGGAACAGAGGTCTCTGATGCAGTGTATGTGAAAAGGCACATCCTGTCTTAAGAAGAAAATTCCACAGTGTACCATTAGGAACTGCTGTAGAGTTGTATTTTCCTCTGAGAAATACACTGAGCCTGATTCTCAGTCATGTCATCCTCTTTCTTGGAGCAAGAAAAAGGTGGACAGAGGAGGTAAGCAGGCTAGGAGCCTTAACCCAGCTTTTTGAGCCTTGAACCCCAGCGCTTTAAAGAAGCATAACATCTGCATTTGAAGAGGTCATTCTGCCTAGCCTTTGTTTCTTAAGTACATTGCATTTATACAGAGCTCCTGGGCACATCCACACAGAAGCTGATAAAAGGCTAGCAGCAACAATGAGATTATTTTCTTTGAATGTGAGGTTTTCCAATAAATACACCTGAATCTAAATCCTGTCCTTTCAAGAGTCAAAGGGTTAAAACTTTTCATCAAGGTAAGGTATTCCCCAAGCAATCTGCACTGAGGGCTCTCTGAAGCAAGAGAACATTGTTGACCCAGACATCACTAACTTCTTTGCTTCCGAAAAGTTCTGGCTGCTGATAAACCTTTGTCCTTTTTCTTTGATTAGCTTTACTCTGGCTATAAATCCTATTTTGTTTTGTGCTGGGGTCTGGCCAAGGAAGTATTTCTATTAACCTGGAGCAGCTGGGGAGTAACTGGCTCTCACTGTCAGGGGATTGCAGGCCTGAGTATCTTGTAACACTAATGTTTTTTCCTTTTGAAGCCCCAGTCTAAAAAGGAGATTAAGGTTCCTTCTGCAGTTATTTTGCTCGCCTCCAAGCTGGCAGAGTCGTGTGGACAGGATGTCATTAGCTTAAAGATGGCAGTCATTAGAGTTTCCATCTAAAATCTGCTCTCCTCACAGTCTCCATGTCTGTCGTCTTTGCTATGAGCTTTAATTTATCCATTCATAGAGTGGGAACATACTTCTGCTACTTTCATTACCCAATTGACTTTAATTAAAAAATCTGTAACACCTCCTGTCTTGGAGGGCTTTGAGTTTGGTATCCTAATGTCAGGGGCCCTTGTAACTGAAGGGAATGGCAGTCAGCCATGAGAGGAGCAATTTCCATGTACTGAGACTCGATGGGCTATGCTGCATCGGTGTGCAACGCTCTCATTCGCATTCATTTGGAGCCACCTGTGAGCCCCTGGATCTTCTGTATGTCTTCAGCCTAAAGGAGGAAAGAGAGCTTACTTTTACTCCCTGATGCTTTCTGCTCAGTTACAGCATTTATTCTAAGCCTTCCCGCCCCGAGGCTGTGGAGACTTGCTAAGTGCACTAGCCTCATTACCAGAGCACTACAGCAAAAAAATCTCTCTCCATCTATGCCTTTTGCCCAGGGTCTGTGACATTCCTCCATATCTCACAGGTGTAAAATGAGTACCAAATATGCACACTGAATGTTAAAACCCCTTGTCCCCAAAGGCAAACTCTGTAGTGACTAATCCCTGGGAGACTCTGGGATTTTAAAATTGTTATATTTTCTACTTTCTGTTATCTCTACTCCCTCTGAGGCTTTTGCTGTGTATTTACTGTCCCTTTACCCCTTTCCCTATGCTAGCTCCCCACTCTGCATAGCCAGTGCCCTCAGCCAGCAGCACTTTATCTGCTTCCAATGTAGCGTGTCCTAGAAAGAATTATAGCATTGCCTTTCTCTCGACAGCTAGTCATCTCTCAGTAACATACAATAAGCTGTACTTGGGCCAAAGGAAATGGGTTTAGCCTGGCGGGTAATTAATTTTCTCAGGGTTCGGTTTCCCACACTGAAATTGGTCTCCGTCTGATCAATTAGAAGAACATTTTGCAAACGAAACTGATTATGAATCATGGGTTTCAGTTCAGTTGTGGAAAACCTGATACATGGCTGTTGAGGCAAAAAGTAGAGGGAAGCTTCAGCCCATTTATCCCAGCTGCTGCTGAGAAGTGAAAACAACATATCCCTCCCCCCGCTTCAAGGAGAAAAAGGTGCTGAGACTCCACCAGATCACAGCATATTTATGAAAATGGTCCTCAATTCTCCTGATCAGTTGTCTCTCTGGACATTGAACGTTATCCACTAGCCCAGCGCTGTCCTGGGGCAACCCCTCTGAGCACTGGCATAGCTCAACTCTGGCAGATCCTGTTTCCTTTTGCCTCCAGACATGCAAATAAAAAATGAAAAAGAGTTTTAGGATGAGGAGCATTCCCAAGATGTCTTTAATTCAGATGTAATGGTTTTGAACAAGCAAAGGAATGATCTCAGACAGCTGAGGTCTCTGTATCACAGTCAGCTTCTCCTTCCCATTTTCCTCTGCAAGTAATAGTTACAGAAATGATGGCAGTCTTTTCCATTGAAATTTAGCTTTTAAGAGAATGATAAATTCCTGTTTCAGCCACAAGCAAGCATACAGGATCCATCTCACACAGTGGGAACAGATACACACTGCCCCACTCAAGTAAAAAGAACACTCTCCATACCTCCTGCTTTTCTCTCTCTCCCATGTACCCCCAAACACTAAGCAGGACTATTAGTTAGTTCAGTTGCTACTGTGTCTTTAAAACATGCCCAACACTTTATTCAAAAGGAAATAAGTAACTTCAAGTGTTCAAATGAAATTTTGCTGAGAACCCTTTTTTCCTACTGAAAAAGCCATGACACTAAACTTTACAGTCATCTCAAGCCTTGAATGGTTTTTCATTTGTGTCAGATTAACCAAGTTAAAATTCCCTCTCACGGACTCGGCATTTAGAGGTATTATACTAGAAGTAGCTTAATAACTTTCACTTAAAAAAAGAAAAGAAAAAAGAAAAAGAAAAAGAAAAAAAAAGGCATTTCTTGGCACCATGCAGAGTAAATAAAGAAATGTAATTTTGCAAAGCAGGACCTGCTAAAGTGAGCATGCTGCAGCCAGAGATGGGGACCAAGGCTGGGCCTTCCAGTGCCACAAGGCTGCATATGAAAAATTCATCACCTAAGATCTCAGGCAGTAATCTCTTCTGTTTTTATGCAACAAACTGGGTCAAGCCCATTAAGTGCTTGGGAAGGACACTCCAGAAAAAGTATAGTAAAAAAAGAGGTGCTACAGAAAGTGGTTCTCAGAGGGCAGGTGTGTAGGTTTTTGTACAGTTCCTACAGTTATATTAATATATATATAATATATTACTATTTTATATAGCTCCTTTTTCCTTTGTCTCCCTAACATAGATGGGAGAACTGCTTTTGCACAGAAATGTCTTAATTTGTAGTTGAAATATGTAATGTATTTGCTATCTCATATACTGACCTTTATTCATGCTGGAGAAGTGCATTTGGAAGGGAAATAAGAAAGGCTTGTGATGCTTAACAGTTTCTGTAGAAGGAAACTGCAACATTGGGTCACACCTGAGACAGCTTTGTCATCAGCATGGTTTATTCTTAATGAATGGAGTCTCATTGTGCCAGGGAAGTGGAAATGTTGATTGTGGCTTTTAGTAAAAAAATATAATACTGTTGTATACCTTCAAACTGAGGAGCAAGATGTAGAACATGAGGAAAGACAAACCTGACTATTATACTGCTAGAAGCAAGTGCAGAGAAAGGAGGACTGTCGCTCCTGCAGTAACCCCTGCTGCTGAAGAAACATACAGATGCTGTTGAGGAATGTTTAAAGATGAAATTTCCTAACTGAACAATCATACCTAAAATAGTATTCTGGCTCCAGGCTCTTAGATGTTGCTTTTAAAATGCAATGGGAAACTGATGTCCTGACCTCTTGTGGTCACTATATACACAGTGCCAGATTTTCCAAGCATATGATTGTTTTCAACACACCGTCTCTTTCCTGGATTTTTATTTGCTTTACTGAATAATGTTATCTCCAGCGCTCCCTTCACAATTTCATCAGGGCAGAAACTTACTCAGCATTCCTAATTTTTTTGTAGAAGGTACAACGTGACATTGCTGGGGAACTCTACCTCTGACAAATTCCAAAACACGCTGCAATATGGTGACAGACAATGAAATATTAGCATGTGGTCATTTGTTCTGCATAGCTGTTTTCAAGCATTCCTTGGAAGTGGTACTGCTTTTTAGGGCATGTGAAATGATCCTTGAATGAAATTTGACAATCAAAGTTCAAAAGTAACAAGATCTTTTAGAATGAGAAGATGAAGGCTAACTGTAAGAATATTTTTTTTTATCATTGCCTTGAAATGTTTCAGAACATATTCAGCAAAGAAACCATCCTTGAGGAGCTGACATAAGTAGTAGGGTGAAGTATCTTTTGCATGGGTGTTGGCAGTCTAAATTATACAAGATTCAAGCTTCCAATATATCTTATGGTTACTGTCTGTGTCTAGTGAGTTTTGCTGTAAAGAAATGATGGGTTTTGAGCCAACCATCTGGCATGACCACATGGGAAACCAGACTTTGATTCACACCTCTGCAGGCTAGAGTCAGATGCTGAGAACATTGAGGACCTGACTGCAGGGCTTAAAAAAACGTCATTCTTTTCACTCCATCCTTGCCCAGTGCTATCAGGGAACTACATATACAAATACAGTCAAGTACAATGACCACTGAAATTTAAGAAGAGGCTGAAAACTTTGAGGAGATATAGCTTATATTGCTGAGTGGGGAGTAAAGACAGGCAGAGAGAAAAACAAAACCCAAACAAAAAACCAGTTAGATGTTAACATGGTTGCCCTACTGCCTTTTGAGTTGGCTCCTGGTTCTTCTGTAAAGAAGTAGTCCCCAGTGTTAGGTATGGGGTTTTTGTTTCTGTAAAGCTGTAAGATTAACTTCTTTGTATGAAAATGGGAGTTAGAGGAAACTGAATGCTACTCATGTGGGTGAATATTTGGTAATGTTTTTTCTTGTAAAACCAAAAGCTTGGTGTTTACTATGGCCATGATAAAGTGTAGACGCAACCTGAGCTTCCTTCTTCCTCCTCTGATAATGCCCCCTCTCTCATGATCATCAACATAACCTGTGATTCCTGTCTAATACTCCCTGTGCTCTCAAGTTCAGAGAGTGGATGGGATAATTCACAAGATATGGGAGTTGAGGCCAGGTACTAGCTTGCACTTGCAAGGCCAAACCAATGACGTAGAAGGCCAGAGATAAACAGTTAAAGGCCACATGTTGGCTTAGTGCAAGCAAATCGCTTAGATGGTAAAACTGCTTGAAGTGCAGCCTAATGACAGCTCTGTAGTAAAGTGAAGGAAATATATTGTCTAGGTAAGAGACTGACCTACTTAATCAAATACTTTTGGGAAGACTTTTTAAATATGAAAACCTTTTTCCACACAGTGTTAGGATTATGACATCAAGCATTCACTTGTCAGGAGTTCCCAATGGGTAAGGCAGTAAGCTCAGCCCTATTGTATTTCTCCGTGGGGAAAATATTACATAGATGGAGTGGGAGACAAGGTACTTTGCTAGAGCAATGGCCACGTGGAATTGCATGTCCCTGAGGTCCTGGGCTGACTTCATTAGAACCAAATTGCAGGAAGGCTTGTATGCTGGTGAAGGGACAGTGCACTTTTTACCACTCTGCATCATGGACGGCAGACTTGGAGAGGAGCCAGGCTCCTTGGAGCTATTCCAACTCCCACCTTGTCCTTCTGTGGCTGTGCCACCCCTTGAGAAGTGAGGGAATGGAGGGGAAAAAAGTATCAAATAAAGTCACTGTCCCTCATATGACCCCTGCTGGACTTACGGAAAATAAGCATCAAATACTTAACAGTATGGGACTGCCCTTTCTAATGCTGTTCTTAAGCTTGCTGCTGTTTTACCAAGATATTTAGAAAAGTCCACAAAGAGTGGAAGAGATGTTTTTGGAGAGGGACACCTGGAGGGAACTCACTTGAGTGGGTGAAAATTTTTTATGGCTCTGCCAGCTCATGTAATGCGTGTCTTTTTCTCCCTCTGAAGTTTCCAACTTTAGCAGCTTACAAATACTGTTGGTTTTGTGGGCCATGATATGCTGACCAAAGGATCCATTCCAGTTCCCGTTGATACTGCTGGAAGAATTATCTCTGACTTTAAGGGTGATGTGAAATGTCCTCTGCTAAGAGGAATACATCAGTTATCTCAGTATATTTTTGGTGAGAATCTAAGTGAGATTTTGAATGCTTTGAGCTATTAATGACCTCAGCAAAACTTAATGTTGCAACCAGCAGGATACTGCTTCGGTAGGACAGAGATGCAGGTGTAGTAGAAGACAGTTTTATTCAGTAAAACCTAAGTGAAATAAAAGCAGGCAGAAACTGCCAGGACTAGGTAGCCATACTCTGTGCAATAGTTTCTTCCATTTAATAGAAATTTGCAGAGTGGCACCCCCTTCCTTCCAACAGTTTCCTTCTCCATTTTTATAACCCTACGATATGGGGGAAATATCTTAACATTAATATTACTGTGTTCCTTTTATTTATGAGAATAAACCTTTTCTTTCAGCTGCAGAGCCGTTATTGCAACAGTAAACAAGAAAAGAGTGATCAATTTTAAACTGATAAACAGTGAAGATTGTCAGTGTGTAGAGTAAGTTATGCAGAGGTTATTTGGTGAGAGCAGATTAGGACAAAGCCAGCACTTGTGTTTATTGAGCTTTTCTAATGAAAAGTAAACTCACAAAGCCTTGTTTATTAGCTTTTTTATTAACAACAAATGCGTATGGTGGTATGCACATATGCATATTGACAGTTAAATCTGAGCTTGTTCTCCCCCGTGCATGAATATGTACACATGTACTAATCATTTTACTTACAGAAAGAGCTGAAAAGCCCAAAGAGAATGGGACTCTCCAGCAGAGCTTTTCCTGTTTACTTTGTTGTCTGTTGGATCATGGGCTTATTAAAATACAGCTATCATTTGGTAAAAATTCTCAAGCAAGATTTGTCCAGGAGGTTGCCTTGCATAAGTGCAGAGTGCAAGGATTACATGAGTGTATTGCAGAATAGCCTTTCTTAGAAAAGATACCAGATTGGTAGATACAGAATTTCCACATTATGTTTTTTCTTTTGGTACCTGGGTCTTACAAAGAGAGAAGAAACATCCCTTTTCTTCTTCTATGCTTCACAAGCAAATAAGAACCAAAGCAGAATCCTCTTTAGGCCATACCTTTTATTTACCACAGTCTGATTGCCAAACACACAGTTCAGCTGAGAGTAGCACATATGATTGATGATGGACTTACCAGCCTTGCCTGATGGGAAGGGAGATTCCGGTTGGAGAAAATGAAAAGGAAAAATTAAGCACTAGGTGAAAACTCTAACTCCAGGTGATGTTGTACATAGCAGGACTTTCAAAGCATCCTCGTGGGACATAAAAAGTACAACTAGTATGAAAACCTAGAAAATCTAAATTAAGTAGACCAAACCCATACTGGCACGTCCGTAGTTAAGTACAAAGGCTTGCTGTGGACAAGGTACTGCTAGATGTAGAAAGGAGATGTCTATTAAGCTTTGGGAAATTCCTTCTTATATTCTCTAATGACAGTGCTGCTGTCTGCCGAAGGAAGAATGTGAAAATTATATTGCTAGATATGTGTGCAGGGATTCCTCAGTGGTAACTCTGTGCAGTTCATCAACTAAAGCCTCCCTCCCTACCATCCCCAAAAGCTGAAACACAGTTAGTTGAATGGGCTTTTATATGAGCAGGGCATAAAACACCCATCAGCTGGTATGCTACTGATATAATTTTAAGTGTTTTGCTTAAAAATACATAACTGTGAATATTGAACTCCTAAGACAACTCCTCTGAGAATGAATAAGCAAGCTTCAAATTCATCTGTTCTAAATAACTTAAGATGTAAAGGATCTGTGCATGTTACCGTGGTACCCGTTCCTCTTCGTGCTGTAGAAACAAGATGGGATACTTCTAGCCATATTAGAGTGAAGCATCAGTCCTTGTCTAGAGTCTCTGAAGGTCTCCCAGCTGAATTTTATTTTGGAAGAGAATAGGAAAATTCTTTCCCATTTCCCATTTCACTTCTTAACAGAGGTGGAAACTTGTATTAACCTTACTTACAACCTTGACCTCAGTTGCAAGATAGCTCTTCCAAAATGTTTCTCTAAGTAAAGAAAAATATAAAGGATCTCTCATTATTGCTTCAGCTAAAGGATCCCTTTTGCTTCCCTACCTTGTAGGAGCTGGTGTAACTGGCACATGCCTAATCCTGTCTTTTAGGAAATGTGAACCTGCAAAAGGGAAAGGATTTTTGTGCTTCCCCTCCTCTTTGGCACCTGCACATGCTGGAGGCTGTGTACATACTCTGTCTCCCATACTGCATCTCCCATACTGCTGCTGCAGTGACTCTAGGTCATATTTGTACTAATATGTTATGTCATCAGCACTACAAAATTTCTAAACTTTTACTGGGAATACCAGACTTCCTGTTTCTGAAGTGAAGCTTATAAATTCCATCACAAACTATCAGGAAAAGACATGCAAGTATATTTGTAGCTGTAAATTAAGCAAAATATGTGTAGATCCATGTCATCTATTCACTGAAGGAAGAATCACCTCTCTCCTCCTTACCAAAAGCAATGAATCAGATAGATCTCTCTCTCTCTGTCTCAAATGATGATATGATATAAATACTCTCCTATCATATAAAAGGGCATGTGCCTGCCTCTCTGTCTCCTTGTAATGTTTCATCACCTTTTTCATTCACTTAAAATGTGTAGTAATTTCCAAATCACAAGAGAATTTTTGTATTATTTGGGATGGGCTAGGCAGAGTTAAAATTAGCAATTCCAATCTATTGCTTTAATTATTTTCTCTTCTAACAGAAACTTCAGCCTTCCGGCTACTTGTGAGGCAGTAGCATGTGTGTACTCTTGTGACTGACTGACTGAGCCTCTGGTTTTTGTTGCTGTTTTCGAGGTAGTTGAAGAAGAAATATATTTATGACAAATCAGGTAAATGGTATGTTGGAGGCACATAAAGCTGTCTTATACAAGCATTCATAAAAGACTTTTCTCCCAGTAATAAATGGCATCTATGTCTCTTACAGCAGAATATTGCTTACTATGAATATCTAAATAAAACCCATGATTGTACAGGGGAAAGATTTTTGAATGCTACAGAGGTCTGGACTATTTTTTTCTCCGAAGTGCAATACTGTTTCAGTGTTTTCCTTTCATTTTGCACTATTTCATATTATAACTATAAAAGGGAGTATAACAATATTCTTGCATCATAACTGCTTCCTGTAATGTAATGCATATGCAGTGCAGTCTATAAAAATACCACGAAACAAGAAGTCTAGATTTCAGCAAAAATAAAATTGGTATTTATGTGGAAGGATTGTTGTCATTTTGTGTCCTTTATTGTTGCTGGTGGCAGCTCACAAGTTGACTATCTTCATTCTCACTGGTGTGCAGTACTATTAAGTCTACCTGGCCCTGTACCCTTACAGTGAGCGCAGATTTAGGCAGCCAGAGCTCAAAAAGCAAACCAGTGTTTTATTTAATACATCCTTAAAATGACATTTCTATTGTCTATGTGTTAGTGACTATGAAACAATGATCTTGATGGTTTTTTTAATTAGTTTCACACAAACAACCTTGATAAAGAGAAATAAATACAGTTTATGGCATAGCTCAGTAAACAGTGTATACAACAGGCAGTTGCTGTTGGGAGTAGCAGGTGGTGTTGGTCAGTGGTTCCTGGTATAAGCTAGTTTCATTTACATGGACGTTTGTGGTGGGAACAGAAGTGTGACCATACTTCTAACTGTCAAAAACTGTTGCTTGCGAAATATTATTATGTGAAACTCAAGTGACATCTTCCTTGATTTTTGCCTTCTCAGTTCATCTGTTTTATCATGCAAGAAGGTAATAATCGTGTGTGTCCCCCACTTCTAACTGCATTGTGCTATAAGACAGAATAAAATACTGTAAATATGACTGTAAATAGTTTCTCAGCATTTTTGTTGGCTTCTTCTGTGGCTAGGAGAAAGAACTGACACTCACTGGGAAACTAGCAATCTTCCACTTGCCGTGTGGCAAAACTCTGATTGTCACAGTGGTTTTAGTTGTTGAATTTTTGAGCAGGGTTGTTACTACATATATATCTGTCTCACAAACCAGGGAGCAAGTTTGTCATTCCTAGACCTTGTACAAGTTAGTGTAACATTTATTAAAGATTATTTTATGTTTGTAGGAACGGAAAACTTTTTCCTGACCACTTGATCTAAGTAAAACAAAGATGTGCACTATAGCCTCTCAGCACTGTGCAGTCTTAGCATGAGGACCTGGCAGGTAGGTAAGAAGTCAAAGGGGAGAAGAGACAGTCACAGATACATGATAAATTAATAAACCACATGTCCATGTCTCCAGAAGTTATTGCAAGGCTAACCCCCCCCCCCTCCATGTAATGCTATTAGTATCTATTGATTCTTGTGACAGTGAGAATGACAGAGGAATAGTGTACTGAAAATGGAGAAAGCCAGAAAATAATACATTTAAAAGCAACATTGGGCTGATAGATGGAGGGGGAAAATTCAGATGCCAAAGTCTATATCCTTAAATGCAGCAGAAATTGTCTTTTCTTTCTCACACATACACTGTACATAGCAAATACGGTATCAAGCCTCCTTTTCCCCTCATTTGAACCCCAAATGAGGGCTCTCGCTGGTAGACTGAATGCTTTGCTGAAGGTAAGAGACAGAAAAGCCGTAACACGAGCCTGCTGTGATGCGAGAAAACAGCTCCGTCGGTATCTTGGTTTCCTGTGGGCTGCATTCACTGAAGAAGGGGGTGGGATACATGTGATCGGTATTTGAAATGCAAACATGGCACAACAGTGCCTTGGATTCCTATGACGCCCACCTGGGATTGAAAGATTTGGGAAGCTTGGCTGGCATGTCTGTCCCATCGTGTACTCCCAAGAGCCTGGCTCAGGACTTCTTGCACACTGAAGCGGTCCATGAGGTGCCCCCTCCCTGGAATTGTTCCAATCAAAAGTCTGGTTTTGTGTGTCCAAAGGAGGGTGAGAAGTTTCTCAGTGAATGATTTTCATGTGATCTTTACACGGTCATCTGATCTAAAGGAGCAAGCGTAAAACAGGGCTCGGAGGCTGGCCTAACTCTAATGGCTGACAAGTGCAGAGTGACCCTGGGCTTAGGGCAAACCAGTGCAACAGCAATTACATTGGTAAGGGAACAGCATATTGAATAAGTTAATTAACTTCTGTTTGTAACTTGAACACTGTGAACATGAAGGGGAAGCAAGGCAAACCCCGGCATCTCACACAAATAACGGGATTTCCGCCTGAGAAAGCCCTCGGAGCCAGATAACGCGGCCAAGAAGGAGGTGGCGAACGGCTGCGCCGGGCCCCGTATCGGCACATTTTGGCAAGCTGAATTTTGTTGTTTGTTTGGCAAAACCAATTTTGCGGGCCATGGGACAAAACTTTTTTCCAACTTCGCTTGACCTCTACCTGAAAAAGGTTGCAACCACAATAAAGAAGGAATATATATTCCAGTTGGAGTGCGCTTACTTTTTAACTAGAAGTTTCACTGACATAATCTTTTATGAAGAGCAGCCACAGTTTATTGCCAAGATATTCTGTGAGAAAGATTGGATCCAAAGTCCCTTGCAATCTATGAGAAATCAAAAAGGTTTTTCATCCATCTTCATCACAGGTGATTGTATTGCTGCTGCCACCGTTCTTACATGTGCCAAACAACTTTTAAGTTATTTGGGATTTTCAGTGCTTTGGAAGGCATAGGTTGTTTTATGGCCCAAACACATATTCCTTACTAAGGTGAAAAGCTTTGTGTTTTAGTGAAGGATGGCATTAGAGAAGATTTCAGGGGTGCATTAGGACAGATTCTGGTTCTCAGGTGAGGGATCAGGCTTTCAAATATATGTACTTATTTATTTAAAATGTACTTGTTTTATGTATATAAATACTTTATTGTTGCCACTCTTCTCCATTCATTCTACAGCTAACTGACTCAAAATAGAAACATGCAATTATTTCTGTAAAGTCATCTGGTTTTGTTTGCATTTTTGCTTCAGAAGTAGTAGCAGAGAATAGAAAGTGCTATTGGCATTGAGTATCTTAATTCTATACCAGCAGAAATTTCCGGGTTATTTGAAAGTTGGTCCTTCAAACCAGGAAATGTTTTTATTATTTTTTATTAGCAGTACAAATTATTCTGGATATAGAAATGTGATTAAATCTAAACACAGTTTTAATTGCAGAATAACGAGTAGCTGTCCATCAGCCCCATTGTGACAAACCTGGCCAACAGGCTTAATCCAGAAACACCATTTGTCCCATTCCAAAGAAATACAGAGGTTCAGCCCTGCAGCTTGAAAGGAATTACCTCTGAGGACTGCAAAAAAGGATGGAGGAAAGCTAGCTTATGTGGAGCCATGGAAAAGCAGCATCCTTGGGACAAGGTAACATTGCACTGTCTGTGAGACAGAATGTAAGTAGGCCATATGAGTTACTTGGTGGTACTCAGTGGAAAATAGAGAGCTACTTCAGAATACAAAGCACAGCCGCTATTATGGACATGAAGTCCTGAGGTGGCAAAGAGCACTTCTGAACAGCAAAAAAAGACACAAAGCCTGTGGAAGAGTGCACAGCTCTCTTATGGGATGCTCAACACGAGCCTCTTGCTCGGGATAACAGCAATTTCTTTCTGTGGAGGTCTTTCTGCTGGGTAAGTAATATCACATAGTGAGAGCAGATCAGCTGGGCTGCTATGACCACCAGGTGAAGCGTTCCAGTTTGGTGACATTAAATGAGACTAAAATATCTCAGTACTCTACAAAATGGGTCTCAGGCCAAGCAATACAGCACAGACCCAGATATCTGTATTACAGTGGCAATCCACCACATTCCATTACAGACCAAACCAGTAAAGAAGCAATAAGCTAAAAATCAGAGCTCAAACAAGGACAAAAAAAAAAAAAATACCCCAAACAAACTAAGAAACCCCCCCTCCCAAAAAAAATCCCAAGAGTTAGCATTCATTTTGAAAGTGAGAATTGCAAAATTCTGTGATCTAGTGGACTGATTGCAGCATCACCTTATACCATCATTATGCCCTGCTGTGAAACAGACTACTGATGTGCTATTTATATTTCTGACCTCTACTTAATTCAGACAATTTTGGACATCTCATCTAATTTAGATCTGAAACCTGTTAGACTGACTCCCTTAGAAATATTTGACTATACCTTCCAACCTGCGCTGCAGTTAAAGGATTTATCTGCACGTATTAACAATATATTGTTGTGTTATATATATACACACATGTACCTCAGTGCTAACTTTAGTACTCAATAGTTTTCATTATACTAAAACATGACACATTTGACACAAAAAGATCTTTCTTTTCTCTCAGAATATTCATAATATTGGCTGGATTTTCTTCTGTCATATTAAAGTCAATGGCTTCTCCCGAAAACAAGAAAAAGGATGATTGACTATGTCCTGATTTTCATAAGACAGTGCAGGCTATAGTACAGTTTCTTCCTTCCTTTTTTTGTGAAAAGCTGTATCAATAAACGTTCTTCAATTACAAAAAATTACTTATTGCCCTGCAAAAATAATAAAAAAAATTAAATCCCTCAAAAAATTAGAAAAATCAAACCATTTCATAAGACAAAGGAATGTTAAGTTTATTTTTTTGAATGCTGTTCATATATTTTATTGAACATGCACTACAAGGGCTCTTTAAGTTTTCCCTCCTTGCATGTACCTTGAGTGATCACATCTTTCATGTTTGCCTTAAGGCTTCTCTTGCTGGTGGATACTGCAGCTGAAATTTCCATAGGCTCCAAATAGCAACCTAGATTCTGAGCACAAAAGGGATGTTTTGGCATTCTAGTTTCTGGGAACAGAGTACTTGCTGTCCAGCACAAATGAGAAGAAACCTATAGAAAAATTCTGGAGAACTCTACAAGAATTTCTAATATGACAACCTGTACTACAGCCTTTAACACCATTATGTTCCTGAATCCCAAGTTCATCTGTTTGCTCTCTTTTGCTACAGCTATTCAGAAACACTCTCTTCTTTACCTCCTAAAAGTTCTTCAGGGCTTCTCTTCAGCTCTTAGCTGTAGTGGTGCCAGAAAGCAGTGAGTTCCATGTTAATGAAAAATGACAGTTAATGTAAGAAATATTTCTTTTGACCCAAATACAAATGTTATGGTTGTGATAATGTGTATGCAGGGTTTGCAAACATGTTTTTTCCTCTGGGATGACAGTTCCCAGAAAAAAAATTACCAGAATATTTGGCAGTTTTCAAATATTTAGGAATTTTGGATTTTTGAGAGAACTTCATGAGCCAAAACTGACACATAATCATGGAATATCCCATGGACCTCTTGCTACAAGAATTGCCAATTTTATTTTTATTGCTAGAAGAGTTCGCTCCACTATAATTGCAAGTTGGAGCATCACTGCCCACTGCTCTACTTTGGATTTGACTATAATTCTGACTGGAAGAAGGTAATTTTCACTCAATTATTATAGAAACAAGCCTTTCTGGCCAGGAAAAAAAAAAAAAAAAAACAGAAAAAGGAATAAATTCTTGCCAGTGTGAAGGGTTTTTTTCCAAATTCACTGCCATCTAGGCATTAAGTGGACTGAAGCATCATTCTGCTTGGTGTATGCCTCACCATGACAAACCAGAACTAAGCAAGCCATGCTCTACAGCCACAATTTCAGATGCAATACCCATATTTTATCATGATAACCTCCCCTACAGCAACACATTCCTTAACTCTACATGCTTGTTTCTCCATTGTTTATGGCACTCAGCTTTTCTAACTTCATGGAGAGAGTGGTCTAGACAAAGCCTATCACAAAAATATCAATGGCCCTTAGTGTCTGCATGGTAGTTACCTAAAAGAAAACAAGCAAATCAAAAACTCATAAAGACAACTTACTAATTTGTTAGCATGCAAAAGATTCTGCATACTTCCTCAAAATTAATAAGGAACCCTAGCCCTTAAAACAAATTTTATCAGCTCTGTTGAGAACTTGCAATGTCAGTGTTCTTCAAATAGCTTAATATTTATGCACACCAATGACTGCAAGCTTCCACAATGCAAAGCCCAGTCAATGAGTACCTTACCTATGTTTCAGAATTTTTATTTAACTAGACAATTATGTACTGGAATGACAAGAAAACAAATGGACATTTTTGAAAAATCCTTCAAGTCATCTGCCATAAACTGAGTATGTTAGTCCACACAAAGGTGAAAATATTGTCAGATTAATCTCTGACAAAATACAGTACAGTGGCAATGTTAACTTCCCAGTTATGATGGAGATGATAGTCATCTAACTCTGCTCTCTTGAGCACCGTCTCTGCAAGTACAAATCCAAATGCCACACATTGAAACTTTATGTCAGTAACATATTACAGAACAAATACAAGTCTTGTGCATGTTATTCAAAGAAATAGAAAACATTCATGACATTTTGACACCATGCATTTACAGTAGAACATTAAAATTAAAAAAATATATATGAAGTGAACCATGAAAGGCCATAAGCTATAGAACAATGTAATTCAAGGACATTCAGTAGAAAGAGAAAGTGTTTCTTGGTAAAATTAAAAACCAGACATGATGTAGGAACAAATTATGAATCAATTGGTCTACAAATAGAAAAATCTGTGGAAATTTATGAGAGTAATGATGAATGTACTCAATGTTCTAGTTAAAGCCAAGTGGGCCATTTCAGATGATGCTTTACCGTAAATATAACCAGGCCTTTATACACTATTATTTTTATTCCCTGTCATACACATACCCCTCAGGAATGAAAGTCTAAAACATCCAGACTCTCGGCTTGGAAACAGCATACATTTTTTATTTGGTGCTAGTTAGAATCTGACCAGAATCACAAATTCCTGAAGACAAAATGGAAATAAGAAAAAAACTATGGGAAAGGAAAAGGGAAGGGGAGAAACCAGTGAGACACATTCAAAAGAAATATGGAAACATCACAAAAACCGATGTAAAAGTCCAAATAAATTTCATGTGCCATTGTACAGCCCAGTTCTATAATTTTTAAGAATCATCGGCAACTTCTCACGTGGCCTTCATTTTTTAAACAGCTTGCATAACTTAGTATCTTCAACAATAAATTTCCCCCCATTTTACCCAGATCATTTACGAATATGCCAAACAGTTCAGACACTTCAGAGGTCTCTATGGGACTTCACTCACCTGGGACACTTTTGCCAGCAACAAGTCCAGTTACATTCCTGCCATCAAGGCAAGCTCCAGACAGGCGTGCAAGTCACTAGGAGGAGCTACCCAACCTGAGAACCTCACCTTGGTGCACTTGGACTCATGCAACAGCCCTGGCTACAGATGGGACATGGAAGGAGCCTGTGCCATGTGGACATCTACTAGAAACACTTCTCTCCAGCAGAAAAGCTCACCGACAGCAGCCCAGCACTGCTGTCCATCTCAGCTACACTTCTCAGCTACCTCTGCCTTGCACAGAGTTCAGAGGTGGGAGACGCATCTCATGAAAGAGAGAGATGATGGTGCTGCATCAGGAGGAGAAGCATGAGATCAGGCTGAAGAAAGCAAGACTCAGAGCACAAAGCTCTGAATTTCTAATCCTCACCTCAACACATCACTGATGTTGATCACTCGGATCAACACCCTCAAGACAGACAACATATACTTACTCAATCATATTCTGAGAAGTGGTCTAATACCTCTAACACCTTTCCAAAAAAAAGAGCTGATGCAGAGAACTGGCCCAAGGTTTTTTAAGCTCAGTTTGTCAGTTATTTGCTACCAATCCAAGCTGGGTTAATAGAACCATAAAAGTTGGACACGTTATCTATATGTTGTGCTAAACCTCCTTACATTACAAAACATCCATGGACAAATGAGTACATAACAAACAAAAGAAAGAAAGCACAGAAGCAGGATCCAACAGCAATAGAGACATCTCAATGGCAGAAACAGAGCTCTGGAACTACACTTGGAAAGCAAGTGATGCACAGAAAAACTATGTCATGTAACTTCAAAGGTGAGATATTCTAAACAACTCCAGCTGAAAAAAATATATTCAGCAGACAAAAGTACTGTATTAATTCTTGCACTTCACTCAGTCTGTAAGAACAAAAAATCTACCTAAAAATTAAGTAAAGCAGCTTTTAACAGCACAGAAGAATCAAAAATGGAGCATGCGGAGACAGGCACCATGCATTTCACTGTCCCACCTCCTGTCTCTAGCCTGCCACATCATCCAAGATGTCAGGCCCCCTCACATCACTGACACAAGGATGATAAAGGGAAAAATTGGGAGAGAGGCACCGCAACAGAGATGTGTCTGTCCCAAAACAATACAAAAATGCAGAACATATATCATTGTGCAAAATATTGTAAGATAGAGAGTTATGAAAAAATCTTACCTGCAACATAGTCGCCAAATCCTATGGTAGTTAAAGTGATAACCACAAAGTAAATTGCATCTAGTGTGCTCCAGCCTTCTATGTGCTTGAATATAACTGCAGGAAGAGCAACAAACAGCACGCAGCCAAACAGTATGAATATTATTGTTGAAATTATGCGAATCTTTGTCTGACTCACATTCCATTTCTGGAAAGGGAATGGGAAAGAGAGGAAACCCATCGTTAATAAAACTGCACCACTGTACGTAAGCACCTATCACCCACAGTGAGTACTACGTTGCTCAAGAGGACAGTCCATTATAATTCTCAAACAAACAGGGAAATCAAAGCAGGCTTTTATTTTGAAAGGGTTTTCAAAGCAAACATGACTATCCTAGGAAACCTTTGCCGGCAGGAAACACAGAGCAGTGCTGGACTCTTCATTGTGGCCACTTTTGTGATCTGGGTGAGTGGCATGTGTACCATTTGTTAATATTAACAGCTGATCATGCTAAAGTTTTGAGTGGGAGCTAGATATTTGAGTGAACTTCAAGTAGTGCTTGCACTTGCAGTGTCTCTGCTTTTGTGCATCCACAAATAACCGCATAAAAAATGGTGAATTTTAACCATACAGTTCTCTCTAATCAAGTAAGTAGCTAAACAGAACCACAGAAAATAGAGCTGGGAGGGACATGAAGACATCACCTTTTCCAAACCTGCCCCAAACCTGCCCCGTTCCAAAACCAACCCCACCTAAGCCCCTGCAGACACATTACTGGCCAGGCAAATTGTGATCATGCTTAACTGTTATTGTCATCAGAAAGTTTTCCTAGTGCTTAACCTGCATCCCATCTCCTTTAGTTTAAGTCTACTATTTATGGTCTTATCCAAAGCAAAGAAAGAAATCACTCCTTCGGTCTTTCCAGCAAATCTTTACAGGTGCTTTCAGTCATGTGTTATTCAGACCAAATAAATGCATTTCTTTCAGCATTTCTTCACTTGTCTTTTTCTTGTTGCTTCCCTTGGCTCCAGCAAATTAATCTATGTTTTGTTAAGTGTTGTACTCAACACCAGATAAAAAAAAAAATACCACAAAACAGAATGGAAGGATCCTTTCTTATGCTTTGCCGATTTATTTATTTACACTATTTATACTTCTAACTATGATGTATGCTTTTTCACAGCAGTATGACATTTAACCCATGTTAGCATATGAGCCCCTAGAGTCCTCAGAACATTTCTACAAAATTGCACTTTGACAGCTGTTTCCTGAAATGTAATTGCATATTTTATTGTTCTTTCATATAGTATTTGGAATTTGTCCTTCTTGAATTGAATCCTATATATTCAGACTGCTTTTCAAAATTTTCAAGGTCATTTTGAATTCTAATTCTGTCCTCCAACTTTTAGTTCTTTCCCCAGCTTGAAATTATCTGTAGATTTAATGAACCAAGTCCTTTATCTGCTGTGTAAGCTATCAATGATTTTTTTAAAAGTGTACCAAAGCTAGAGGTGAGCACTGCAAAGTCCCATGCATGCCCTGCCAATCTGACATTTTTCTAAAGAGTTTTCCTTCCATCCAAAGCATGTTGATTTGACTTAAAAGAAGCAAGAGACTTCACAAAACCAGAAACTTTCACAAAAGGAGACCAAAAGTGAAATCAGACTGGTCATGAAAACTGTTTTGTTGTATTTAAGTTTAATGCCAATGGAAACTACATTTTACAGTCAGCCTGAACAAGGTCCAGCTCTTGTAACCCAAATCATAGTAGTATGGATTATGGCAACATGAAATTCCCTGCTCTGATCCATCAGCATCTCCCAATTCTTCTTCTGGAGAACTAGTAAAGGGACCGCTCCAGACTGCAACATATAGAACAGTGTTTTCATTGAGATACTGCCAAAAGTGTCCAAGATGCTGCTTTTTATGTTGGGGCATTCATGTTGTAGGGATACATCCATTACAAACAAAGGAAAACTATTATCCCTATGAGCAACAGGCTAAGAGACACACAAATAGGTCTCAAATCTTTTGTACTTTTAAGCAAAAAATAAAATTCAGTTATAAAAAAACAGAAAGGATAAAAATAAGATGTTCTTATAGAATGTTATTCCCTTTTTTAGACAAATTTCAATGGAAATGGATGTTATTCACCAGTACTTTGTCTGGACTTGAACTGATATTTCAAAGTCAAAAATACCTGCCTTTTCTTAAAAAGCTTTCAAGCTTGTATTTACCTATTGCATAAGACTACTCAGCACAGCCCCAGTTTGCTTTGCTTCAAAAATAAAGCCATGGCAGACCCTTTCAATACAGAAAAGTTGTGCTGCATGCAACATTAGGGCTTGTTGCAGAAAAACAATCCTTCTAACACTTGCAATGCTGATGCAAACAGCTAAAAAAACCGGCTGCTTACTAAATGCTCAGTGGATATGACATGTTCTACATCAAAAGACAAATAGTATTTCATACATGTTTTGAACATTAGGTAACAGTTAAACCTACAACATTTTATTAAAGGTTAGTAAAACACCTAAAAACCTGATTTTACGAAGTTTCATTATGCCATTTATTCTATGCTTCAAAAATATCAGTAAATACATTTTTAATAACTGCATTAGTAAAATACAATCTTAATAAACTTTTCCTGTGTATGAAACAGAGACTAAGTAAATTAAGTTCCTCTGCTAGAATTCAAGGCATTTCATTGTTAAGGACTGGCTATGGCTGAGCTTTCTCAATATCTGCACAAGCTTCTAGTCTGTTTGACAGGTCTCTTCCTCTACTAAAGCTGTGCCACTTTGCATGAATAATTAAAGATCAGTAGCCAAAGAAAATGAAGGGCATGAACCTCTAGGCTGTGCTAAGCAGTTTAGCAGAAGAGGCTGAAAATACTTTGAACTGTAGAACATCCTGCAGCCTAGTGAGGAAACCACAAAGAGTCCAATGTCAGGGAAGCACCAAGAGGCTCTGTACCATTTAGGCTGTCCTTATTCTGTGAATGCCCAAAGCTTTAGTCACCTACAGACCCATAAATCTGGAAATGTAGGTGCCTGCAGTCTGCAAGCGTTTCCTCAAGTATGATGGCATCTGAGTAGAGATTTTAAGAACTGTGATTTTAGACTCAGTCACCAAAAGTCCTCTGTGAATCAACTCAAAGCAGCAGCAATAATTTCCATGTTACCCCTCCAGCTCCCTTCTTTCACCTCTCTGAGTCACTGATTTCCTATCACAATCTGTATGAGAATCTTTAAAGGTAAGCATCACAGCAACCTTAGGAGCATTATAAGGGCAAAGCAAAAATAAAGTATTTTGGATCTTGTTCCTCTTCCCAACCATAATTACTGTAGAAAATGTTGGGCTTTGTCCAATTCTCAATTAGAGGTGTTCAATAATATGTTTAGACTTCGCAAAGTTCTTCCTACATTTTGCTATACATCTGGTTACAGTGATGAGCTATACCCAGTTTTTCAGATTTTTCATTTCACTTGTTAAC
>JANZLP010000046.1:11602574-11614206 GCA_026930925.1 Chelictinia riocourii | reverse complement strand
GTAAGAACTGCTGAGCCCTGCAGTATGTCTTTATTCATGGCTGCATGAATACCCTTCTCCCTTGGGACATGCCATCTGAAACCCTCACCTGAATGGGTTTTAATTTTTAAAGTAGGGTTTAAGTATCAAAACAAATTGGATCAGAAATGCTGTGAAAGTTTCTATGATTTTTAGTATCTTCTTGGAGTGACAGTTAAGTAAAAACATCTCTCACTTTCTGAAAGGAAGAAGCTGTGGGAGTTTTGAGACAAAATGTAATGTTTTTTGAACAATATTTTTTACCAAATACTTAACAGAATAACAGTTTATGTGAGAAATGCTAGAACATACATATATTCTATTTGTAGACATATATTGATATGGTCTATATAACAATGTGGTTTGTGGTTTATGAATGTCACCTACAACAGAGGATTTGACTCAGAACTATCTCCAGGACAAAGGCAATCTTCATGGAATGTCACAGACTTGGACCCTGCTAGGGACTTCTGCCTCATGTATTGTTTTGGGGAACACTGGTCCTCATGAAATTTGAGAACAAACCTCAGTTAACATGTATGTATTTGTTGGAATTTTTCTTAGTGCCATAAAGTACGGTTTTCTTTATTTGTTGTTCCATGGTTGCAGATGCTGCAGTATTTTTCTAAGGTTTTTTTCCCTAGTAAAGCCACATTTCAGGATTCCTGCAGGAGTATCTGTGAAAGAGGCCATGCTAAAAAATGAACACTGACATGGTTGCCTCTGCTAGCACATCAGCTTTCAAATCTGTGCACAGAAAGTCCTGTAAAGTAAGTCTTTCTCTGCACTTTCCAAGGCTAACCTGTGACAGTGCCTTCATTCTGCCATGGAAAGGCACTCTTTTTAATGGGATGCCATTAACATTCTGCTGCTGAGTGATTATTTCCATTTATAATAGCAACAATGTTAACTTCGACAAGTTAAAAATTAAGATCCTGGAACTGCCAGTCAGAGTGCAAGGGCTGCTGGCATTCTTTAATCATACTGCTATTTTTGTGTGGACAGATTTAGCATAAATAGGTGTGATGCAAAGTGTCATACCATATTTAGTCCTTGTGCAAGATATCTTGGTTTTGGAATGGTGCTTTTTGTATAAAATTAATCAAGAAAGTCAATCTGTATCCATGGGGAGGGGTGGGGAAAACCAAACAAAAACCCCCTAGTTATATAATTTGCTTCCCTCCCTAGTTTTCCTTTAATTTAGCTGACCTTGTGTGAAATACAACAAAGAAAATAGTTTCCAATACAGTTAAGTGATGACCCTGCTTGTGAGGTGTATATTTTGTGCAGTAACTTAAAGGGCTGCTTAATTTGTGGCACATGGAGCTAAATGGGATTACATTGGTTGTCGCAGGGTTTGGCTCTGGTCCAGCGTGTGTGTTGTTTATATACTGTGGCTTTGTACTGACATAAGCCTTTTGGGTTACTAGTAATACCCTGGAAAGCCAAGATGTATAAGTTAAATGAGAATCAGATATACATGTAGGTCAAATAGATTTCCATTGTGGAAGGCATATTAGTGATGTATACCTACCTTGAAAGATCTCCCATTCATTTGTCATTTTAGCAACTGTCCCTTCTTTTTAACTTACCATGGCACCTGTAGGATTCCTTAACATTTAACTTGGCTTCCTGAGTGTTCACATCAGGCCGTCGAAGCTAACTCTAAAATATTTGGAGTGGATTGTAAAAATAGGAATTAAAATTGTTCTTGGTACGCTCAGCTTCCTACTGCATAGAATTCCTTTACTCATCTGGATTTGGCAGATCTGGAAGTTGTTAACAGCAGTGAGGACAGCAAGCAGTACTGTCGAGCTGAGTTTAGAAGGGGATCCATTATTTGCATGCAGGCTGAAGCCAATCTGCAAAATGAAGTGCTCACTAAATGAGAAAGGAAACTTTAACCTGCCAGACAAAAGCAAAAAGGTAGCATTTGAGGAACCATGCACTAATAGCTTTCAGTTTAAGTTAGGTTTTAGTTACATACTCCACAAGTCCACGTTTTTTTCTATGATATGTATCATATGGCTATCACATGTATTTATTGTGTGTTTTGATGACTGCAAGAATGGCTGGTACTGGATGATCTTCCCACAGGAGGACTTATAGCTGTGAGGCAGGAAAACCTGGTGACTTGAGATGCAGCATTTCACTTCTGCAGAATGCTGCCTCCTTGGAAACTGGCACAGCCATGCATTGAATCTACAGACATTGCCACTTAAAACCCAAGAGGTTATACTTCAACTAAAGAAAGGCAACACAACAGTGGGACTGGTGTTCCTGTCTTTCATTCTTCCACATGGGATGAGTAGCATCTGGCCTTCTGCCTTCAAAGACATCAAAATATCCCTAATATGTCTTAAACAAGGTTCAGGATCAAAGGCAAGTCAAATCCACTGTGGTTTAATGCTTGTGAAACTCTGGAACTTCTTTAGGGTTCACAAAGCTTGTTTTAACTTGTGAAATATTTTTCCTTTAATTAAAACCCATATTTCCCAGCCAGGGTGATTCAATTTTATATTCAGCTACAGTGAGAGAGCACTATGTGTTAGCATAATCTAAAACACACACAATTGAATGGGAACAGAAAACTGGATGCTAAAAATGTCTTAAGACACAAAAAAGCAAATTACTCATTAGTAAGCAAAGTGAGATGGCAACTAAAAAGACAGAACAAGACTAGACTACTCTTGCAACAAAATCATGAAGCAGAAGTGTGAAGTCATTAACTTCCTTTAATAAGTGGTGTTGCCATATTTGGGTGCTGATGTTCAACCAGAGGAAATCGTTATAGAGTTTTATAGACCCATATAAGTTCACATCTGCTGAAAACCTCTCCTGAAAACACTGGGCTCATTCCTGGATTTTTTATTTTTGGGAGGAGGCAAGTAAACAGATTTCATAGCAGAAAAAAAAAAAAGAACTAAGAGATTAACTCACAAAGTTAAACAAGTAATGGCATGCTTAAGTTACACAGAACTGAACTGCAGCAATGTGATAAATTAAGAAAAAGGGAAAACCCTGTCAGAATAACCAGCTGTCGTGTCATGTCATCTGGTTCACTCCAAAAGCTGAAACAGTAGCTACTTGCTCATATTCCAGTTGCACTTGAAACTTCCCACTTAGATGCATCATTCCATGGACCTTACACTTGACTCATTGGACTTCACTGGCCTCCTTTTATAGGAAGAACACAAGTAGGATATGATTCCTGGTTAACTTTGCAAAAAATATTCTCATATGTATGTCAAATTTATTATTAAGTTTACCTGGATAACTGATAGCTAAGTTCTAAAAAAAAAATAAAAAAATTTAGAAATGTGAAGAGTTTTGTCAGGCAGCACATATTAAGAAGAGGAGATTTGTAATTAATCTGATTTATAACTGAAAAAAATAATTTGAGTCAACTGGAAGCTTTTTGTCTTAATTCTCTTGACATAGGGAACAGAGATCATCAACAAACATGAGGGAAAATGACAGACTAATACCATTCCCTGCTACCTCTGGAGACAGAAGAAGTATCTGAAACTGACAACTAAATGCTTTTGACAGGCCAGAAAAATCCACCTGGAGTGATGGATTTCTCACTATAAAAAGTCTGTTTAAGAGAGAGAGGTGAAAATTCAAAGAGATGTCCAGTCACAAGAGTGTGTGTGTGGGAAACAACTAGGAAAGCTTTTGGGAGCATTCCACGGCTTTATAGCTATACTGACAAAATACCGCAAATCTGGCTAGATAAATTTGTATTTGACAGTGGGAAAAAAATATTCTGCAATAAGCTTCAGATAGGAGAAAGACAAAAAAACTTTGACCAGTCTAGATATGCTGCTAGACATTTAAGCTTTAGCTGAACTTAAATCAGAAAAGCAAATAGAAGCAGACAGAAATCTGCCTTTCTTAGTAAAGATTTACCTTGGACGCTGCCCTGGGAAGTGCATCAAGAGTATCCTGTAGGATAGTTCACTTTGGTGTTTTTAAAACTTTTTGTTGGCCCAAGAAACCACTGCTAGCTCTTCGCATTTCTTGCAGACTACACTACACTGTACTCTTACCATCAGTCTTTTAACTATTATTCTTTACTTCTTCATGAGTTTCAGAGTAGGAATTATACATAAAGGTATGCAAACTACAGCTGGGCCAATGTTTGGAAACCTTTACTTCACCAGTGTCTATTCTTTGAGGTGGAAAACTGCTGTTATGCCCATTTTTATCAGCGGGACCTAGAAAATAGTGACTTGACAACATTACACATTACATGTCCCTGTGGACAACAAATTTTTAACAGGTTGTGGTTTAGCTCTTTGTATACTCAGTTGTGCACTGAAAGAACTGGGCCATTTTTCTCCTTTGTAATGGACATTTATTTCTAAAACCTCCAAAACATATAATGGATATCATGATCATGGATAGAAAGTTTCTTTAATCATGCACTTATATTTAACAACTTCTGATCTTTGTTCTAAATTTTCCTTAGTATTCTCTTACAACTGTAATGACTATTTTAATTTTCCTTTTTCTTTGTGAAATTTGCCTTATAATTTTTTCTTTGCTGTCTGTATCTTAATTCAGTTTAGGGTTTTTTTAATCTGTTTTTCTTTCTACCTTCAAGTGCTTCTGGCCTTCTAGCTTATACATTCTCCCTGTGAGACGAAGTACCACACACATTTCCAGCTTCTGACTCTCTTAATAATAAGTAAAATTCTATGCTTTCAAGAGACTGCTTTGCAATTACATTTAGTTTGTATACAGCTGTTATGGAACTGAGTTTGGCACTGCACAACTTGAGCTTTTTCGTTTGTATTCAAATTGACTTAGGATTTCATATTGACCTGGGTATCAATATCCAATTTATAAGCAACAACAATTCTATTCATGTTCAAGGGGGCATTTCAGTCATCTGAAATAGCTCTCTATCTGAGCAATTTCCACAGAACAATCTTCTTCACTGTGCAGAATATTTATACTTAATTTCCTTTTAGGTACAGCTTCCCACAGATAGTTTTGTTTCTTGCCAAAATAGTAGCTCTATCAAAGGCCAGGCATTGTTTAGTTCCCCATTTTTTCCTTCAAGTGTAAACTTTCACATTACTTCTTGGAAATTTGTTCCACATGAGAATTGAACTGTTGAAGTTTTTTTTACTTCATCAATCTTTTTTTTTTTTTTTAATAAGACTCATTTGTCAGCCCAATCTACTGTGCCATCACCTCTTTTCTTCCTAAAACTTGCATTCTCATCCAAGAGTGTTCTGCGGCCTGGCAAACTAACACAGCTGCTTCTAAATGTAAGTCAGAATCTCATATGATGTTTCTCTCTCAGTTTTGGTCTCTCTTCTGCAATCTGATCTCAAAATTAGGATCCCATAAACAGGGAAAAAAAACATGGGTTTTTTTACAAATATTAAATAAATTTCTCTTTTGAGTATTTCATATGCAATTAATCCTCTCAGAATTTCATTCTTTCAAAGAGTGTGACTCTCGACTTTTTTCAGCACAAACTGGTAATTAGACTGCTCTTCTTTAATTCTAGGTTATTAAATAATATCCACTGCCTTTGGCCTGAGGTTACTGGGAAAAAAGAGTAGCTAGCTTTTGCCCACCTTTCTCTTTAGAAACTTTTATTTTCAAAGAGACAAAATTTTCCTTTAATCTCTCTGCCTGATGCATTACTTGAGAACCCCAGATGCAATAGCTGTAGTCCTTAGCTGCTATTCCAGGTCCTTCATGCCTCACATTTTCTCTTACTTTCTGACACTGAATGCATGTTTCTTCTTCTGTCTCTTCTTTGGATACCACAGAGTGCTCTTGGTGGTAATTAATGCAAGTGCCCTGGTTGGATGTTGTAACTGTGATGAATCTTTCTAACTGTAACGGGTAAACTGACAAATATATATCAGGTATATGTAATGCTGGAGCTTGTGAGGGAAGGAAGCTGATGCTTCTCTTCTTCCTCTTGCTGTTGATCTGTTCTTGTTCAAAGCAGTACATTGCACAGGGAATGTTACGCTTCTGCCTAAGACTATTCAGAGTCCAATTATCCTTAAAACCTTGCTTCAACTTGACTCTAAATAAGCTTTGTGGGCATAGGAAGGAGATTCTTATGAACAGTAGGTCTTCTATAAGTGAATGGGGAGAGTTAGCACTTTCTGAAAGGAACCCAAAGTGGCCAGCCCCTGAGCAGAAAGCCACCAAGCATCACACATTTGGGATAACTATTCTTTCAGATCCACCTACAAATACCACTACCCACGTAGGCCTGTGCATTCTGGTTCCTGATCCTGGTGTTATCACTGTATGAATACAAAGAAGTGCTGGGCCCTTCTAGTCTGTTTTAATCAATTTTTTTTGAAGCTTTGTTAAATCCACCATCTTTTTTATACTGATTAATTTTGCTAGTATTAACAATACATAGGAGGTAGGGTTCAGCCAGCAAGTGCTATCAGAATGCTGCATGCCAACCCACCAGCCCCAGTGAAACATCAGTGAGAAAAGTGCACTTAGTTCTAGTCATTAGTACTCCACAAAAATTAACCCAAAGAGGAGCAGAAAAGACTTCTAGATGGATTGTGTCAGATGGAACTGGAAGTGCTCAGCTCACTTATTCTGGCAAAATGAAGGCTGAGAAGGCATTTGATTGCTGTGTGTATATCAATCAAAAAGACTTTTTTGAGCTAATGGACCATGTTGGCACAAACCCAAAAACATTCTGTGAATAAATATTAGCTGGAAATCACAAAAAGTATGAGAAGAGCCAGCTTCTGGAACAATCTCTCAATAGGGAGGATGAGAACAAAAACCTAACATTGTAAATAGAGGCTGGTCAATTTATAAAAAAGATTAGTCTGACATGCTGCCTGCAAAAACAGGAGATTGGCTCAAAGACTTAGCGGAGACATGGTCAACCTTCCTGAACCCATAAGCCACATTCTCTAGTCCTCACAGAGCCACAGAGACTTCAGAGAGCTGTGGGGAGAGTAGATAGCTCAGCAAGTCCCAGATCTTTTACTGTTCCCTTGTGGATTTGGGCTAGATGGTCTCTGCATCCCAGACAAAGTCATGCCCATTGGCTCAGGTCCCCCAGCAGGCTCCAAACCCACGCAGCCCACTGCCACATGAGCACTGTAACCCCAGTATGGGAGTTCATTTGGCATGCAGCTCAAAAAAACCAAGACCTTCATCCCAAACCCTCTCAGTCACACACACTGAGATGTAACATGCTTCTAACCCACAGCTCTCAGGTACGAGGCTGTCCCTTCTCCAGACTAAGAAAAAGAAAAATCATCTGGAAGAATGTCTTTCAGAAAAGATTTTTTTTTAAGAACTTGTTCTCTGATCTGTATTTTTAGCAACAGTAGCACTAAGAACACAGTGAAAATCGAACATTTTTGTGCTAAGTTATCATCATCAGGGTGAAACACTGTACTGATAACTTGAGAAGATTTGAGATTTAAGAGGCAATAACCGTGTCCTGGACTGCATGTTCTACCAAAGCCAAAATACTCACAGCAAGTAAGTGTCAAAGCCAAGGATATGTGCCATTTATTAATAGAAGATGAAGCTATTGCTGAGTTAAGAAGTAGCCTGAAGTTACTAGTATAATTAAAAATTGTGATTAAATATTAAGATGAATGAAAAAATTTAAATTGTAAGGTGTCAAAGTGCCAAGTAAATAATTTAAAGACAGATTTAAAAAGCAGTAGGAACACCCTTGTTCTGCTTTTTCTACTTCTTCATATTACTAACCACTTTTTACCCTTTCTAATATAATCCTCACACTCTGATATTTGCATAGGTTAGCAAGGTTACTTTCCCCTACAATACACTTCTGTTTATAATGTGTTTGGAAATTGCGGAAGAGGTTGTGCTTGTTCCCATGTGAAATAGAAAAAAATGTCACAGTGTTAGTGTCACAGTGAACAGGAGGACAACCTTTTCTGGGGCAGTCAGAGAGAAAAAAAATATGTTTGTGGATAGAGCTAGGAAAATGAATCAGAAGAGTGGACATGGGTTGACTGTGGGTTGTTTGGTTATCTAAATGTTTTCTTTTCAGGATTTTTCCATCTCCATTTTCTCTGCTGTTAAGGGTTATTCTGCTTACTTTGGGTAAATAAAAACTTTTCCTTGTTTCCTCTAAAGGCTGTTAGAAGCTGATATGACTTATTTGCTGCTGAGGAGGACCTAAGAAGCCAGGCAATTGTGAAGCTAAACTAAGTCAGCAGTGTATGTACAAGCAGTTAGAAGTTGGATCTTCCCACACATGTGAATGCCCTCTCCCACATACTGGGAGAACAAAAACTTTCTAAAACAATTATTTTTGTTTGTTTGTTTTGTTAAGAACTAAGTAAAAGACCCTCACACATTCCACAAAAACAACTAAACTGTAGGTCAGGACCCTCACCTGGAATATGGAAGAGTCAAGAGACAGTATTAATCTGCTTGATCCAGCAACTTAACTAGCCTGGCAGTATGTAGTTGCACTATTCTGTCCATGGTGAAGCTGAAATGCAGGTTCCCATGGGAAGTTTCAGTTAGACCAGTGCTTTCTTGTGAGCAAAGGGTTTTCTTCTGAAGAACTGGCTTTTGTCATCAAAGACATTTTATTACACCTCAAAAAAATTTCTCACCATCTCCAATTCATGGTAGCAAAGAATAGCAACACAGCCTTATCCCTGCTGTGCCAGATGTGCATTCGTGCTATCTAGTTCTGTCTGCCACCAACCTGGATGAAGGCATTGGTCTTCCACGAGTGTCGTACAACCCTATTACTACATGCTATCTCTGCAGTGATGCAAATAGACACCCATAGCTAGAGTGCAGGGTACAATTATATCCATGCACAAAAGCTGTGCATGGCTAAGGCACTATGTATGCAGTGTTGAATAAACTCAGTAAAAGCAAAGTTCCTACCCCATCATCTTCCCCACAGATCATGGGAAACAGAGCTCTGATGCACACTTTAATGTTAGCTTAAAATGTAAAGTGCACGGTGCCCAATGGATCAGTGAATACATTTTGGAGAAGCCAACACAGAGGTTCCCAAACAAATGCCTACCTAGTTGGAGAATTTCAAAAGGATGGTTGGGAATTCGGTAGAGAAGACAGTAGACTTCCCCCCATTCTTAACTCTGAGGACTGCCAACCTGTGCCAGAATGGCCCTCTGCTTAAGAGCTGATGATTTTCTGTATAGAGATTTGTCATACAGGCTGCCTTAGAGCACACTGAGAAGTCATATGGCTGGAGGCACCCACAGTTCTGCCGTCACTGTCCTGTTACAGTCTGTGTCCCCATAGCTTTAAATATACTTGAGTTTTGTGAAGAAGCTGTTCTCCTCCAATAGCTAAAGCCAGGATTTCTCCAGTGTTTGTTATGGTTTACTAGAAATTCCAAGTACTTTTTCAAAGTCTGTTGATAAATGTGTTTCCTGGATATAGCTGCATTTTTCTTTCCTGTCATTACATCTCTCTTGAGAGGCATTTTATATCCACCAGTTTTCAGTTTGATCTTTTAAGCCATCCTCCCCATGGCTTTGCACTTGTGTTAAGCACATCTGCATTGTGAAGATGTTGTTCCCTTCCTTGCACAAGTGCTCAGTTCTCTATGGAAGCAATAGCATTTGTAACTTAAAGAAAACTTTCAAACAGAATTTCATTCCTCGTCTGCATGCCTTCTTTTTTACCACACAATAGCAGTCTTGGTGAGCTCTTCATGGTGGTGTCCCCTTCTGCTGGATATTTATCTCAGTTGAATAGAAACTTGAAGCAGATTCTTGAATATCAGTATCCCAGCCTCCTTGTAGTCTGTATGAGGACAGGATTAATGGAATGAAGTGTACAAATGACAAAAACATATATTTTGTAAGGTCAGTAACATACTTTTTTTTTTTTTTCTCTCTGAGGTTTTTTCTTATGCTAAAACAGTTTTTTTATCTTGATAGTCATAAAGGATAGGCTTTGCAGATGCAATTTTTATAGATATATTGAAATCCTTTTAAGAATACCGGAAGTATACCATTGCTACCAATTCTTTGTTCATTAAATTAATCTTTTCTTACCCTTGGTAAAAAGGCACAGGTTATATATTATCTTCTTTGGGATTTTTTTAATACCAGGTTGTTTTTATGTAGCAAGAGAACCAAGACTCTTGCAACAGCTCTAAGTATCTAAAGAAAAGATTCCCAGAACACTTGCAATACAGGCAAATGGCAACACAGTTCACGTGCAGCCCCGAGGCAATGATGAAGAAAAACTGTCTAAATACCTGCAGTGAAACATTGGTTTCACTGAGTTTCAGTACTGATTTCAATGGATGTTTACACTTAGTTTTACTTTTCTATCATATACTTAGGTAAAGGCAATAATTCTGTCCCACCTTGAAGACGACAAGTAGTGTTACATTTTTACTTTGGTTCAGTGGCCTTTTTGCACAAGCTGAGAACTGACTATATCTCAGTGAGTCACAGAACTACCGTAAAGCGATTGCTGTCACATTAGGTGGTAATTGCCACAGTATGCATGCTCCCCTTTCCCCCCTCAGAGACCAGATTTCATACCCTGCTGAAGTTCCTGCTAGAAAATGTGTTTGGTGGTTTTGGCAGGATCCCGGGCAGATGTTTGTGCATCCCACAGTGCCATCACATAGAGTTATCTGTGCACGGGGTGACAGCAGGTCAGGAAGGAGATTTGCCACATGGGTCTGTGTCACTCCCACCCTGTCCTGCCTGTGAATGACCCCCTTGCAGGCAAATGTGGTTTTGGTGCCACTTCCACCCCTAGACTGCAACAAAATGGGGCTCTTCTGCAAGAAATCATCACTTGCACCATCAGAGCCAGTAAGTAAGCTAACTCCCAAAGGAATATGGATCTAGAGTTCTTGTTTATGGAATAACCAAAGACATCATTTTTTCCTCAAGTTAGAGGACAGGAGATTTAAAAAAAAATATATCAGTTAACTGAAAGTTGAAAACAAGTCATGCATTTCAGGTTATGATCACATCCAAAATGACTCATCTCACTCAGGTTTTATCAGAATGAAGCATACTAGTCATCTTGAAACAAAAGATTTTACATCAGTTTCCAGCTATTTTGTGTTTTCCTTTGCTTGGGAATTGGTCCAGAATTTTTTAAAGGACACAAAAAAGTTTTCATTTTAAAATGTTGCCCAACTCCTTCTAGAAACAGAGCACTCTGTTTTCATTGAGCAGTTTTAACAATCTGTTTCTTAAATTCTAGGGTCCTGACTCTTTTTTTTAAAAAAACACAACCCTTTTACTCTCACATTTCCTTTTATGCTTTGCAGCAGAATCCAGGTGAGTCACAACTCTAGGGTCTGACTTTGACATTTTTTTGAATTAACTATCCTGATTTATGGCAGCATAAAAGAGAATAGATTTTCACCTTAAAACTCCACTTCTATTTCTGCGTGAAATGAACTGAAAGAAACAGCATAAAGGCTAGTGTTTTTAAATAAGTCACTTCATATATATTCATGCAATTTACACTCTGAGGAGCTGCTGAGTCTGGATATAGCTTTCATGACTATTCAGTAGATTCTAATCATTTAAACCTTCACATCCCTCCATGTGGGTATGTGTTTGTTTAAATGAACCAGTATTAAAAA
>JANZLP010000046.1:11539769-11551240 GCA_026930925.1 Chelictinia riocourii | reverse complement strand
AGCTACCAGCTTCTCTTTGATTTTAGTGGGAGTTAGGAAGATGATTGTATTGAAAACCTGGATAGGTAGGGACTGAAATCTCCTGGATTTCCTATGAATCTATGTCTGTCTGACTCCTGTGAACCTAAGTGGCTTTTGAAATTGAGACTTGACCCCTTCAGCTGTTAAGGCATACAGTAAAATTTCCCTGAAACTCATCTGAGATTAATTCAGCTGTCAGCAGTGGGACATATCTCATAAAATGTGTGGAATTCCATGTATTTGGAATTTCTATTCTTGCAACTTGCCCTTAATTTGAAATGGGAGGGAGCTTGTTTTCTTACTTTGCTGTGCTGGGCCTGTCTTTTCTAGGTGTGGCTTCTGTGATATGAGTCTGTACTATTTCATAGAGTATCTTTAGGAAGTCTTTAATGTTGTGCTTTTTTCCCCACTGCTTCCCTTGGGCACAAGCAGCACAGTAGCTTACTGAGCTGCTGCTTCTTTTGCCTTTAAGATTTATGTTTAGCAGACGTGATCTTTCAGATTGCAAAATATGTGACATTTGCACAATGCCATGGCTCATTTTTGTGGCCTGCAGAAAATTGCCCTGCAGATGCTGTTGTAACAGGGAATTTTCTCTCAGAGTATCTAGTCAAAAGGGTCCTACTAATTGGTATGGATTAAAACAAACAGAAGTAATCTGGTGGGGAAAGTAAACTTGAAAGTGCCAGCCTTTTCATACCTGTATCTGTTGTAGAGTGGTGTTCTGGCCAGCAGATGACTCTTCTGTAATCCCCACAGCACCCACAGAAAGATAATCATATTTCTTAATGCTTCCATAATATGTAACCAATACTATTTCATTCCCTACCAGGGGTTCCAGATAGCCATGGTGCCTACGTGCTCCATGATGGGGCCTTTCAGAGGACACATGAGTCTCAAAAGTAGCCATAAGTATTCAAATTATTACTTGAGAAGTGCCTGTGTACTCCAATTTTGGAATAACAGCTTGAATATTGATTATTAAAAATATATTTTATTATTGAAAAAACATGAAGCAGATAAGTGCTTCTAAGGTCTGCTATTACAAAAATCTCACCTTCTTAATTCAGAAAAGCAGCTTTCCCGGTCAGGATCTTTGCCAACCACCTGTAGAAGAATTGCCAGGAAACTGTTCTGCCTGAAGCTTCCTTTCTCAGAAATGCTGTTCCACTACACCTTCTCCAGATCCATACCATTTCAGTCCTTAATTAGATGCTGGCAAATGTGCTACCACCACTAGCACAACCACCAGCCATTTTTGTCCTTTTTGTCCTTCATCCCTCCCTTGACAAAGCCCAGCTGCAGCCAGAGGTATTTCACTCTCTGCACATAGGGAGTGCTGCATTTCAGGGTCCACAGGGTATTACCCCACCATCCTCCTCTTCTCACCTTTTTAAAGGAATACCAAAGGACTGAGAGGAGGATGGTTACTGTGTCCCCACCTCAGCAGTCTGTCATACTGGTTTTCTGTATAAAGAGATATATATGTATTTTCTGAAGCAAACAGAAGCAGAGACACCTCTGTTAGATACCCAAAGCAGAAGCCAAAGCTTAATGCCTGCCAGTGCTTCCTGTAGCTGAAAATAGGCAGAAATACTTACCCAGAAGGGGAGCAGCTTGAGGTAACTATGCAGCTGAACCAAAGTAAGAGGATCTGCAAAACATTTGTCAGTCATTGACTGGGCCACTCTGCTGAGAGATTGTCTCATTGTTTACTACGTTGTCTGCACTGAAGCAGGCACTGTGGCATGGGCATGACCATGGGCAAATGTTCTACCTTGTTAAGCATGAGACAAACACAAAGTGAAGAGGCAGTCCCTCTCCCCTCCAAATATAGGCTCTAAATACAAGATGAAGAAGTAGACAGCTGCAAACAGATGCAGGACCATAACTGTGAACTGCTGCTTATGGTACGAGATAGCTCTTTCTTTGCAATGCTAGATAGGTACTTCTATCAGTTTACAAAAGGCAAAGCCAGGGATGTTGCAGAGATCATTCCCACCTGCCAGTAGTGAAGTGTAGATAAGAATTTGATATTTCTATGCTTTTGAGGCTTAAGTATCACTGAACAGGTTTTGTTTGTTGATTATAAGTACATGTAGCTTTGTCCCCACATTGTGAAATTTCCACTTGTAGGAATTAGCAGTTAGCAATGGCATAAAGATAAAGTATTTGTGGTGCAGCAGCACTGCAGTTACACTAGTCTTCTAAAGAGCAAAATAGTTGACATGTTCTTGAGAACACGCTTTTACTCCTATGAGAGGCAAAAAGTAGTGGCTTTGAATTAGCAGTCTGGTGAGGAGCAAAGTCACCTCTTGTGTTTTTTAAAAGCATATTTTTGTTTTTCAGCTACATGGAAAAGACATGTTTTATCACTGTCATTGTGTATCAGTCAAACTTTAATACTGCTATGACTGGATTTATGTTATGACATTATACCTCTGGACATGATATATTCTCCAGACATGATTTGCAGAAGTAATGTCTTGCAATTCAATCAGTGGAAACTAGGTAAATTAGTCATCGTACAACTACATATTCAGGACTATAATAAATTACTAGGAAAGTCATTACAAAATAGGAAATAAAAAGAGTCAGTGTTGAGAGAGTTGTCACTGTTCTTTACTGCTCATTCTTGTATCTGTGTTTCCTGGAGATCTTTCCTCATATATAGAAGCAAGATGTAAATGTCTTGAAAGTACAATAGTACTCAGAGTTTAGAAAGACTTTCAAAAGCAGGCAACTTTCTACAGGTAGATCTGTGGTCATGTATAGAAGATGTTGAAACTCTGAAATGTTGAAAACTTAGATAAAGCAATTTGCTAAATATTGCAGGTAAATGAGGTCTATGTAAGACAGCAGAAAATATAGGAGTTTGATTCTGTTGAAACATGGGCTTAAGAACTCTGCCTGTCTTTACAGCACATAAAAGGGCTTTTTCAATTTGACCTGACATCTGTTTGCCCCATCAACAGAGCTTCATAACAGGGCTACTTAAAATTCCTGGAAGATTTCTATTTAATATTTCCCTCAATTTGAAGTTATTCAAAGATGTGAAAGAAAACAGAAGAAAAAATCTGTTTAAAAGTATGAACTTTCCAGTGAGCTCAAATAAGATCAGTCTCCCTAGGGGTGGGAAATACTTAGATGGGCACCCACTGAATCTCCCCATTTCATTGTTTTCATCCTTAAAACATCTTCTTTGAGAAATAGATGTGTTTTTTCATGTCCTCTTTTCAGAGAGATTGAGACAGAAAGACAAAATGACTTCCCAAAGTTCAACAGAAAGTCTCTGGCAAAGAGAATAATTTTCTTTCTTTTTCCTTACATAGGAATAACCACAATGCTGCTTATTGCACAATGTTAGCAGTTTTCTGGACACAGGATAGAGTTTGATTTTATGAAAGACAAAAGATTAGATTAAAATACTAGTGCCTTGTATATCTTCAGCATTTCAAATTTGGGATGGTAATTCATTTTGAGAAGAATGTTCTTTTTATAAATGGATTTTCCATCCCTTTTTTAATACTTGGATATTGTTTGGATTATCACATTGTTCTTCTGTCATGCTGTCTTTTTCATTGCATATATTGAAATCAGGCTGTCACTGCCAATCAGGGAAAGATTTGGGGCATTTCCCAAAATACTATTTTCTTTTCCTTAGTGACAAGAGCCTCTGGCTGCTGTGATTTAGGGCATTGTCATTCCTTGAACTCAGTAGAGCTGCCCCACTTTACACCAGCTAGGGATGGTACTGGATATTACTGAAGAGCTTGTTCCAGTTTCTTTAGCCAGCAGGATGTTACAGCACAATTGGCAAAATTTGTGAAAAAAATTAAGTCGTTAAAGTTTTGGAAGTGAATAACTACTGGTCTCAAGCACATCAGTGCCTTGAAACAGAATAGTACTAATTTTAACTATTTGATTTCTTCAGTATGGTACTGACACCTATGAGTGGTTTCCCTGATTGAAACTGGACATATGGTAAATGCTCATGATTAGAAATTTTGTGAGCTTTATATTTGGCTGCTTCAAGTATTGGATTCCATTGTGGTACCATGCTATATTTCACTGAGACAAGAGATAACTGCAGTTTGATCATAATTTTGCACAAAGTTCTCCATTGCTTTATAGCAAACATAGAGTCATTAATTCTGTCAGTGTCTCTGCACCTGTTTGTGTCATGGTGTAAGCACTCTGGCTGTGCCTTTGCGTTCAATGGACCATCAGAATGGGTGGTCCTGGAGCTGAAATAACAGTGACTTTCTGCAGCTGATCATGTTGGGATGTGATGCTGCTCCTGGACAGGCTGTTGAAAGCAGGTCTTCACACCAGTGCCCTCCAGGCAGGCTTTTAGTCACTTGCAGGAGCACATTAGTAAATAATACTAAATGAAGAAATAAATATGGCATTAGGTATTCTGTCCTGCTCTTTCTTAGGGTGCTTGTTCAAAAGATGACACAATAATTTGAATGTAGTCAAACTCCTTGGCAGTGAAAAACAGTTTGTAGCACTGTCTCACTTGGTAGGCAAGAGATTTAGGCAAGGAAAAAGCAACACAGCAAGAAGGCAGCCAAACCAAGGTTAGAAGGATTGACTCCCAGACTCTCAACCCAAAGTCTCCTATTCTTTTAAAATACAATAAAAACTTTGAAACCAAGTCCTTAGCTGAAATTGTACATTGGGGACATGAACGATGAAACAATAATTTACTTCATTGTGTCAGAAAGCCAAAGCTGAATAGGTTGGATGGGCTCAGTTAAGAGCTATTCTGTGCCTGTGGATGGAAGGCCAAAGGCACATTAGATTTCTTATCTCCAGTGTTCTGTTTATTTTTTAATATTATTTGCTAGCAACTTGCCATCTACAAATCTTGTCTGATGATTTGAGAAGGAATCCAGAAATGATTCTCTTGTTCCAAAACAGGTTGAAGGACAATGACTTATCTCAGCCACACTACCAGGTTAAAATTTTAAAGGACTAAATGCTTATCTGCTTTTTGACTTTTTTTTCCTGGGCTAATGAAGTTACATGAGATACAGAGACAAATTCTTCCTGATCTGATAAGTCTTGTGGGTTAGAGATGCAGAGGAGTGTCACGGTTATTCTGTGTGTAACACATTTCTGTTCCATGTTCTGGCTCCTTTTCTGGCCCTACTTCTGTCTCCCTGTGTATCCAGTCCATTTTCCTCACTACAGAGTGCTAGAGTTAGCCTGGTATCACCAAGAGGTAAGATATTCATATGCAGGTTTTTTACAGTACTTTGTCCTACTCTCTAGTATTAAATCTTTCAAAATGTAAATGCTTTTTATTATATCAGATATTAAACAGTGAGATCCTCTATTATTCTGCAGAGTTCTATAATATCCAAGGCTCATACACTACATATTGCAAGCCATAATTCTAAGGTATTCAAAAACATGCAAAATGAGAATAATTTACCACTTTTTCATGTTACATTTTGTGTTATCCTTACTTTTTTAAATAAATCGATGAATATTGACTTGATTTTATTGCAAGCAGGAAAGGATAAATATTAAAATGTTTTCAGAGCCATTATTGCCTGAGACATTCCTTGTCCTATTGAATGAACTAAGATTCTTCCCTCTTGCAGCTTTTTCTCCTGGACCTTCCTGCAAGCTCTCCAACCAATACATCATTCAAGATCACATGGCTGCTCATTACAAGAAACTGATGTCTGCCAAAGGTATGTACAGTCTTTAATGATAATGGTATCTGTGTAGCTGAAAGATGAAATCATGCTCAAGGGTATGTATGTTGGTGGCCCTTAGTTTTGGCTGGCTGCTAAATTTCTTCCCCTTTCTTTCCTCCCTCTCCCTGTCACTAAACAGGTGTAGGAGGATTTAAAAGTGAGGCATAACTTTTTGGTTATGGTGTGCCCTAAAAGAGAAGATATGTAGCACACTCGATTGGAACTGTAACCTTGTCTTGGGAGAAGCAATCCTAACTGTTTAGAGGCAAAAAGTCTACAGAGTCAAACCATTCCACAAAATGACAAGTTCATATTAGGAAGGTGTCATGGTTTAATCCCAGCCAGCAACTAAGTACCATGCAGCTGCTCACTCACTCCTCCCCACTCCCAGTGGGATGGGGAGGAGAATCGGGGCCATGCTCAGACTATGAGGTTGACCACTGCGCATTCACTGCCCGTATGCCAGGATCAGAACAAGTGAGAAGATCAGGCTGCCCAACAATCACCTTGTCTAAATGCAGCATGTTTCTGCAGTGAGAAGGGACCCCAGGGAAGCTGAGGGCCCTGGCAGGCAGTGCAGCAGAGGTCCCTGTGCCAGGGGATATGCCAGCACTTCAGGATACAGGGGAATTGCGACAGCTTCACCAAAGCAAGCGAGGAGAGCGCTTGCATGGGGAACAAGCAAACAGCGGGAAGACAGGAGGGATGGTGCCTCCGTCAGATGACAAAGAGGAATATGCTTTTGGAAGGGGAACAGAAGCAGCAGGATATCTGCCATGGCTCTTCCTCTCCAGGGTACTTTCTTTTCCCAGGATCTCTTGGGGATCCCCAAGGAAACTTTCTGAGCCCACCACAGAGCAGGGGAATACACCCACCTAAACCTGGAGCAGCATTATTTAACTGATTTAATTCACTGGAAAGAATCATCTTTTATTACACCAAAATCTGAAGATTCAATTATTTGCCAACAATCCCATTTGCAATGGTGAGGAGTGAAAAAGAAATGTTTGAAATGTATTCTGCATTGTAAATTCTCTAGTGCTGCTCTTCTTTGGCATCACTGGCCTGATACACTCTTTTTTTAACTGATATTGCTCTTGATTTCCGCAGGAATGAAACCTGGCCCCTGCATTTTATGGAGTTGTTCATAACTTATACCTTGCTCAGCTCATTTGAACGAAATGGCCTAGGACTGCAGCTCTGTAATGGCATCATACTCTCTGGATTTAATTTAACTTCAAAAAGTAAATAGCCTGTTTTGTTTTGACGTCAAGATAGTTCTGATGCTAGAGTGGTTGATATCTGAGGGATTTGGCCAGCAAAGCCCAGTTGCTGTCAACGTGCCCATTATTAAAGCCAAGTTTTTAAACTACTTTCCAGAAATATATGACAAACTACCCTCCTTCACATATACATAATTCTTAACATTCACATTGCTGGTACAGAGCCAGAGCTGCTGTGCTAGATACACTCATTAGGACCCCAACTGGCTCTGTTAAAATCAATGGGAGCTGGTTTGTTCTGCCTGTTGTAGCAATAGAAAGCTGGGATGCAGTGGCTGTGCTGAGCTGTGCAATGCACATATCTTACCCGGACTTATGTCCCAAAGATTGCTCTGGGGACCCACGCAAAACAAGAGTATGTGACTATGGCAGGTTTTCCTTGGAGCTCCAGCAAGCTGTCTTGTGTTCTTCTGTTACAGCTGCTCTATACTGAGAATAAAAACTTACCCTTCTAACCAGCTAGCAATGTTAATTCCTTAATTGAAGCCATAAGGGAGGACAGTTTGGTGTTGAACCACCCTGGTCCTGTGCTGATGACAGTGCCGCATTGTGCATCTCCCACAGAAAGGGCTCGTGGCTGTTAAAGTCTCCCTCCCACAGCATGCTTTCCTGCTGCCCAGTGTCCCCCTTCCATGGAGGTGTTTCTCTCAAACACAGTTTCCTTCAGATCTGCCTCCTCCCAGTGAGGCAGACTGGCACGGACATGCTCTCTTTGGTAGAGCTGGTTCTAAAACACTGTTTTCAGTGAAAACTCTACTAAAACAGGAATTTTGGGGGCCATGAACATGATGCAGAGCATTTCTATTTATTGATTAGATTGGATTGATTCTGATTTTGATTCAATTTGAAATTGTCTGCAACTCTAAGTAAAAAAAGTGAGTTTTGCTTAAAAATACTGTGATGAAAAGGAAAAAACTGACTGAACGTATTCTCTTTTCTTCTTCATTCTACCACCAATGTCTGACAATCCAATTTTAGTCCAAGGCTTTATTTCTGGTGGTATTTCCTGACTTCCTCTCCCCTTTTTCTTATGTAACCATAAGCAGGAGAAAGTGAGCTTTCTTCTTACTTCTTAGCCATATCTATCTAAGCTCTCCTTTGCACAAAAGAGTTTGATGCTCCACAGACAGGTGGAAACAGCTCAGAGCTCAGTGAGGTTGCCTAAACATCTTATGCCCCTAAATGCCCCAAGAGTATCTGGGACATGCGATGTGCTGGCAGATGGGATGCAGACCTATGGAGTCCTGGACTCTGTTGGCCTGGCAGCTGGAGGGGGTGAAGAATACCTGAAGGCACTTCAACAGTACCAGATGCCTTTGCTTCGTCAACTAAAGGGAGCCCCAGAGTTGTGCGACCAGCCTCTGCGTTGTGCTGTTTCCCTTGCCTTCTACCATCAGTACAGCAGAGCACTTAAAATAATCTTGGCCTTTATATAATTTCACAAACTTGAATTTGTTCCTGGTCAATGGTTCAGTGCATAGTAAAGAGTAATTCTAATGTTTTGAATACCTTGATATATCTTTGCTATGAAGAGGAAGCAGAAAATGACATGCCAGCTACTTTACTGGGTCATTGCAAAATCTGTGTCTCCCACACACAGCAATCGTTAATGCAATGAAAGCCATAAGGTAACATTCAGTTTAAGATCTTTAGCATGATATCATATGCTGTGAGATTTATTTTGTCGGGGAGGAGGAGACTTGCAAAACCCAATCAGCTGAAAACACGAGCAGGGCAAGGAGAGGGAAACTGAGCTGAGTATCAACAAACCCGTTCCTTTCAAGCACCTTTACCTCCTGGAGCATAAAGGTAGATGAGAAAAAGGAGATGCATGAATTGTCCCAAAGAGCCCATTTAAGTGCTTTTTGTCTTGATCATAGGAGGAATGAGGAAGCAGTGGGACTTGGGTCAGGACTAAGAGTGTATTTTAAGTGCTTTTTTCCCCTCAGGAATCATTCTGGAAAAGGACGATGAGAGAGGAAGAAAACTAGACTGAGCCTCAACAGGGCATTTGTAAGTGCTCCTTTTCTTTTTCCTTTTAAATTTCTTATTTAACTTGTTACATATGGAGGGAGAAGAGACTCTGAGGCCATGGAAGTCACATAAAACTGCTCATGGAGAGCTCTCTGACATTTCTGTCTTTTTGCTAGTCATTTTAAGAGATACAAATAATTGGTGTGAGACCAAAAGAAAAAGCCCACAGACTTACGAAGATATTTCTATGTGTAGTCCCTGAGCAGATTCCAGGCCAAATTCTGATATCATTACCAAAACTAATTGTGTTATTCCACACCAGTGGATCCCAGGAGTTTAAATAGGGAGGGGCTGTGTCCCTAAAGATGACAAAATCAAGACACCTGGCAAGTGCACAGTATTTTTATGTGTCTGCAGACCCCCTCTGCATTGGTCTGCTTGGCAAAGTGGTAGAAATGCCACTTATTGAAAGGCAGCTTGAGAGGAGAGACATTGGAGCACTTAGATTTGAAGACTCTAGACAATATTTAGCCTTCTTTTACTGTTGCCTGAATGGAAGCTTGAGTAAAAAATAATAATTTTTAAAAGCCCTAAGAAAAAAATTCATTTCCTTTTAAATGAGGTGGTTTTATCCTCAGGAAGGTACATCACAAATCTCCCATTCCTCTGATAAAACCAAACTTTCAGTTGTGATTTTTCTGCAGAGCTCCCCAAGGTACAACACAGAACAGGATCCAGACAGAAGACAAAAAAAATATTCATGCATTTTTCATTCTGAAGTATACTTTCAAACAAAGAGGTCATATTCTTTGGTATCAATGGTGATGTAAATTTCATAATGATCACCACCACAAATTATTCTTAAATCAAAACATGCTCTCATTTTCATCTGAGTAGCGGCCACGAATGAAACTAGTTAGAATTAGTTCTTAAATATCCACATTTTGGTTAAAGTCCTATGAAGGATATTGGCAAGGTAGGTCTGTAGGGAGAGAGACTTGGTTTTCCTTCGACCAAACACAGATGGAAAAAAATACAAGTCACAAAACATGCTGTCCCTCCTTCATATCCCAAAGGTTTGTCTTCAGTTTCAACAGCATCCTTTTCCCAACAACAGCAATTAGGCTAATGAAAGTGTGGCTTTTCCTTAAGTTACTTCTCTTATTTATAGCCTTAGACCATCATGGCTAAAACACATATTACCATGACATGAACCCTAATAGATACAGCACTGAAATGGTGTGATCATGTTTGATTTTGCAACCACTAAGCAGGCACTTTGAGGAGAATTCCTCTCTCCACCCTGCTTAGTCAGGTCTCAAAGGTAGTTAGTCAAAGAAATTGCCACATTGGTGCTTGTTGGACCAGTCTGTTTTGGTGTTTACTCAATCCCCTTTGAACTTCTTGTGAGCGGTATTATTCTCTTTGGAGCCTGGAAGGATTTACAGCATTCAGGTTCTGCTGATGAAAAAAGTGGCGGCGGTGAAGCCAGGTTTTGGAGGCTTATAATCGAGCAAGGATTTTTAGACACAACAGGGAGCAGAAAGGAGGCAAAATTTACATATCCTAGTGTAAGACTTGCTGCTGAATTGGTTCAGTACTGTTTGTTCTAGGGAGAGATGCGATGACCAGCTCCCCTCTCTCATGCTGAAAACCTTGGAACTGTAGGGAGGACCCCAGGCTGAAGGATCTCTGAGTCTCGGAACGAGAATGATGCAGTCAGGGTGTTCTGCCAGTCTTTATCTACCCAATTTCTGCCTCTTTGGGGATCAAACTTCCCTCGCTCACCCCATTTCAAGAACATCTGTAGGGCAACCTGAACCCAGATTTCCTACCTGGACCAGTTTTTGATTGCACCGCAGAAATTCCAGCTTTAAGTACTGCAGTAACATGAAGCTTTAGGTGCTGCTGTTATAAATTCTCCTGATGGAAAACTTCCTCTGCAGACACAATTTTAGATATTCTGTGAAGTCAGCAGGAGTTTGTCAGCCACCAGCCAAAAGTAGAATCTTCCCCCCCCCCCTCCTGTAACTTTTGTGTTTTGCTTTTGTTTTGGGAGGAATAAATCTGCTTTCATCTTCTGACTGTTGCCAGCAAAGTGATGTGAACATCTTTTCAAATTCCAGAGGATGGCTTTCCTCTTTTATCCATAAATACTCTCTGTATTTGCAAAACTGACATTGTTCCAGAGAGGTAAAAGTGGGTATTTCAGCTCTGCAAAATGATCGCTTTCCATTTTATTGCAAAAGACAAAAGGTTGCACTACCTGAGGTGCCCAAAACACCACCCAAAAAACTTTCAGCAATAGGTAAAATATTTCTGGAAAATATCCATAATGAACTACTGTGGTCAAGCCAATGCCTGTCCTGCCTTAAAAGCGAACTCGTTCTTTTCTGGATGGAGACTGCACACTCACGGGCAGTTTTGGCTCCCTGGGATACCTGTGCCTCACATGACTTTCTACCTCCCATTTCTAGGT
>JANZLP010000046.1:11347258-11363127 GCA_026930925.1 Chelictinia riocourii | reverse complement strand
GCTGCTTATATTTAAAAGTTGAATAACTCTCACAAAGATTTTAGTCTCATGATATGGCAGAACACAACCAATCAAACATGATTTCTTGGAGGAACAATTTAGGTTATTTTTAAATGTAGATCTTAAAAGTTGTAGGATTACTGTATGGGAAGATATCAATCAAGTGATTCAAAATGTCCATTCTCCTTAAGTGAGTGATGGATCTTCTTTCTTCTTGCCTGTCTTCTCCTCTTTTCTGTGTCAGTCATACATCCAGGCTGCTATTCACACTTCATTCACAATCCTCTGTACCTATAATCTCTGTTATTTTGCTGTCGACTCCTCATGCCTCATTAGGCATGTTTGACACCTGCACCTAATACCTTTTCACTAGCAATGCAGGACAGCTTTTGACAAGAACAGATATTTTTCCACAATAGCTTTAAAGAAGGTCTTCCAAGTGTGTACCTTGCTTATTTTATGGGGTTAATGTGATTTTTTCCCCCCTTATTCAATAAACTTACATCTTACTCCACTCTCCTTGTTAGACACAACTGCATTTTCTTTGTCTTGGTTAAAAGCATGTGTGCACATGTCTGTGAGAGGGTACAACAAACAGCAAGAGCAAAGCAGTAATTTGGGCCACTGGGGCCTACATTAAGTACCTAAATCAACACAAACATGTTGCACATCTATGTGTCTATTTTAAAATAACATGAACCTATTAACATGATAGCTTTTCTATATATAGGTATAGATGACATTACTACTACAAGAAAACTATCCTATTAATTTGGCTTGAACTACTTAAAATAGAGTACTAAATTACTAGAATTCTTGGACTAATAAATTACTGTACCACTCAAGATCACGAAACTAATTCTTTTGGGACTGTAACTTCATTTCTTAAAGTGCAATGAATAGTTGCTCAATGTTATAAATGAGTTAAAATCATTCTAAAAGCTACAGGGTCGCAAGAAGTCAAACATGATCCTACACGCCACTCATTTAGTGAGGTTAGGGCTAATTGTAGAATACCCCACTGGGAAGTAACAACCCAAAATAAAACATGTACATAAGCTGTGTTAGGCTGTTTTGTGCTATGGTTTGGGGGAGATAGGGAACCTTACACACCTAAATCAGCCTCGCCAGAGAAATTCCTGCAGGTAATGGTAAATACAGAATAAGTTTGGAGGCTTCAGCAAGAAGCTATTACTTATGACAATGACAATAATGACTAAAATATGAGGATAAAGGGACATTCCTCTCTCAATTTGTTTTTTTTCATTGCTTATTAGAATAAAAATTGTGAAGGGCAGCTTGTTTTTGGCTTGGCTCTTTTCACTTGCAATTGAGCAAAACTGGAACTGATTCTTCAACAACATTCAGCCTATCTGTCAAAATACAGCTCTGTTTGTGCTGTAAACTAAGCAAAACCAATGCAGTGCTACAGGGAAATGTATTCTATCCTTCTGTATCCTGAACATACATAGATTTGCTTGTACCTTCCCTAACCGAGGTTGGGGTGCTCTACCTGAGGGAGTGAGGTTACATTTTTCAGAAATAGCAATTTCAGTAGATGCCAAACAAGATTTTCCTGCAGATGTTTTGCAGTTCTCTTTGGTACATCAGGACAGCTGAAAGGAGTCAACAGAAAAGCAGACTGAGCATCTTCCAGCACACTGCAAACTTGGACCAAGGGATGCACATTTCCTTTTCTATTTTCTTTTATATTATAGCTCTTTTGTTGTTGTTTAATTTCTCTTTCCAGTTCAGTGACAAGGCAAATGTGAGGAAAGGTTGAAATGGCAACTTTAGAATAATATTAATAATAATAATAAAAAAATAATCCACAGGAATCAAACATAATGAATCCAGCACAGTACCTCCACACTCCGTGTGGCTGGTCCTTTAGAAGACCTCCCCTGCTATGTTCTTATACAAAGGAAACTATCTACTTCCCACATCTGGCATTATATTTGGCTGTCCTCACATTAAAATTAAATTTTGATAAAAATGGGCATAAAGGCGAAAGGGTTAGTAGGAAACAGTTCACAGCAGTATTGATGAGAACAGCTTGCAGCTGGAAGCCTGAGATAACACAGTTTGTCAGAATGCTGTCACACAGCTGCCTGCATAATGAGGTAAGGAAAAAAAATGCTCTTTCATTTGTTATCAGTAGAAATCTCTAAAAGAGATGCATCATTTAGAAGTAGCCTGACTAATGGTCAAGTTCTACAGGGATGCAGATGGGATGTGGAAAATATTCCCCACCAGCAAAGCCCTAGGCTCCATCATCCTTAGCAACTCGCACGCTGCTGCCAATGTGAGTGGACAGCAAGTACCTTTTTCTGTATAAAACAGTATTTCAGAGGCTGAGCTGGGGTTTCAAAATGTGGCAGTGGTAAAATCCAGTTGTTAAAAGTGATTTTGTTTTAACATCACCCTCATACCTCTTTAAAAATGCTACACACTTAGGGCACAGAGACTTGCCTCATTTAGGATTTTAACTCATGCCAGCACAATTGCAGTAAAATCACTAATACTGCTGGCAGAAAAGACTCATACCAATCAACCTTTTGAAATATGTAAGGCACATTCTTGCAATGTATAAATTTATTCAATTAAAAAAATTTTTTTAGAGCACCATTTTCCAATTCTTTTTCAAAAAGCAGCAGTACCTCAGAATTCTCAGCCACCCTTTCAGGTGGATCAATATGGAAAATGAGGAAGATGCACCACAGGAGCTGCTGGAGGTGCGACCAAGGGTCTACCTAGCCCAGTATCCTGTCAACAACTACTGGAAGAAGGCATCCACCCAAAGGCACCTATCACTAACCTGTTCATCAGGAGAGTTTCTTCTTATCCTTACTATTCTGATGACATGCAGTCTGTTAGATTCGCAAAGGAAAAAATGTCTTTAAACAGACTTCTACCAGGAATAATTTCTTTTGATGGACAACATCAAGGCAGGAAGTCAAGCAGGAAAACCTCTCACCGATTTATTGCTATCAGAAGTCAGATGTCTGGATAAAAAATTTGAACTCATGCAAATATTTCTGTGTGCCAGTTCAAGCTATTTGTGCACAGTCACAACAAATAACCCTATGCTCACAGCACCTGCAGCAGGGGTGGAAGGGTAGGAATGGCGAAGGAGAACAAAGGCTCTCTTGGCTCCTTCACTAGCTGCTCTCCTTTTATCCTATACAATGGGATTCGTTTACCTCACGAGTATTAAGGGGATAAATTGAATAGGTGACCTTCAAAAAACAGTAACATTCATCTGCAAAAAGTATTCCATTACCTTATTTTTCAAACTGTGGTTACGCACAGAACGTAAAGGCAATACATAACACTTGAAGACAGCTACTTTCTGAACCTATGTTGGCAACAGAAAGAGGGGCAGATACTCAGGTGTTTCTAGGACACTATCCTGTTTGATTTTATGTAGACCAGAGGTTCTTCAGGACAGGGATATATTTTGATGCCCTTTGATGCAATCACCTTTCCAATTATGGCACACGTAAAACCTGTGAACTCTGAAGGGAACTTCTGAGATGTGAAGAATATGTGCAGAGGCCTTCCTTCCCTGAGAGGATTTCTCTGCCCTGTGGTGCTTGTGGCCTCTCAACACCTTGCTGCCTTGAGAGTGTGGGTCTGGTCAGAGCATTGGTGCTGTCTAGTGGCAAGTTACTGTATCTCACGTCGCTGATGGAAAAGTTAACTGAAGAAAAACGTAGAATGCTGCATTTGATTAACAGCCCTCAAAGCATGTCTTGGGTTATGCTGGTTTTGAAGCACATAGGTATTTTCTAATGCCTCCACACAGAATTAAACAGTAACATTTGTAAGTATAGTTAAGGCAGTGCAGTCCCCGTAACATGGGTGATATTACAGTGGTTCTCCTTCCTCTTGGGACCAGGAAGGTGACTTACATTCTAACCAAGACCAGAACAGTTTCTTTGCTATTACCAAAGGTTCGAAGGTAAGTTCAGATGTGGTGTGCTGGTTGCAGCAGAGTCCAGTTAGGAGTTTACTGCCCCGAGTCTTTCTGACCGTTCTTTGCTGCCTGCCTTGCAGAGGCTGTGGTCTCAGAGACTGGCTGGCATGCTTGTGTACCATTTCTTTCTAACCCAGTTTATCTCAAGCAATTATTTTTTAAATCCATGCCATTTTAAGCAGATGCTGTTTGTGTTAGGGGTGAGCTGGCATGCAGCTGAAGAGAGCGGTAACCTCATAACCTGGTTCAGCTGTAGCCAGACTGGCATGTCTGGTCACAGCCTGAGAAACCCTTTTGCTGGTTTTGGAGGTTTCCTAACTTTGGTCACCCAGCCACATCAGTATTTATCAGCAGGTCTGGGGGTTGGGTGCATGAGGCATACATGAACTGTGGCTGCACTGGTATACTACCTCTACCTTTGGGCTCAGACCTGACGAGGAGTTGCATGTCAGCTGAGAAGGACTTGTGTTTCATCTCAGCTGGGACAGGTTACATATGTCTGCACCAAAAGTTTAAGCTGATGGACATGAGATCGTTTTATCACTGTAACTCAACTGTGTGAAAAAGCTGTCTCCACTGGACTTTAACCTGATATGCTGGGGGGACTGGTATATATCCCTGCTGCTTTGACCAACTCTGTTGTGGGTCTGGTCCAGTTTAGCAGATGGGAGGGATGCACAGATGGGGACAGTAACTTGTTAAGCTTTCTGTGGAAAGCTTCTTGTTTGTCTTAATCTACTCTATTGCAAATGTAAGGTGAAATGTGTGAGTTCTGTTGCTGTGGTTAACATAGTTTGTCTTGTGATTAGTTGCTGCAGGTCAGCAAGTGCATGGTATCAGAAGCTGGTTTGCTTGATTGTATGTCTTAAGTCATCCTTACAGATGAGAGATGCCAATTTAAAAAACTTTTATATGGGCCATAGTTAAAGTTATGTCAGTAGGCCAAAATATATTGCTAAAATTGTGTTTCTTCTATCAAAATGGTGACACTGGAGCAAAAACAACAGAAGAAATAAGGAATAGCCTCTTTTTGTATTGGTGATTACAAGGTCTTCAGTAACCTCTACAAAATCTGTGGAGGAAGTAATCCCAGCAGATCTCCTTCTTCTGTGTGGTCTAGGGAACACAAATTAGAACTTTTTATTTTCCTTTTCATCCACCTGGAAGCATTGCACATGTAGGGATCATATTGGTTTGTTTTGGTAATGTGGAACTTCTGAAGCCAGGTAAAGATTGCTGTTAAACAGCCTGACCTGTTTGTGGTGAGTTTTTCTTGCTTTCAGCACTTTTTGTTCTGTAGAAAATGTACAAATGTATAAATATTCTAATTTGTGCTCTTTTTCTGTTTCTAGGTATCAGTATTACCTACAAGTGAAAAAGGATGTTCTTGATGGCCGATTACTTTCTTCATTGGAGCAGGGAATTCGACTAGCTGGTTTGGCAGTGCAAGGTAAGATGATGTGACCTCATAGCCCTTTTCCGACATTGGCTTTTTTGGTTTGTTCTATATGTTGATTGGGCACTAACTAAGGCCTCGTATGACTCCTACTCACAACAGCTGGGTTTTCTATTGATTTGAAAGTGCATAGGTAGACTGCTGTTGATGAAACATACCCTCAGGGTAGGAGTGATGGACCACATCACAGTGTTCAACTTTCCTATTTCTAAAATCCATGTAAGTGAGTCTGAACAAAACTCCAGTTTTTCCAACCCCAACCATGGAGTACTTTGCAGTAATGAATTTGCTTCACATTCTCTGGTTTGAAATGCAATTACATCAAAGAGCATAGCAGCAGCTTTAATTTTGCCTTTAATTAAAAACTCGTTTTGCTGTATAGTGCTATCTGAAGTATGAAAGAACACATGACCATAATTGTTATGTGAGTTATAAATTAGTAATAAACTACTTCTTACAATGTGATTTTTATTCTGAGCCTCCTAAGGACACCAGTAAAAGTGGGATCATATAATGTATATGGACAGAGGAAGAGCCCTGTATTTGGAGAAAGTATGTTTCAGTCTATCCACGACTGACTATGAGAATCTAGGGTAGAGTTTCAGCAATCATGCTCTGGGCATGTCCCCTCATGAGAGGGAAGGAGGAAGTATATAAATAAATAGCAAACATGAAGATCTGATTCTTGAAAATTAAAGATTCAGTGGAGAGTAATGCTATTATGATATTTCTTAGGGCAGTAGAAATTCTTAGTATCTTATTTCTTGGTTAGAAATTTAAGAAAAAATGTTTCCTGTCAAATCTTGAAATGTTTTATTAATGAAGGAAAATATATGTGTAAGATTCCATACTGAATCTTGCAATTTAAGTAAATGAAATTTTTCTAGTGTGTAAGTTAGGGCTAAATAGATACTGAATATGTGTTACTGGTCCAGTGTTTTCGAGCTTTTTCCTAATTTTGAGAGTGAGTCAGTCTTTGTAATCAGTTTGAAGTAATCACTTTTATTCTGATTTTTCTACATATTCTATTACATTTCAAAGACCATTGCATCAAAATGCTGCACCTAATCATTTGCTTTGTTCCTGACCTTGTGTATTACTTCCTTTGTCCTTTGAATGTGATGCAACCAAAGATATTTGAAATACTTATTTCTTTTAAACTTATAGACTCTGTTTCATGTCCATTTTTATTTCTTTCTGTTTATGTTAAAACATAACTCTGAGGTGAAAACAAAATGAAGCTGCATTTTTGGCATCCTGTGATACATGAAATTGTCTAGAAGCTTTGAAAGAATGTTTAGATAATATGATTTATGGTGGGGATTTCCAACTTCTATAATATGAGAATCTTGTAGATGGCGTTTGATCCAGTTCAATTAATATAAAATAAAATCCTCCTGGCAAGATATTCTTTTGATATAAGCTGTTGTGTATTTAACAGATAGATAAATACAGGCTTTGTTTTGTATTTTTTAACGTAGTTTAGCCTTTAGGAAGCATTTTCAAAACTCCACAGTTTCAAGGACATTTAGACAAGAATCCTCAGCCCGACATATGAGTGAATATGAGCGCCTCTTAAAGAGATGTAGAAGAAGTAGAAAGGTGTGGGCCAGTCAGCTAAACTGACACAGTGCCTGTACTGTTAATATTGGCTGCAGAAGGATAAGACCTTCCCTCCCTACGCCAAACCATGCTGGTTGTTGACAATCTTTAATAGAATTGTCTCCTGGCTTTTAACCTCCCAGGCTGTAAAATTAAACATCTCTTATACAGTTGTGTAGAATTGTAGCAGAGGTAGGTTAAATTTTTCTTTTTTTTGGCCTGATCTGGGAATGTTGGAGAAGCAAAACTGTGCACCATTTTTAAAAAGGCTGAGCAATCCCTGCCTTGTTAGATGGTGGTATAAGTTCATGAAGACTACAGAAAAAGAAACTTTTGTACTCCTGTTGATTAAGCATTGCAAATGGTCATAATATTAGGGATCAAAAGAGAGAAATCACTTGTTGGCTGTTATTTGATCTGTGGTAATAACCCTTATTTTCAGACCTCCATGTTAAAAGCTAAAGTACAAGCAGAAATCTTTGTGCTGGGTTGTGGCTTCAGAGAGAACTCACCCACTTGAAATTAAACATCTGTGCAAAGGTCAAGTGTGGTCTTAACATGTGTAGAAAGTGCTAAAATGAGTAATTGTGTTGTTTTTTTCCAGCGGATTTTGGAGACTATAATCAATTTGAATCTCATGACTTCCTTCGAGAATATGTCTTGTTTCCTATGGTGAGTTCCTTCTCCCCCTCTTTTATGGTCTCTTATGAATAATTTCTCCATGCCTCAGAGATGGCCTTGTTGATAACAGAATAAAAGCACTGGTGCTGAACTGTTAATAGTGGGAATAAACTTTGCTCCACAAAACATGCAATATACTTGATTGTATCTGAATGAATATATGCTGTGGAAGAAATTCAGCCCTTTTCAGTTCCTGTTAAGCCCCCACTAGGAATAGGTGTCAACAAAAGAAATTTAATTCTTCGAATCTAAAAGCTGCAAATTCTTTTTTAAAAGGTGTATATTAGCAGTACTGCAGTATTAGTAGCATGGCATAACAAGGGGATATGAGGGCTGCTGATGTAGTAAATGTCGTGTCACAGGACAAATCATGCAGCCTTTCCTCAAGAGAACGTGAATTTACATCAACTGACTATTAGACTGAAGTGAAGCGTGAATCAGGCTATCTCAAAATGTTCTCCAGGGACTGTGCTGTAAATTTGTTTTAAATTTACATTGGAAACTAGTGAATAACTTGAATGCTGAGGGAAGTGTTTTAGGTCACTAATGATGTTAGAAACTCTGGTGACAAATGCCAAGCACATGCAGTCCATGACACTGAGCCTTTCTGACAGGATGGATTGGAGGGGGAAGCCTGCTGATGTTAAGGCTGGCTTTATCTTGGATGAACAAGTCCATCAGCACAAATCTTGAGTGTAAGCTTCATAAAATGTGAAATATCATGGAATTCTTTCTAACTGGAAAAAAAAATTGGAAGTGGGTTGGGGTTCCCATGCCCTGAGTGTAGCTGCCTAGAAGTTAAAGCATCTGGTTTCCCTCTGCAATTAGTAGAGCGGCAGAGGTAGCATGATTCATCTCGCTGTAATTTGAAGACTTGAGAAACGCACTTCCAGAAGCTTTGCATCCCATTTACTGGTGCTCTTTGTATAGAAACTGCAGTGGACAGTCCATTCTCAAGTCCAAATAGGTGGCAGCTGCACAGTGTCTTGAAGTGAAAGTGCAATTTTGAGCTGGTAGACAGAGTTCAATACCACCTGAAAAACAGAGTCAGCGGGAAGAAGGGGAATTAATGTATAGAGATCTGAATATGCCTTGTAGAGCTAGAATGTGGCTTCAGTATTGACCTTTCACTAAGGAACTTCTGTTAGCCTAACTAGTGGAGCAGGATTTCTTTGGTAGGCTGCCTTCATCTATTAATAAGTAATTAATGATCATGTGCATAGTTGATGGCTTATGAAGTTGTGTAAGATAGCCTAAGTGGGAAAGAAGATGGCTGCAAATATAAACAGAGAAATACGTTGTCAAGCTGGCACTTTGTAAATTACTGAACTTCTGCAAGGTTCTTTCAATATTGATACTATTTTTCTATTCAGAAAAAATAGGGGAGTGTTTAGGCCTATAGATGAGCTTTAAGGTGGTTATTTTCTATGTGGTTCAGCATTTTACTCTTTGGGGAATCTCCTAGAATTTCCGTATTTGAGGCAGCTGCCTACATGGTGTTGTGGTCAGCTCTCTTCTGTTTTGCATGTGCTCGCTTTGTGGTATCTTGCCTTCGGTCCATGCTACTATTGCTAAATTTAACAAGATCAGCAAAGTGTCTGCTTCCTACAGTCTCCAGAAGCCTACTCTTAAATCAACTGTTTCTGTAGACATTTCTTTAACTACTTGTCTTTGCTTTTCTGGGGAGGAGTGGATAATGTAATAGTAAATATTTCACTGCAAGTTCGGTGATGGTTGCTAAGTGCTGCTGATATAAACTAGTCCTGAAGCAAGTGGGAGGATTTTGGTGAATCTTGGGCATAGAAAGAGCCTCCAATGAGAACATTGCTATAAATTCATTAGTGAAGTGAGCTGGTGGATGAGGGAGGGGCAGCTACGTTTGTACTGTTTGATCTTGTGAGGCTACAATGTGTGTCAAATGGCATTTCTTCAACAGTGAAAAGAACAAAGTTATGTACACAGTACACCCCACAGGTGCGTAGCTGTGCATAGGCATGTACCATGCCATTTTTCATTAGCACGTTACCACTTTCACATTTTTTTGTGGCAGAAGCAAATATCAGAGGGAGGGCCCCATTGAGCAAGAAACAGGCAGTGTATTTAAGTACATTACATGCAGCCTTAAGGCTTTTTAAAATAAAAATAAGAACTTTGAGGTTTTGCAAGAAAGTTTTTCAGCTTCCTTTTTTTGCCTTGAATTTATGAGCAGACTTCCTTTATTAACTCGCTCCCAATTATTTCAGAATTTTCTACCACACATTATTAAATTTGCAGAAGACAAAAATGTCTGCTCAGAAATGTGTTGCAAGCATAAAGTATATTTTATTACATATTTGAAGAGGTGGCAAAACTTTCAATCCCTTTTAACATGGGGAAGGGAGTACCTGTAGGTTGCAGGAGAGAAAATACCCCAACTTCATTTTCCATGGTCTGTGCATTATTTTGGGCTGTTTTAAGAGGTGTATATTAATTTGTAGACTTCCAAGTGTTTTTAAAGACTTGTTTGGTCCTTACTGAGGAAAAGATTCCTTATCCGTGCTCTATACTTTGTTCTCTATTTTAGAATAATAAGCATCCTAGCCCTATTATTAACAGTATCTTTTTACCATCCCACAAAAAGATATAAAAAAAATCAGACACTCATGTTCTCCTCACATGTTTTCAGCATCTGGTGCTCTGAATCTTCAATGCAGTTGGTGGTAGGTATTCTCTCTAACTACCTGGAAGAGCGTAAACAGGAAACAATCCTGAAACATCTGCCATCATAATTCCTGTCTTGCATTTTGTTGTATCTCTCTTTGGATGACTAGTTTTCAATTCTACTTCATATTCTTACAGGAGTGGACCCAGGATGAAGCTGTCTTGGAGGAGCTGACTCAAAAGGTTGCTCAGGAACACCGAACTCACAGGTGAGCTTGACATGTTAAGGTTTGGATTTTTTTTAATTTTTTTTTTTTTTTTTAATTGTCATCATCCTCCTAGTACTTCCCTTCCTCCCCATGCTTTTCTGGCAGGGGTCAACTAGCCTATCTTCATGTTACTATTATGCTGTCTTGAGGGATTTTTAATTAGTCTATTACAAAAGATTATCTGCCCCTTGTGGACACCAAATGGCCAAGGAACTTAATCCCAAACAAATGAGCATTTGCACCATAAGGTTTAATGAGCATGTGTGACACTACTTGCACTCTGTAGTAGACTTCTTTCTCTTTTTGGTTTCATTTAAATCCTGATGGTGAAAAACCCTGTGACTTGATCGGGGGTGTTCCGAGGGTCTGTCCTAGGGTTTTCCCTTTCAAGAGAGAGAGAGAAACACATGCTTTGAATGTAATGGAAATGAAAATACCAGGAGTTGGGTTTTAAGTCTCGAGGTGGCAAAGGTACAGTACGGTGTTATTAGGTAATGAGCTAGTAGTGTATGTATTAGTGCTTCAGTACAAATACCTTCTTTGTAAGCAGGCTTCTTCCATGTCATCTAGGTGTTTTGGTGGTGGAAGTACTCAAACCTCTGGAGTGCTGTTCTTAGAAAAATGGCAGCACCTATTCGTCATTGGAAATAATCTTTTGTGTTATATTATGAATTTGCATTTAAAGCTTTATTACATGAAATGCAATAGGAATATTATATGAGGGGTGCAGCACTCACCATTATATGACAGAAAATGGTTGTAAAGGGGTAAATACCAGTCTCTGAGTATAAGGCCGTTCTCAGTCTGAGGTTCAATGAAAGCTTGGGCCTTTGATGCAACCAAAGGGTTAGCTTCCAAACTGGCCATGAACAGGCCTGGTTCTGTTGTTCTCTCTCCCCATGGGCTGCTTGTGTGATCTTGGTTAACTCACAGACTTGAAAGGAAAGATTTCCCTCCCCTGCTGTGTTCTTGAGTACTATTTCTGCAACACAAAGAACAAATACTTATCCTTACTTCAGCAGGTAGATCACATTCCATCTCCTTTCTCTCTCTCTTTCTCCTAAGTATTTGTCTGGTTCCTATATTTCTGTTTGTAAGCTATGGTAAGGAGGAGCAAAGAGGAGAAACATTAACAGCAACCTGCAATCTATTCTGACCTGCTTTTGAGAACTGAAATCTGTCTGAATTCCTGAGCTGTGACAGGAGCATGTGTAGACACGTGTGTAAAAGTTTTCAGCTGGTTTGTTCTCTATTATGAAAGAGAATCTGCTCAACGTTTGGATTTAGCACCTGTGTTGTTGAACAGCCAACTTGAAAATGTATGTCTTCCCTTTTAAGTAATTTTAAGAAACTTCAGTGGTTTTGTTTACTATTTATATCTCTGACTCTCAACATGTGGTTTCGCAGGCCCAAACATCGGCACCTTTTAACCTATTCTGTTCAGCTTAGGCCTTAGCTCCATTTGAGCATTAGGGAAACTATAGTAACCAATAATCTGCCTGTTCCTGAATAGAAACTATGTACCTTGTCACACAAGAGCCGCAAGGATCACCATTCGGGACAAGTTCCTTTACAGGCCCTTGGCTTTCTTTGCTGAGGCCCGGCCTGTCCTGCTGAAAAGGTGTCAAAACCCTTCGCCTTTTTGTGACGGGGGATCTGTGTTAATGTTAATTTATATTTAACAAATGGGATATTGTCTCGCAGAATGTATAAGTATTTGATGATCTATTACAAATGTTTTCATCAAGTCATAAACGAGGGCCCTTGACAAAAGGGAAAAGGTCTTTTAAGAGAGCAGGATGGCAACTGGGAAAGCAGAAAACTGTTGTGCTGTGTTTGTTTGCTTGTTTTTCCACGTGGGTCCACCCCAGCGCAGGTGGTGACGAGAGCTCACCAACTCACGCCAAAGTTGTGGGCTGCTCATGAAATCCACGCAACACACTGAAACTCAGCACAAGGTGAGCAGCAAAGCCTCTCTCCAGGCCCATGTTTGCAGAATCAAAAGCGTTCTCCATCAGCAAGGTGCGGGAGAGAACTTTGTTAGTTGTTGATTTTATTTATGTATGTATTTTGGTAGTGATCTGATCTGCTTAATGAGCCTCCCCCCAGGCACAGAAAAAATGTTATCACCAGTCCCATTTTTCACTCATTCAGTCTCTAATGCGGCACTGCACTGTCTTGTTATTAGCAGGAAAAACAACAACAACAACTATGTATATTGTGTAGATCAGAGCCAGAAAAGAAAGGAACAAATGTCAAGGGTTTGAAGAAGCAATTCAAACCCAGTTCATTTCATCTCTGTCACTCTCTCCTGACTCTGTCATGCAACAGCTGCCTGCTAGCATATTTCCCTCCAGTAAAAATGACATTTTTGCTTTCTTTATAATAGTTTAATATTAATAGGGTTGGCAGCTAAATTGTTGACACTGCAACCAAAATACCATACTGAAAATTGAGGTATTTGGTATGAAACTCAAGACCTTCTGCATTAAGCTCTCTTACAGTGACCTGACATAAACTGGCAACTGGCAGCCGTCTGCTTTTGGCAGCTTGGCATATTTGGTCATTTATTGGGTGCATGTGAAGATCAAATGGGTTAAGATTCTTCTCCTTAAACAGCAGGGAAAAGAACATCAAAAAGGTGTAAATTTCATTTCCCCAGTTTTGATTAAGTCAAGCATGAAATGAAATGTAATACTCTCAAGTGGCAAGGGTTTATACTATTGATGTTGTTACTTCTGCTTCACAAAGCCCAATCAGCCGACAGCGAGTTGAACAAGCTAACAGAGTTTTAGGGTGGCCAGATGGAGGGTTTTTACTATGGTTGAAAAGACAGCTTAGTGCTTGCCTCTTCAAGCCAAGTCAATGCCAACTGTGTGAAATCCTGGCCATTCTACCCCTTCTTTTTTTTTTTTCCTTCCCTCTTCTCAATGCTGGTGGCTAGCACCATACAGGCCTGATAAAAAAGCAACCCCTTCAGCAAAACAATGTGTTGAATGAATATTTTTTGTCAGAAGTATTGTTTATCTTCCCCTAAAGTGCAGATATTTCTGAATTCATGATGCAGATTGATCTCATTATGGTATTTAAGCAAATGGGAAAATACATCACATTTAAATGTTATCTGAAAGGTAGCCTTTGCAAGAATTTGGTAGTTTCTCTGAGATTAAAATGATAACGTTATTTGTTTTCAATAGTGTGGCCAAGTGCTTGTACCTTGAATTGTACCTTATTCATCCATTAAGGGAAACCAGAGTTAATTCAGAACACTGTGAGATCTACATTGAGAAATTCTTTAGATCTAGATACAAAAGTAACAGGTCTTAAATTGAGTGTGGTCTTACTTCGTTAGGAAATTTGTCCTTTTTTTATAGGTGCTTTTTCAGGCCCCTTGTTCCCACTACATTCTGAAATTTAATGCTCTTGCCACTATACAGCTGGACTAGAATAGAGTGGCTTTAGTAAAGACTTAATAGAATCTTTAATGCTTCTAACAATCCACTCCCATTGAACTGCATTAAGTAGATATTATGGAAGGACAAAGAGCTAAATAGCTCAACATCAACCTCATTAGGCATGCAGGCAGGCCTTGAACCATTTTATGGGCAAGCCTATTGTGAGTACACTCACCAGGTTAGCTTTAAATTGCAAATGATACCCTGAAAGGGGAAGAGAAGTTTTGGAGAATGGCCTCACAGAAAGAAAATCATTTTAGGCTATAAGAAAATGAAAGGCATTGTTAAAATTGCTTTGACCGTAGCAAATGAAATACATCATGGACTTGAGAGGCTGAATGCTACACTTGAGGGTTTTTTGTTGGCCTTTTTTTTTTTTTTTGTCCATTTAGGAATGTGGTGTACAGCAGAATATAAACAATATACAATCTGTAAGACTTAATAAGGGTGGCTCAACATACTATCCTTTGTCTGAAGTTAAACAAATGATAAGAGCACAATAATTAAGTGTAGGGAGAAAGACAAAAAACATTCAATTTGAATAAAAGGCAAGTGTGGAGAATGTTATGTATAAAAACTCTCCAGCATTGCACTTCTTAATCAATAAGGATTCATTTAGTCTTGTCACTTCTGTGTTCAAAAATATTTATATTTACCAAAAAAAAGTCTCTCAAGAATTGTTTGCAACTGCAAAGTGCTTTAACAACTGACATTATGATGCTGCAAGTCTGGGAACATATTCCCAAGCAGAGCCCTTCTCTGTCACCTTAGTGGATGAATAATTGTGCCTTTGCATATTCCTTGTCATAAATGGCAGGAATGAAGGGACCCTAAGGACTGCACTGGCAGGATTGGTGCTGTACAAGCAGAGTAAATTAAAACAAGGATTAGAGCAAGTATGATTGGGGATGACAAGCAGGGCAGTTGTCGCCACACAATGTGCCTTTTTGCCCATATGGTCTGTACCAAGCTTACACAGCACAAACCCTCTAATGTGGATGCTTATTAAAGCATTCCTTCTTGATCAGGACATAAAGTCCTTAAAGCTTCATGTCATAGGAGAAAAACAGTGTTTCTTTCACAACTCAGGCAGCAGCCTCAAGCACTATTATTTATGAAGTTTTACATGCAACTGCCCATACTTTTCATTAGATTAATACACAAGAAAGCCCAAAAACATGAAAAATTGAGGTTACAGTCTGTAATCATAGTTATGCATTGTATAGGTTATTAAATGTGAAAGTGAATTAACTGACAGCTATATTTTAAATAAAAATCAGACATATGAGATATTTCAAAACTTCCTCCCAAAGTATGGATTTACAGTATACACAAAATTTGGGAGATTTTTAACTACCTTGGGTGGATATTGAAGATATGAAAGAAGGTCAAAACAACATGAGATTCATGCTAGGGAAATATTTGAGTGATCATATATGTATTATTATGAATAAAACAGAAGAGTAGGGCAGCTTTCTTATAGTTTACAGGAGCAGAAAAGAGCAATTTTGTCACTGAACCCTTGTGTTATGTCACATGACACATGTAATTTTCTGTGCCTCGGTTCCCCATCTGCGGTTCCCCATCTGTAAAATTGTAACAATTACATGTTATAAGTATATTAAAAGTTACAGTTATACAAAACCATATACATATTAGTCTTTTTTTACTGTTTATTTGCTTTTTACTCACAGATCACTCCACTGGTCTTGATTTACAGAAAGATATCTAGATTCCACACATGCCCAGGAACAATTTAAAGTTCCAGAGAAGAGTTTTGCCTATAG
>JANZLP010000046.1:11210718-11221915 GCA_026930925.1 Chelictinia riocourii | reverse complement strand
TGATTAATGTGCACGATTATCAGCAATGCAAATCACTTTCACTTATTAAGTCTTGTTTAATATCCTAATGAAGGCTTCCTGAGCAGATTTGATAATTCCAGAGAAAGTGACTGTGAACTAATGCCCTTTCAACATGTTGAGAATGAGCAGTGCTATAAAGAAAACCTCATTTACTATAATTCCCACCAAATGTGGTATCCTTTTCTAGACTTCTACCTCACAGCAGGAGACAATTAACCTTTTCGGTGCCAGAAGTGATTCCCAACATGTTCCAGCTGTGAAGGCCAGCAGGTCAGGCATGAATGAAGTTTACCTTCCGCTTTTGGTCTGAAAAACCACAATTATGCAAACATGTCAAGAAAGCCTTGAGCAACTCTGGGCTTTCACGTGGGTTCTGTCAGCACGTGCAAATGTGCTTCTTACCTTAGAGAGAAGGGGGCTGCATCAGTTCAACAAAGCAGTGTGCCTCTCACAGGGAATGCTGCATATCACTCAAATTAATTTAAAGCAGGTCTTTCTGAATGCACCACAACAACCCAGAAGATTCCCTCACTGAATAGGTGGGTAATTGAACTCTTGTCGCTTCTAAGCCTGTAACAGTCATATTACTGTAGCCATGACGGTCTAATGGTAGAAAAGAGTCAAGGTATGTTGTGGGAGGTAATGTCTTTTTTCCATAGGCCTTGCCTCGCATCTAAATTTGGAATTGGTGGGAAGTGATGGAAAATGGCACAGTTTCCCTTTTCCTCCTTTGATCCTGTCCATACAGCATATGACTTAACATTACTGGACTGTTCCAGAGTTAGGATGGCCACACTTATGCACAGAGAATTGAGCCGTTAATGCAATGGGTTGGAAAGCCCTGTACATGTGGTGTGAGCTGGGAGCCCCCGTGTTCAACTCCAGAGCTATAAGTTTTGCCTTAAACCATGGCCTTTCCCAGACAGAGCTGCAATTCAGTCTGTTGCAGCTTCAGAGATTTACAGATTCCCCCTTTAATTTAAAAGAACAAAACCAATGTCAAAGATATAAAGAAATAGCTTTGATGAAAAAAAAAAAAAGGCGATTTCAACTTGTGCTTATCTGGAGATTTTCTAGGAAAAACAAGACTCATAGTTAGATTTGTTTTAAAAACAACTGGTCCCCTGGGAAGGAAGCACCTGAGGGGGGAGAAATTGAAAGGCAGCAAACCCTTAAGAATTTTGTGAACATTTTTAATAGGTCTGTATTAGGGCAAGGAATATGGATTTGATTGTGTGTTTGTAGACATGTTCAGGAAACATGTTTTCTAATCCACATCCTCATACAGGACAGGCTTTTAATATAGATTTATAATAAATACAGTTTGGTGGTATACATCTCCCACATGACTGAGAGCTGTCATATAAAATGAGATTGTAGGAATGGATCTGTATCCTTATTTCTGTGTACAATGAATTGAGAACAGTATTTCTGATAACTATAGGTGACATGGATCTCAAAGGGATAATCACATTTCAGCTGCTAATATAGTGATAGCAGTAAAAATAAGGATACTTTAAAAGCTTGCTTTGTTAAAAATAGAAGGCACCCAAGTTGTATCAGTGTCAAATTGAGAGGGGCTTTTACACAGCTTCTGAAACTGTGTAAAAACAAATAATGATTGCAATCTATCAAGGAACGTTTCACAAGGAAAGCATTTCAGTAGATAGGTGTATCATATGTTTAATTTAAATATAGAAAGTATTTGTGGCTGAAAAGCCCATATGTGCTCCAAGAGTGAGGAAATGGACGTCTGTTGTTGACTTTGGGATATCAGCTGAGGTAGACTGAACAACTGTTGTCAAAAAAACATTGTACATGTGGTTATTGCTGAAGTGCTGGTGACATTGAAGTCCTGTGTTCACATGAGAGAACTTCATGGTTTGGAATTCCTCAGGACTTCAGCCAGAACAGATATCACTCAAAAAAAAAAAAATTAAATCTAATGTCAGGTCAAAGGAGAGAGGTTGCTCCAAGTCCTCTTGTCATATAAAGGAAAACAGAACATTTAAGTAGAACAAAAAACATGAGATATTTTAGTCAGTTTTGCTTCGAAGAGTGTGAAACAGCTGTTTTGATAAGACAGTGTTTCAAAATAAGAGTTGTCAACATTTTTTTCATGAGAAATGAAAAAAGATCATATACAAGCCAGTTCTTAGCCCTTGAAAAATGTTACTATAGAAAAAAGGTCCCTTTATTTTCAGAGCTTACCTCTTGCAAACTTTCCAACAGAGCTGTTGCATGTGCCCTGGCAGAAAGAGAATGAGAATAGCCATAGAGATATGCACAACATAGAGACTAAAACAGTGTAGCTGGAGCAACAGAGGGGAAACTAGAAGGGAAATGAAGCTGAGGAGTGGAAGACTAAATACATTTGGGGTCATATCATATGTACTAGTGTTATTCAGTTCCTAGATAATAGGCATAGGGACATGCATTGCTAATTCTCATTAGCAGTTATCCCTGAGGCTGTGACTGTCCCCCTCAGTTATTGACATTTTCTTGTCTTTGTAACCTCTACGTTACTGTAGTATAATTGGCTTGAGTAAACCCTTGAAGATCACTGAAGTAAGTAGTACCACTGCATATTTGTGTGCCTCTGGATGGGGTGTCCAAGGTGGGCTACAGACTTTATGATAGACACAGGTGTATCCAAAAATGTCTTCCCCCTGCCTTGGGACAGGCTGTCTGCTGGATCCAGCCTCCTTGGAGCTCTGGGAGCTGAACTCCCTAAAGCTAGTAGCATGTTATTTTAGTTGAAGTTCTCCATCGTGCCTGCTCTCACAACCAGTGTGGCCACATCCGAGTGGGTTGTAGTGTGTGCTGACAACTCTACTGTTTTCATTAAGCTGTCGGTTGACTGTGTGACAATATCTGGATGATATGGCCAGGTCTACTTCAGGGAGATGCAGGGTAGCTGGTGTGCTTCAGCTAACTCAGTGTTCAACACAGTTTTGTTCTGTGGACAGTCCACATATGAAATGTGCTAACTTTTAGTGGTTGTTTTATAAATTAATCATACATCTTGAAAGAAATAGAGGCACGAGGCAACTCTTCCAACCTGCTGATTTGTTTCTCCAATATCAACATTTATTAACATTCATATGCCAACACATCATTTTTAGAAGCAGTTGTGTCTAGGTAGGCTTTCTCCCTCTTTTCCTGGTTCTTTACCTTCTTACTAGAGGCACAAAAGGGCATTTCCCTCTAGGTTGATCTCATTCACCTGTATAATAAAGAGGGCTGCCTGGAAGAGTGTTCCTAAAAGACAGGTATCTGTTTCTTAGACCCAGGCATTTAGCATGTGTAAACATCACAGAAAACTACACCTTCAGCGTGTAAAAGCATTTAGTACCCACTGCCAGCAGTCATAAGTAAGCAAGTGAAACACAACACTGGAAAATATCCTAATTTTATGTTCCACAAAGCTACACAATAATAAACTCCCCTCCCCCTGTTTCCGATGAAGCACTTACTTAATCATTAAAGAATAATTTCCTTTGGGGGTAGTAAATTGTTTGCAACAGGTAGCAATAAATATGAACCTCCTGTAGATCGCAGTTTCTAGGTTGCTGAGTGACTGAAAAGTATTGATGGCCACCACCAGTCTACTTCTGAAGTAGGCAAGTGGCCCTGCTGCAGAAATTACTATCATAAGCAACATCCATCCCAGTTACACAAGAAGAGAAGAGAGGCCTTGAGCTAAGGGACATGGAGTCCAAATTACCCTTTTAGCTACAGAGGTGTTTGCTGTCTGTCCAGATTAAGGCAATGTTGGGATGTTGTAGAGAAATCACCAATTGTCCTGTACATATTGGGTGAATAAAGAAAAGAAAGGAGTCTCCATGGATACTAATCCACCATCTTTTATAATACTAACCACACTGTTCCTTTCTTTCTTTTTTACCTTCATGAATATACTGTATTTCTACATATTTTCAGTTCAGCAACACTTTGTGTTTTAAAGCTCATTGTGCCCAAACAGATGAACACACTATGTTGTCCAGCAGTGATCGGCTCTTCCTGTTGATCTTGTCCTCTTTTAGTATGAAATCATATAAGTGTCTCCCTCCTGGACAGCATCAGCTTTTAGTAACTATGAATATTTAGAAAGGCTTTGCACCAGTGGTGCAAATTTACTATTTGAAAATTAAAATCTCATCTAATTCACTCAAAACCAGAGTGAAACATTGGTTGCTTTGAAGTAAATGTACCCTTGACGTTAGCATGCCTGAGATTGTATATAGGCTGTTTATAAATACATGTGTTTGTTATTAATAATCCCAGTCTATTTGCTACAGAGGCTGAAATAAATCAGTGGCAAGGCACTAGATGATAATGATATGTATACATACAGATAAACTAATTTCCAGAGATTAAAGGAGAGTAAATTTCCTAGATGAACTGTAAATTTCACCACCCACCTGTGGGGTGTGTAAATACAGATATTGGGTGGGAAGCAGGTTTTATTTTACTACTGACGTGATGCAGTGATGAACTCTGACACATTGCTGGCTGTGGTTACTTGATAAGTGTAAGATGTGAAAAGCCAGCAATAACACTAGATGGTATCAGATCTCTAAAATAATACATGTTTGAAGGTGTTAGGTAGAAATGTAGCAGTACAAAAATAAAAACAGACAAAAGTATAGTTCATTCATGGAGAGAAAGAAACATCAGAGGAAACAGATCTTTCTTTTTCTGTAGACTTTTAACAAGGAAATTGAGCACTAAAAAACTGCAACTTTAAAATTCTTTTTAATATTGTGGTAAAGCCAAGTGATGTGCTGCCAGAATTTTAACAGGAAAAGCTTCTGACAAGTGCTTATCCTTAGCTGCTGACCCTTGTGATGCCACCTGATAAAGACCATTCTCTCCCCATCTTTGCCTCACAGACCAACAATTTCTTGTCCTCCTCCCTTACCTCCCACCGCCTTCGCTGCTACTGCCTGCGATACAGCTGCCCTCTGCAACCAGGGTAGGGCTGTACCTAAACAGAGAGTACTGTTGGCCAGGGCTCGGTCACTTCTCTTGGTTCTGAAGGCATGTGAAGAAAGCTGTAAAAATAATTAACAAAAAAAATTAAATAAAATAACATCCTTATATTTTATCTTGAATCGTCAGACTACATGCAACCATCTTTTAATGGTCCAAATAAGTAAAGCCTTATTTGGGCCAAATCTCTCTTGATTACTTGTTTAACCAGTTGTCTAGAGAGCATGTTTGATGGCTTCATGTCATTCAGGCCAAGATTACTCCAGGTGCTTATGTGTTCACCTGCTTTCCCTTGTCATCTGGATGCCTCATGAGAGGATTTTCTAGTTCTTTCTGGCTTTGGGTGAACCAGCATGATATACTGTTACTTTTCTGCATTATGTTCTGGAACTTCCAACTTCTTTCACTGGAGTAAGGCATCATGTTCAGGATTTATTTGCTCAAAAAAATACACATTTCTTGGATTCTCAAAAATGTGTGCAGCGACTTAAAGCTTCAGACCCAGAGCTGAAGGAATGCATCTGTTCCTCCATCAAGAGACCACATTATGCGGAGAAGTGAAACTGGGTCAGATTTCTGGGCACTGGAAGTTAGAGCAGCTTCTTTGAAGTAAATGGACTTAGACCAATTAACACCAGCTAAGGATCTGCTTTGCTGAATTCCTGGTGAGTGCGAGAGGGCTGCGTAATGAGACTCACTGGAGAAGGGACTGTAAAGGAAGGGATCTAAATAAGTGACAGCCAACCCATCTAGTCTGCTTAAAATTGTTCTAGCTGATAATACAGTTGTTAAGATCAAAGACAGGACAAGCAGAATATATCACAAATGCTTCTGACTTGGGGAATCCTAGGGAAGAACTGTAGGCTTCCCATCTCCATTGTCCCCTGCAGCTGCCTTTGCCCCGGTTATAGTGCTGGAAGTCCCTCTTCCTTCTTACAAGCAATGCCTGTGCTTTCTCCTGCCCTCTCTTGCATTACTTCAGCTAGAAAGGAGCATGAGCATTTCCATCTCTCCTCATCTCTACTGATTCTGCTCTCCCTAATGGGAAAACCACAGGAGTGCGAGGGAGCATGGACACTGTATGGACTCTGCAGGGGTCAGGCCAAGATGTTTGGTGGTGAACATGGGTTACCGGCATCTTGGATTATGATGTCAGACATCTTAAAAATATCCTGATTATCAGAAAGTGCGTAGTATTTTCTGGAAAAAGATTCCCTTTAAACCTTTCCGATTGAGCACCCAAGTACAGAAGGAATTTTGTAAAACGTTGGCCTCCTTGTCTTGTGCTGGTGTGAACAACTGCTCCTGGAGCTCAGACGGGGCAGGTGGCACCGGGAGGCAGCGGTGGGAAGCCCTTCCACGCAGGAAGCTGAACACAAAAGCAAAGGCTGAACAGGTGAGTAATAAAGAACAAGGCAAGCTCATGTGCCTTGCAAATAGCAGTACCAAAAGGTTATGGCCATTACCAGAGCTTTCACATTAAAGTTACCTTCTCTGAATCAGAGACCTGGCTTAGGATGTCTCTGAACCATTACCTGGAGTATGGACACAGAAGGGAATAGAAAAGGGAAAGTTCCCATATCGAATGCCATCTTGTTGCTTTGACCAGTCACCTTTTAAATATTTATGTTTTATTTTTATCTGCGTATTAGTGAGACAGTATTTGTGCACAGGCTGTTAAAAACAGTTCTAAGGGAAACACACTTCCAGCTGGTTTCCTCCTGTTTTCCATCTGCTGTGTGTATGTGTCTTTGGAGGCATTTAACTGTTTCTTGTCATGGTAATTGGTATTTTTTCAGTAGTGAAGGTGGGAGGGGTGGAGGAGAGAAACCCTAAGGCATCTGTGTTTGTGCTCAGTTGATCTAAAAGAGATTATCCTGGTTATTTCCTAATAAACATTATGTGCTTTAAAAAAGATGGGGTGGGACAGGGGAAGGGTATCAAACATCAAGTAACATTAAGTTTTTAAGAGTTAACTTCCCTAAATTGTATCTTTGTATTCTTCTATTTATGCATCGTTACTCTTTCCCCATTTAATCTTAAATATGTAAATCCTCAATTTATCTGGAATTACTTAGTGGAAGGCTGATGTGTGAGTGTGGCAGATTATAATATTCCATCGCCACCCCTGATCCTCTTTACCTCTTATTCTTTTCATAGCAGATCAAAAAAAGCTGTATGCGTGCCACAAGAATATATTATTTTAAGAGACTTGGACTTAGAAATTGATTTCCTTGATGAGAAAAGGAAAAGTCTCCTTCTGACCTGAAGGGTCACTTCATAATCCTGTCAGTCTACATCAAAAAAGCTTTTTTTTTTCTTTTAGTAGAAGATGAGAATATTTCTGAAAAGGAATTAATTTTTCAGATACAGTGAAAACGATGACTTAAAGAGACTTAGCAGATGATAGAGGGCTGTCCTATTCAGAATACATCTCCTGTGATTAGAACAAGCTCTGAATATATTTTAGGGTCAGGCAGTTTTAGATGGAGATTGGGATTTGTACTTTGGGATGAAACTGATCTTATATTTTTATCGAAGTACTTAAGGTTTAAGCTGTAGTCTTCCCTTTTTTTGCAAAGGGATTTCACCGGTTTTTATAATGGGGATTGGTGCAAGCAGCCAATAATTTCTATATATGGATTTTAGCTAATAGGATGTTTGAAATGAAATGACTTTCATCACCAATAATTAGGTTCAGCTACTAATACTTTTTTCATAGTACTTTTCTTAACAAAAAGCGCCTGATACCAATGTAGACTTTCATAATCTATTTTATTTATGTAATTACTGAATATGCCTTAAGGAAATTTCTTTAAACTAGAATGAGCATGAGAGTGGCCCTGCTTGAATGTAGACTAAGCATGATACAGCGTTATCAAACTTATATACATGCATTTTAAACAAGCAACTGCTGATGCTTTCCTGGCTGTTTCAAAATGACTGCCTCTGGTAAGATTTTTTTGAAAACAAACTGGATTCTAAGTGATATTTCAAGGCATAGTTTATCAAGTGTCCCTCTTGGGTGAAAAAACCCCAACATTTTCTAAACAAATTTATCCGCTAGGCTGTGTTTACACAATAATGGATACACAATGTTCTATTCGAGCACATTAAAAACACAGAGTTACATAATGTAGTATACTGTGTAGCCCATACAGTAAGAATTGCACAGCACTTGTGATACTTGCAAACACACACAACTGGTATAGCTTCCCACAAGCCACACTGAAGTCCCTCTTTTAAGGACTAACAGCCCCGTGCCAGGTAAGTGACAGTGAACATACAAATTCTTGCCCCATCTCTCCACAATGTAGGAGCTTTGTTGTGCTGGTACCAAGCTGTATTTATGAGATACTGAGTGCCCTTAACTGTCACTGAACGCGATGAAAGTTGAGGCATTCAGCACCTTTCAAGACCACAACATACAGAACAACTGAGAAGCAGTGCAGAAGAAGCTCTCATTTCATTATCAGAGCAAAGTAGTATAACAAAGATCCTTAAATACTTAATCCTAGTTTATATCATGAGGAAGCAAATTAAGAAATGCTTATGAATTAATTATAATTTCAAAGGTAGTTAACTCCTAGCACTGTGTACAACAGGTTTATTCAAAAATACAGGGCCATATAAGTGATGTGAGCATTTTGATCTACTCATAGGAGTTAAAAGGTAACAGAAGAATAGTGTTTGAATCAAACAAGGTGGTCATTTTCATATTATGAGAGAAACAGAATTAACAAAATAAACTGAGCTAGTCAGAGTAAATATATATAATGTATTAGCAACAGCAAATGTGGCATTATAGAGGGTGATTATAGTCCTCAAGTCATTGATGAAAATACAGCTGCTCTCATTTTTCTGTTTGTTAAACTTCTGACTTTCCTATCGACTGACTTGTACTCAGCAGTTCTCAGTGTCCTCTAACACAGTACTTTTTTTTTTTTTTTTAACTAAGTCTTTTTTACATATATGAGCTTGTCAAACACATAGAAAATAAAGACTGGTTTCTAAGCATTATCAAAGTAGAGGAGTAGTTTGTAGAAATCCCTGAAGAACTACTGGGTCATCCTAATGTGAAACAGAGTAATTCTTTACATTAAATGTATCTTTTTAAAGGAACAGCCAGGGCACATAAAAACTTGTAAACTCCAAGAATTTCATTAATTTTACTCATTAATGCAGCTCCAACATTTTTGAAAAATACCAATGCTTGGCATTAGTTTGCAAGTAAATTCCAGAGAGAAAATAAACATTGGTCTATACAGCCAAGTTCTCAGTAACATTTGAAATGGGTGAATAATTCTAATTCTGCAAGTAGATCCACATGAGTACAATCTTACATCCCTATAAAGCTACACTGGAGTCTGTTTCTAGGCAAGTCTCCAATTACCCCCCAGTTATCCTAAGAGTTACTTGTATTTTGTAGATGGAAGAATTACTGGGACACATCTGGACTGGGAAAATAATGAAAAAAAAATTTCCCTACTTTTCTTAAGAGACATTGTGGAACAATTTGAATGATAATTAAAGGGAAGCCATGGCATTCACCTTCACTGAATGCTGAGTCTCTAGACATCTAATGGAAATGCTATTTTATGACTTTTAAAATCTTGAAAACTTCACAGACTTATGTTGGAAGAGCTCTCCTGAGATCATCTAGTCCAACCCCTCTGCTCAAGCAGGCTCATCCAGAGCAGGTTGTCCAGGACTGTGTCCCACTGGGTTTTGAATGTGGAGGCTCCACCATCTCTCTGGGCAATCTGTTCCAGTTTTGACCACCCTCATAGCAAAAAAAAAGTTTTCTTGTGATCAGATGGGATTTCATGTGTTTCAGTTTGTGCCCATTACCTCTTGTCCTGTCAGTGGGTACTGCTGAGAACAGTTTGACTTCCTCATCTTCATTCCCTCTCACCATGTATTTACACATGCTGATAAAATCCCCCTGAGCCTTGTTTTCTCCCAGCTGAGCAGTCCCTGCACTCTCAGCCTCCGCTCATATGAACGATACTCCGGTCTCTTAATCATGTATGTAGCCCTGTGCTGGAGTCGCTTCACATCTTTCTTGGCCTGGGAAGCCCAGAATTGGATACAGCACTCCAGATGTCACCTCATTGGTGCTGAATAGAGAGGGAGATCATCTCCCTCAAACTGCTGGCAACTTACTTGAAATTACTGCATATTTACTCAGGTATGAAAACCAGACCAAATATAACCACTTTTGGATCTTTTATTTCCAGTGCTACATTCCCTATCCACTAGAACAGTACCATACACTACACTAATTGGGTTGGAGGGAGTTTTGGACACCATCTGGTCCAATGCCCCTGCTCAAAGCAGGTCTAATGTTAAAGTTAAATCAGATTGCTCAGGTCTTTATCCAAATAAAGTTTGAATATATCCAAGGATGGCAATTCTACAGCCTCTGTGAGCAACCTGTCTTAACACTTGGCAATCCTCATTGTGGAATTTTTTCCCTTAGGTCCAGTTGGAATTTTCCCTGCATCTTGTGTACTTTTCCATATACATGAATAATTTACTAGCAGCAAGCAAACTTAACTCTTACTGTCATTATCACTGTCTTTGCCATTATCTTGGGATCACGTGTCTTCTTTCTTTGCTTTTTAGGCAAAGAGTAGTAACATTGTTTATCATATAAAGAATATTACTATGCTCAGTGTGAGGACTGTCTTTGATTTTATAGGAAACAATAGGAATTAGGCTATTCTTATCCCCATCTCTTATTTGTGAAAATGATCAGCAATGAGGTTTTGTGCTTTTACTGTGAGGATTTTTCTTCATCCCTACTGAGCTCTATATAAGATGCTGTATATTAGGCACATAATAGCACTGCTAGGCTATATATAGCATTTCTTTATTTATTCTTACTCTTCTTTTAATGCCTAAAGTAAAGTAGCAAAGCAGGTTGCAAAATACTAACATCTGTATTATTATGCCATTGAAAATAAGTAAACAGGACAAATGCATTCAAGATACATTTCAAGAGTAAGGTAAAATTGTGTCACAAAGCGTTCCAACTTTGTTGAACTAATTTCAAGCAAATTTTAAAAAGTAAGAGAAATCCTAAAGTAAGAATAATTGGCTTCTAGTAAAGGAGAGGGAATCAATTTAGTGACTCTACCACAGGAAAGATGAGCAGGTCTGTATTGTTAAACGTTTC